>VZTF01004992.1:145550-371305 GCA_013397755.1 Cnemophilus loriae | reverse complement strand
CTTGTTTCTTGTTTCTTGTTTCTTGTTTCTCTTCTCTTTTTTTCTTTTTTCCTTTTTTCCTTTTTCCTTTTTCCTTTTCCCTTTTCCCTTTGCCCTTTTCCCTTTTCCCTTTTCCCTTCCCTTCCCTTCCCGAAACCTTCCCGAAACCTTCCCGAAACCTTCCCTTTACTTTTTCTCTCCATATTGGCCACTGTTTGCTTCTTCCTCATTCTTTTAAACATAGATGTGTACTTTTCTATATGCTTTTAATTGGTCATAGATAGCAGACTAACTAATCCATGTTAAAATTTTTAGTTTCCAAAGCATTGACTTAATTTCCTTCAGGTACAAAGGTGTTCTTAATCCTAGACTAGATTTTAGAATCAACAAATCCTTCATGACTGGCTTTTTTTTCAACCAATTAAGCAATTAAACAGATTTTAACAGACTTTCATTCTCTTACCTGGGCTATCTGAGCTATGTGTGCATGTCCCTCCATGTTACCTACTGCATTCCCTCAGTGCATATGTGTTTTTCACAAGAATTCTTTGAACCAGAGAAAAAAACCTCAGGGTTCCTCTGCATACGAGATACGGTATGGTAAGAAATATAGGTGGGAACTTTGAAAAGCCAGGCAATAAGATATATATGTGTGACTCAAGAGCATTCAAAAAAATTTATCAAATGTACAGAAATAAAAAACTTGAAGAGATTATGCATTCGCTACTCAGAGTATCAAGAAAAAAAGACCTACCTTTTGCAAAGGCAGGTATTTTCAAATACGTGTGCAACAGGTGCAGGCACAAATGCTTTTAATAAATAGCAAGATTTGTGCCTGCTCCTTACTTCTATCACTTTCAAACTTCACCACAATCTGTATACAGATATTCATACTTGCTTCTATGTTTCTCGTTGTTGTCCACAGCATTTTTTTACATATCTGTGTCTTCTCTATTATGGCACTCTTATTGGAAGCATCTGTTTTCTTTCTGGCATGTTGTAATAAAAAAATAGTTGTGACTAAAAAAAAAATATATATATCACATGTCAGTAATGTAAATCCACTAGAAAGGCAGGATCTTCACAAGGAGTTATCCATGTTCCATAGGCATAAGGTCTTCTTAAATAGTTCTGGTATAGCTACATTGCAAAATAAAACTCCCTGTGGTCAGCCATATGGCTTTACTGATAGTTTGTTGCCTGGATCTGCTTGGATCGCTGCAACTTACTCTGCCTAAGAGAAAGTAGGATATTTCATGGTATACTTCATTCTGAAAGTGTTCCCAAAATGTAGCATGGGCTAGGTAACACCAATTTTGGTTCTGAAAGCATCATTTTTTTCCTTACTGTGTACTTTTCTATTCATTCTTGCATGTGAACGCTGGCAAAGCACAATTGTTTTAGCATTGATCCCTTTAAAGATAACCACATCCCTTGTTATTTCTGCTGTGATGGTGTCCTAAGAACACTGTTCAAGGACTGAGATACAGATACGACAGTAGTCATACATAGAACAGAAATACTGCAATATGCTTAAAATTGAGAGCCAAAGGGTGAGGAAAGACACAGGAGGAGACCAGACAAAAGCTCAAAGGAAGAAATGAAAATGGAGGGTTTAGTCACTTTTGCTTATGATGCTAAAGGTTGCTGTTCAGGATACTTTCTAAGGGTATTTTTGGGTGAATATTTGAATGAAAACTGTTAAAGGAATGTAGGCTATTGAAATTAAACTCCAGTTCATTTGCTTAGATTAATTTTGCCTAATTTTAAACTTCCAAATAAGAGGGGATTTATCTTTTTCAAAGAGAGGTGATTCTTTTCTAAGATATTGATCATGTCTCATAATTAGTGTTCATTATTGTGTCCTTTTTTCTCTACAGCTCTCCTGAAAGATATGGTTTCCAGGGATCTAAATGCATAAGCAAGCTTGCATTTATTTGATTAAGAATATACAACTTCTTCATGATCACTATAAATTTTGACTAAACTTTAGAAATCTAGTAATTTAGAATTTTTGTCTTAAAATAAAGCAGCAAAAGCAGTGTACCACGTGTAGTATCAGGTCTGTGAGGGTTGGAAGATGGGTTTGTCTGTCTATCTCTAATGTTACATCCTCTGTATCTGAGAGTCTCATCTCTCAATTTCGCATACATATTTAGGAAAAGTATGCAAATTTACATGAAAATTCCCTGGAGTATTGCATGGACAAATCTTGCCCATTAATGGACTCATAATGTCTATTCTCATATGAAAGATATAAAGGATATTGTTCACAAGTACTGAAATGGGAACAATTCCATTAGAAATACATGTAGTACACTGAAACTAAGCAGGGACTGCATTCACGTATGAACACAATGTAAATTTATCATTGTAACAATTTTGTATAAAAGGGAGATTTTATTTGCATTCGCATTCTCTGCAGAGGTATGAAAATTACTTATACAGTGAATTTGGGCCCATAATTAGAGGAAATTTCTTGAGTTTAAAGAATTTTCTGGTTTCTAAGGATTAGATGGCTGTTGATAACAAAATTTTATCACACTGGTGAAGATGGGAGTCTACAAGGGTATGGGAGAAAGACAGATAAAGGAGATTTAATGCTGAAACAAATGAGCTTTTCCTCCATCACATCTTTCCCTTATTTATTATCTCCCCCTCAGAACTTTTAATCATTAAAAGGATCATTCTTAAATGTTACCCTGCTCTCCTCAGTTGATTTTCCTGCTACTTATAAAAATAATGCCCTGCTTATTTTACTTTCTGGTTAGGAGCACCTAGGTTTTGGTATGGATAATTAGGTGTATTTATCAATTAGACTAATTCAGATTTTAATTTATCATGAAGGGAAGGCTGAACCGAAATATTAAATCAGATTGCTGAAAAGCATAATTAGGAATTTTAGGTTTTTTAGCTTGTTTCTACTGCCCCATACTAGTGTCACTCTTTAAAAAAAACCGATACAAACAAACCTCCCTGTTTTATTATTTTTCAGTGGTAAAATGTTAGGACTGAACAGATCTTTTTGCACCACTTAGGTTATGCTGTTTACTCTTGGGCATACACTTTGCCAGACAGACTTTTTTCTTTTCCCCCAAACAACAGAAGGTACAAACTTCGCATGGGTTTTCAGCTATAAAGGATGGTCTTTCTGTATAAATAATTAAATTCTGAATATTGTATCAGACATCATTTTCTTCAGACCCATTTCAGCAAAACCTGCAGTTTGATCTGTGCAAGAACAGCTGAGTAGCCATCCAGAGACCTGAATGTGCTTAACAGAGGAAGTAAAAGGAGCAAGTCTCCAAAACTGCTACCGCATTACTATGACTAAAAGCAAAATTTGTATTTTATGTAGCACCAGATTCAGTGCTTCTGTAACATACTTTTATAATCCTCCAAAGCTCCTAAGTTGTCTTAAATATTCTTGACTAACACAGAGTTACATAGGAACTCTTGCACTGCATCAGAGTTCAGTGACCATCTCTGCAGCCTCAACATTCTTCAGTGGGAGTCAAATAAGACTTAGACTTACACTGACTTTTAAAGCTCAAAATCCTGAGCATAAAAAGAAGAGTTTGGGGGGATTTTTTGTCTTCTATTGTGATTTTATTTTCTCAGATAGTTTTAACCAATATTGCCTCTCATCCAGATTGTACCAAATGTTTATGTTCTGCCTCTTCTATTCTTTGAGGTTGAAAAAGATTCTTCTTTCTCTGGGACCTGCAGAGGAAGATGTATGGTAATGCCCAGTAGAAGCAACACCTCTGAGATGAAGAGGCTAAGTTACATTTAATTTACATTATTTAGAGATTCTTGTAGAATTAGAATATATCCTGCTGATCTATACTTCGCTACACACAATCTTTCTAGAGCCAAGATGCCTTGTATTAGGTTACAGTCTTATAGATTTACTTCTTCATAGCCAAGAGGAGACCTATGCAAAAAACAGAATACGAAAAAACCCAGATTTTTCAAGTTAAAAATGTTTCCCACCAGCTCAAACATCAATATAGCCACTAAAATGCACCTCTTAATTCATGAGGAATTAAAAAAATATAAGGAAATTGTGATGCAAGCAGCAAAAGTAAAATTTGAATGCTGGATAACATTTTAATTCTTCTCCTCATTTTAACTGCTTTGCTTTAGACTTAAGATCATGAAAGTACAATACTAAAAAGGTCCTTCAATAAATAGAAACAAATGAGCTTTTCCCTACCACAGAATTACTTAAAATCAGTCCTTCTTGTGAAGCTAATCCCCCGACAGATAAGACTGTGAATTCCCCCCCTCCCCTTCCTACACGCTCACAGATGGGTTGCAACAGAAAGATGACAAATGAGTTGTGTTTGGCTGGATTAATGGGTATTATCATGTTAATGGATGTTTATGGTGCAGTTTGGGAGGTTCATGTGGTTTTCAAAAAGTGTTGGTGTTCTGGGTAGCTGCAGCCTGTGCATGTGTGAGTGTGTGTATGCATTATTAGCCCCCTTTTTGTGCATATTGTACATTTTTGGTCTCCTTAATGGGTCACAGCTAAACTGGCTGTGGAAGTGTTGGCCTTATGCTCAGATCTTTCACCACGCCATCAAGCGTGACGTGCAAAATACAAGTGTCTGAGGCTTGTCTTTCCACAGTCCCTGCGAATGCAGGTGCCTCATAATCCCGGGTCTACTTTGCTGCAATCAGTTTTAAAATCTGACATATTGATCAGGAGTTTAGCCTGAGTAACTACTGCACATCTATCAACTCCGGTTGGGAATGTCAGGTCAAATTTGTTGGCAAGCTGGTCTTACAGCCAGCCAGGGCAATTCCTGCCACCCACATGAACTGATGCTCGGGGCCTCATTTGGCAAGGACAGTGCATATCGCAGCAACAGGGCATGGGAATAAGGTGCCAAGTGGGGCAGACTCTCAGGAAAATGTCTCACCAAAGACCACGATGAGGACAAATCTGCTGTTTAAGCAAAAATATAAAATCACTCAGAAATAAACAAGCTTTTTTATCTGCATTTTAAAAGTTGAGGTGGGGGATGGTGTGGAGGGCATAGTATGTTATGATTGTGGGGTTTTTTGTTTGGTTTTTTGTGAGTTTGTGGTGGGTTTTTTTTTCTGTTGCAAGTTTCTTATTCTGTGAAAAGACGAACCTTTAAACATTCTTGTTTGCTCTCATTTTCTTCTGCCCACGAGGCTTGCTTTCCTCTTACTTTTGGGATATAGGCTTTAACTTGAGCTGATAGGCTTCTCTTGTACGATATATATATATATATATATATATGCACACACATATATATATATATAAAGGAATACATATGTCAGACACTTGTGTGTAAACCTCTGCTTAAAACCCTAAATGTTCGTTTGAATGCTAAAATGCATCATTTGCATGCAATATTGACGGAGTTGTTCGCATAAACATACAGTTGCGTTGACACTCAATTTTTCTCTGAAAAGAACAGGTATTTAAAATCTGGAATGGACACGGAATACCCCTACAAAAAAATAGTAGAATCTCGATCAATTAATACATTTATTGACTTAGTATAAAAAAATGATGAAGTTCTGAGGTACAATAAGAATGCAGAAAATATTCTGTTTCATCTAATTCATAATATTTCTGAGGGTTTTTTTTAAAAATTTTAGGAAGTCAGATTTTATTTTCAGAATACTGTAATTTTGGGATGAAGACAGTGAAAATGATCTTCTGAAATCAGTACCAGAGGGGATTTTAATGTACTGAAATAATGCATGCCATTTATTTGGTATTCCTCCACCATCCAGTATAAAATAATTCCTTCATGTCTTTTCTTTCCTTAAAAATTCACCAAGCGTATGTGGACCTCACAGATGCAGCTTTAATTGAAAGTAATGTCAAAAACAGTGTTTTGATCTGTTTCCTTTCTTTTGACATTTTCTGTTTTTGGAATGTGTTGAGTCTGTACGACCATTCTCTGTTCAGAAATTCATCTGGAAATTTACATATTTTAAAGGCTTCTTGCTCTATAATACAGCTGAGCATAATAGTGCAAGCTACACAGAAATTGAGGTGTGAAAGAGAAATTTCCCAATTTCAGTCCTTAACCGAAATATAAAAACAATTCTTCACCATCTGGGATTTACTGTGCTAAGTCTTTATTCTGGGCAGGCTTGCTAGAGGGATAAAGTTCATATGGATAGTCTGTAGCTAGCTTTAAAAAATAATAACAGAGGAAAAAATTTGTACATTCATTAATTTACAGCACTATCATTGAAATGCACAGAAATTTTCATACATTCAGAAACGTATCAAAATATATTACAACCAAGTAAACCTCTAAACTTGTGAAATCAAATAAATTACATATTATTCTACAGGATTACAAAGTCTGTCTCCGACCAAGTAAGTAATGTTCCTGATATGGAAAGGTGTAAATCCCACAGGAAACATTACATATCAAGGATGCTCAGCCTTTTGCTGGATTATGCCCCAAGAGAAAGAAAGACAAAAGAAAAATAAAGTAAGATAGACATTCATAAAGCTTTTCCCTTTTTTGTTTACTTCCTGCCTTAACAAATAGAATCAGAAAGGTCTTAGTCTCAGAAAAAGGTTGTTAACTGTACATAATTTTTCTTCGAATTAATTATGAAACCACCTACTGGTAAAAATAAATTGAATCTAAAGTCAGGGTACGTGTACCCTGTCATTTAAAGGTAGGACTAATTCTGACAGTTCAGTACCAGATGTTGTGGCAGGGAGCACCTTTCAGACTGTACTGGACTATTCATTCTGCAATAAAACTGCAACAACAGCAGGTATGTACAGTTGCCAGATCATGTTGATGTTGTCCAATTTTATTACCCAAATTCATCCCTTGCTAGTTTCGGAACTACAAAGGCTGGGAAGGAGACATGCTTACTAACAGCTAAAATCTCACAATAGCCAAAACTGTGAAATAAAGCACTCCTAACAACAGCTACTTTGCATACTCCATCTATAGGGATTACATAAACAATTTGAAATCTCTACCTTCAGAAGGAATAGAATCCATATAAAAGACTCCATAGAAACAACTTGAGCTAGAAGTGCTAAGCATTAGAAAAAAAGTATTAGCATTAGCCTGTGTACACAAGCATCAATTTTCTACGCGCATGTGTTCTGGTAAATACAGGTGCAGGGCTCAATTCCTCCTGCCTCTGAGTTCAGATGACGAAGGACATTTCCGTGATACCTTGTGCTCAGATCCAAACTCTTAACACTCAGACACTGTAGGTGCAAGATTAATCCATAATGAGGGTGACAGGTTGGGGATCAGGAGTCCAAGGATATAACTTGCTCTCTGGCCCAGCAGCCTAAACTACAATACAGAAAAAGCCTTGATCTCTCTGATCCTGCTTCTCACTTTGAACATACTGACAGCTATGCTTCCTTACTTCATTGGGCAGGGGTGTTGGGAAAAAGCTGTTTCTTACCACTTGTCAGCCTACTTTGGGCTGACCAAGAATATTTGAAAATCTAGTTGAAATAAGTAATTGTTCAGATCAAAGAGCCCTGGGAGACAGTGCGAGATATTAATGTTGTGATAGTTAATTAGGTGCTTTTCAAAATTGCAACTTTCAATTTTGTATTTTGCAGTGGTTTTCAGTACTGTTAAATTTACAAGTTTGAGCATGCAACGCAAAAAAAAAAAGTAGAATTTCTGAGGTAAGTATTCTATTTAATATGCATTTTTTCATCTCTTTTGGCGGGGGGATTGGGGGGCGGGGAGGAGACTTCATTTGGTCCAAGCTAAATAATTTCCCCATTCACTAAATTGAAACTATCTATATTATTCAGGGTATATACACTGCCCAGTGCAAGGGAATTTCTCAGTAAGGTGGTGAGTACCAGATAAGATATTTTAAAAAGCAGTTTAGCACCTTTTGGCTCTTTTTTGAGGCAGCTGCAACATCTGAGTTGATAGGTTGTCTTTGTTTTCTGGGTGGAAAAGTTAAACCACTTCAGTGCACAGCATTTGTGTGACCTTACTTACTTCCTTTTCTTAAAAAATATATTTAGAAAAGCAGTATTTTACTTCCCCCTGAGAAGTGTGTAAGAGATTCAACTCTGTCCAGTGACTCTTTTCTGATTGTTGGCACGATCTTGCTTTTTCTATACCACTAAGCTGTGACATCTCCTGTGTGCCCTTGAACAAAATCTCCTCTGGTTTGAACCATTCTGCTGTGCACCCTATCCCACCACTGGTGTGCTACAAGGAGCACTGCAAAGGCTGGAATTCAGCTTGGCCTGCATTAAGAGATAAAGGACCACAAAGTTGGAGTGGGTCTGGACTCCGTGTGGGTTCTAGGTTGTAACGGGGCTCAGCAAAAGGACGGGGTCTTGGCACTTGTCCCATGCATCGATGTCGTGCCAGGTGTGAAGCTGTGCTCCTGGTGACCAGGGCTACTTGTAATAAATTTGTTTACTTTATTTACAAAGCAGCATATTTCAGACCAGCAAGCAATAACGCTGAGTGCCATTGTGCACATGTACTGATAAACATGCTGTATTCTTGCAATGCCTCTTTAGGAATGGTTTTCATGTGTAATCAGATGAGGAATATGTCAGAAAGATGACAGTGGAATCCCATGATGTCTTATATATGTTTTTAATAAAAAAGCAGAGGGTTTAATTTTGTTGCTGTTATGCTTCTCAGAGTGTGAGACATTCTTCTGTTTTTCCTGATAAATAGGCCATCCAGAGACTCTGCTTTACACAAGCTGCCGTGATTTTGAATGCAGCCTCTCTACACTTTGGCTTTGCTAGTGGCTCATCTTCCTGCGGGCAGGGTTTGGCATCCAGAGTCTTAAGAACCCTTCTGCTCCATGTTGTGCCACGTGTGTGCGTGTGTGCCTGCGTGCACGCGCGGGTGTGTAAGAGAGAAGCAAAAGGCAATGAAAGGTGAGGACACTACTGTGTTCTGTGGGGTGAGCAAACCAAGCAAGCTTTAGGGAAAGCACAGATTCCACCAAGACACGTACGCTCTCCACCCCCCCTGTTTTTCCAGACAAGTGTTATTTTTCAATATTTTATTGTGATAGCCATAGGAGAAATCTTGTAATAAAATCATATCGCTGTTTCATCCAAGGCAAGTTTGGATGTTATCACAGTGATATACTTTGTCATAGATTTATTGTTGTCACATAATGTAGTTGAATACAGTTATAACAATTGTACTCTAACAAAGTTTTACTACAAGATTGTGAAATTTTAACATGAAGTAGATTTCTACAATGACAGACCGTTATTACCTTCAAATTGCCAATGACAAATCATATGCCTGAATGCAAAAATGCAATTTAACAGCATTTGCTATTATCTGTACAGCTTTATTGTTGTCTTTTTATTATATTCATAATCTGAAAATAATGTAAAACAGATATACGTGTGATCATGTAATGACCAATGGCATATTGTGTCTTGTTTAGTAGGTGTTTGTCCTCTTGTCTTATTTGGGAATATATAGTTTAACAAGATCCTTACCATCATTTTCTTAACAGGGATAATAAACAGAACAATTCTGCATAAAAGCTCATATCAGCTTCTTTCATGCCTTTTCTTTTCAGAAGGCTGCCTAAGGGTTTAAGCAATTTAGTTGTCTGACCCGCATGCTTTCTCTGCAGTCTGCAGTTCTTTTGTTTAACATTAGTATGTGGGCAAACAGCATTCAGAGCTGTGCAGAGCTTATCAGCCTGTGCTCAGTTGACCAGAACCCCATTCTGTGTATCTAAGAGGGGCCACGTTTAATGCTTCACAGTAGGAGCATCTGCAGTTTCCAAAAATGACTTGTTTATCAGATAAACTCTGTCCTTGCACTGACACATAGTGGCTCTTCAATATCACACTCTCCTGTATGAGAACTGAGCAAAACAGGGTATGCACAATGAATAACAAGTGAAATTTATGCACATGGTATGGTGACACAGGTACCCTGTAACACTGGGCAGTTTCTCTGCATCAGCTCAGTTATTGCAGAGAGAAAGTTCCTCATTGCATTCCAAAAACATTTTACTTACTCATTCTCAATATATTTAGAGCACACGTTCTGAAGTCAGCAAATGTTAATTAATTTGCTTATTTTTCTTGGAATTTAATTAGAAGTAGCATGAAGGGCCTGCCTTCTATGGCACAGGCAGAGAGACTCAGAGCAAAGCTGAGGTTTGTGACGCGCTCATAGGTGTGGCAGCCTCTGATGGTCCAGCTGGGACTCTCACTTTTGAGTTTACTGTGTTACCAAAGTATGCCTTCGCAGCCCTCTCTCTCCTCTCTCTACATGCTCTCTCCACTACACTGATTTTTTTCAGGAGATCAACTAGACCCCTGGGCACTAAAACCATAAATATATTCTTTTAAGACTCATGAATTTTGTGTTTATAATAAAGGCCTCACTAAATATTTTAGATACCATAGAGGTTAGCCACTGGTTTAGAAATAAAATGTTTATTAAAACAGCATCATTTAAGACAAGGTAGAAGCAGCCGCTTAGAGTTGGTATTTGAGGCTCAAGATCCAGTGAGAGTGAAATGCTGTGAGCTCTTTTCAGAGAAGCGCAGATGGTCTCTCAAATTCTCCATCCAACTAAACAAAGGAAATCTTGTGAGATAAGTTGGCTTTGCAAGATTTCTGGACTGCTCTAGAGCCTTTCCTAAACACATTGATGGTAATTGTCCAGTCACAGAAAGGGTAGGTAGATGCAGTAAGAATGAGAGATTTGGATCCAAACCAATGCCATTCCTGCAATTCAGTCAAGCCTGTATTCTAGAATGATACCCTTGACTAATTATAATGATTTTATTATGTGAAATTGATATTACATTGCAAATGGCAATAGCCCAGAAGAAGCCTGATAAAATTAACACTCTCATCTAGATCTACAATCAAGATTTTAGGTATAAAGATGAGAATACAGTAATTCTAGTAGCTGTTACACTCTCTAATACATACAATGGCTCAAAGCTGAAACAGTATGCTGGGAGCAGAGGCTTATACCAGGCTTTCACCTTTCTTTCCCTCCCCTCCCCCCGTCATCAGTACATGCTGGCTGGTCAACTAGTCAGAGAAAAATTGTTAATGAGGGTTAAATGGAAGTTATCTATTAAATGTCATTCTAGGATCAAGACATCGGAGCTTTATTTTGAATGATGCCCATATTTTTTCTCTCCTTTCTTTTTCCATCTTCTCCCTCCCCCACCTGGAAGAAAATATCCAGTGGATGCCTGGCAGCATCCTCAGCATCCTCTGATTGCTTGCTGTTTTCCTGACACTAAATCTACTGTGTCATATTCCTTGCATGGGCTGCAGATTTTGGCCTTTTCACCTGCTGTTTTGGTTGGCTTTAGATGCAAAGAGAAGAATATGAAAAGGAGAGGGGGAGGGAGGGAAGTTGGGAATGCTGGAGAAAAAAAAAAAGGCAAATGTTTTTAGCGCCTTCATCTAGACATGTGTCCCCTCACTCTGTGACATGGCTGCTCCAATGTTGCCATGGTGAGGATTTCTAATCATCCCTACACATGACAGGCTCCTATTTGTCTGCACTCCCTTGGGTGTAAATTTCTAGGCTTAAAAAAAAAAATCCATGTGAGCGTATCATCCGCCGTGCAGATGTTTCACTGCTTTAGAATATCAGGCAGCTGCTTGTGCCACCGTCGACAGCTAATTGGAGACTGCATCGCAGGAACAGAGGCGTAATTATGGCATAAATACACATCCTCTGGTGCATCATTGTATCTCTATTAACAGAAAATTTTAAACAGTGTTCAGAGTGTAATTAGTGTAGTTGATAAAGTTGTAAAACATGTAAATAAGGGAAATAGCAGGTACGTGGCCAATCCACTACCCAGCACTAGGGGATGCAGATTATTGCCTATTTAGAAATAATTAGCAAAGCTGCATTAGCAAAGCCTGTGTCCAACAGAAGCAATGCAAACATTTATTCTGGTAACAGCTCTTTCTGTGCTAGCCATGAAAATCTACTAATATTGGTAATTTAGCCCTCATTACAGAGGATAAAGCATGAAAAGAGCTCAGACATGAAATATGACAAGTAATATTAATTTTTATTCCAGAGGAAAGGATGCTTTCTCGGGTTGCATGCTGATTTCTCGGCAGGGTCTCAGTAGTGTGTGAGCGAGCTGGTGGTTGAGGATGCAGCTCTGGAGCTGGCTCCCTGCTGGAGGTATGCCCCGGGGTACCCGTGACAGGAGCTGATGAGGCATGCTGTGGTTAGTGCCCAGCCAAACCTTAGGTCACAGTTCAAAACGAGCACTCAGGCATTAAACTTCTCTCCTTATAGACTCGAGTCTTTAATTTTGTCCTCAGCCTCGCTCCTTGCCACCCCTAAATGATTTTGCCAAATCACCTGCTCAGCCCCCAGCTGTCCTCCCCAAAATGCGTAACACGCAGCTGTGCCGGGCGAGCAGAGCTCTGAATCAGTGCGTACTCGCTCTTCAGGTTTGTCTTGTGCCCTGGATGAGAAATGATTGCTTCCCCCTCACTGTTTATGCTTCAGATTATGTTTCATGAAGAACATTACCCTGTGACCATAAAAATAAATGCCAAAATTTTGACTTTGCTTTACAGATGTATTTTCTAATAAAGAAAAATGTGAAAGCCTGGCTGGCATGGGAGACATAGATCATTTTTTTAAAACAAGAGGATGAGAAGGGCTGAACGTTCTGGAAAGGGAAAAAAATTGTTGGTTTGGTTTTTTTTTTAACATCTCTGATTTCTTCTTCTTTTTTTTTCTTCCTACTGGATGTAGAAACAGAATGAATAAAAACTCCAGCTTATAGTGTCGGCTAAGTTCTGCTGCATCCTTAATAAGTGTGCACGTGTGTGTTTACGAGAGAGAGAGGAAAGGGGGAACAGGAGAATTCTGCTTGACAAGTGCCGGTGTTTCAAAAAGAAGTCTAAGAAAGATGTTATCTCTGGCTCAGGCAAATAAATTTCCCCACTTAGCCAGTGTTTCCTGAACATTTTCAGAATTCAGCTCTCACCACAGACTGCATAAAACCCTGCCAAATAAGGCCTGAATTTCATGTAATACAATACTTAAGAAAAAGAGTAAGAAAGAAGAGAGGGAAAATGTAGAGATGAAAAGAAGCTGGACAAGCTACTGTCTGAAGTATTAAAATGTAAAATAAGCTTTAGATCTGTAGCACGGGGAAAAGCCTTTTACAGATCCAAAGGGAACACTGTGTATATTTTATCACCTACTATGACTTGAAAATTGTGAAAATACCAAGCTTGTTGATTGAAGAGGGCTTTTTTCCACACTTTGGTGGAGGTTCAGTACTCATCCCAACACCCTGTTTAGGTAAAAAAAACAAAGCTAGAGAGGGAAGCTCAGTCAGTCTTTTGCCTGTTGTAGAGCAAAAAGCACACAAAAGCTCAGACAATACCCACCTCATCTGCACTAATGTAAGCATCCCATCGAGTTCTAGCATACTGAATTTTTATAGCCTTAGCATATATTTTCTGTGTCTAAGATTTATGCAGCTATATGCAGATGTGCATTCCTCTGGCATGCAAGAAGTAGATGGTTTATGCATACAATACACTTTATGGGTAAGCTGTTTGGATGTGACCAGGATGCCCTGTTAAATGCTCTGGTGCCACTCTGATCCTGCGGAGTTCATTGGGGTTTTTACTACGGACTTCCCTGGAAGGAGAGCTGATCCAGCTTCTGCTGCTTTTCATAATTCCAGCACTGTGTGGCTCTGTGTGAATCCTGCAGCATATTTGTAGGGCTGCATCCTCATAGAGATGATGTTGCAGTGTTCGTGTGTAACTGTGTGCATATAGGCACTAATGCGAATGTTTGGATATATGTGTATGTGTCTGCATGTGATTATGAATGTTTAATAGTAATAAATTTCATTGGTAATGTGACGGATCAGGAAAACCTGACAGTCTGCATGTCAACACCTATTCCTATATGTATAATGCATACATATATCACAGGTATACACACTTACATAAAAGAGTAATTTTTAATTTATACACTGAGTTAATGCTACCTAAAAATAAAATTAAAAAAAAAAACCTTTGCAATACCCTCCTTCAACTTCACTCCCATTATTTATCACAGTGTATTGTTTGGATGCATTTTTTCCAGTGTTTGGTTGATTGGTTTTTTTTCTGAGCCCACTGGACTGCCTTCAGAAGTCTTTTATTGCCCATCCTTTAGAAAAAGGAGAGAATTATCTCCTGCATCAGGAAAAGCCATCTCTTTTCCCTCTTCCCTCTTTCCCTTCAAATTATGTAAGTAAAGTGCACATTTTTCAATGTTGTTGCTGAACAAATTACAGTATTTCAAGCAGGTCAGGAGAACAGTCGGGACACTGGGTGTGTAGGAAGAGGTGTTTGGAGATGGACAGAGTTAGGCCTCTGCAGGTACAATATGCACAAGGGGGTCCTGAAATAATTTTAGGCAAATTAGTAGTTCTTTACAGGGCAACAGAGCCATTGCTCATTCTTTGCTATAGAAAATAACCTCTCAGGTCATCAGTAACTGGAAGCAATTTCAATGTTTGTTGTTTTTTCCTCAGTTTAAATACTTATATGCTATTGCTTGATATTAATAAAGAGGTTTCCATATTTTGCTGACCTTTGTAATTGACGAGCACTATAATATCAGTTTGAAATAAAAACATATTAACTTATATATTCTGACTAAATCAGATTAAGGTAACATTTAATATCGTCCCTATGGTCCAAATTTACTCCTGCGTAAATTAGAGTAGCTCCATTAAAGTCAATGTAAGTTGCTATCTACCACACTAGACTAATAGGAAAAATGAATGTTAACATACATGGCACTGCTTTTGCACTGAGCAGTGTGTGTACTGTGGCAGAAAGTTGTCTTTCTCCATTTGATCTTTGTAGGAATGTGTCCCACAGCAAGTATGTGGGTTCTGACTGAAGAATAGCAGGCATACCCACCTTGGTGCACTCCTTGATTTCTGCACAGTAGGGGACACCTGAGGAGGTTAAATTAAGGGTGCAAAGTAGCAGGGATTGGTTAAAAAAAAAATAGTTTGTACTGAATTAAAGTCAATTAATTGGGTCAGGAGGAAACTAAAATCAGAGCTGGGTCTGGAGGCTGAAGCAATTGGGACCTTGTAGATGCTGGGTGATTTCCCAAAGAATTACAACCACTTCATAGGTGTCAAGGCTACAAAAGCATCAACCCAAAGCCCACTGAGTTTGGAGATAAGTGGTTTGGTGAAAAAACTCTATCAGAAGAGAGGGTGGGTGGGAAAAGCAAGGAAGAAAAAAAAAGTAGTTGTGCTATTGGTGCTATTGATCTCATAACCATTCACCTTTTGTTTTCTGCTCATTTATACTATTTCTGTGTTATTGGTGGGTAGGTATTGAAATGAAATGCTTTAACCATGTTGTATTTTCAAAATAAAGGGGATAATGAGTTGAAACTTATGATTAATATTCCTTTGAAGTTATTTGACTTATTCTCTCAGTCCTTTCCCTGCATATATTTTCAAGGGGATAAAGCACATCAGGGGAGGGAATGAGCAGCAGGAGCGGCTGCGACTCACAGCAGCAAAGTTGCCATTAGCGAGGAGCGTAGCCTGGTAAGAACAGATCTGTGGAGTGAAATCGTTGATGCTGAAGACATGACTTTCTGTAGTGTATGCCCTGCAAAGTTTTTAATATGTGCTACTGCTCATCTGCTTTTGTGAAGCCAACATCCAGCAGGAGTAGGAGCACAGGGGTGTGTGCTGCCGGTTCACTCGGAAAGCAGCACGGGCATTCTTAGACCTCTACATGATGCGAGCTGAAATGCAGTAAGTGGAGAAGTTAGGAGATTCGCTTCAGAAGCACATTCCTGCTCTGAACTAAAGTATTGGTATGGATGTCCCCTATGCCTGGAGGTCTCTGCTGCTGTCAGCTCTAGTACATTCACTGTGCTTCAGCAAATGTAATGCTTTCCAGCCTCTGTATAATCGCTGTTTCTATGAGTATGATTCCTTTGTCAACAGCTTGTGCTTGGATACCGTGGTAAGGATAGGTGAGCCACTGCAAAAGCTTTTGGAAGGAATTCAAACCATTCATGATCCTGAATAGGTATGTTTCTGTATTGGTTTAACTTTGCTGTCCTAATAAGAAAAATTAGGAAAAATCAATGAATAGAGCAGAAATAAAAATTATATTTTCCTGAAATATTATTGGAAAGAACACTCTTCTATATCACTACAAGTACTTAAGGCAGCTCAACAACTAATGAACATGGGAAAACCAAGTTTTATAAAAAACTAGTCCTGAATTCCTTTACTACAGAGAAGGCAGCTTTCTTCAGCATGGATAAGAGGCACACCACCAGAGAAAAAAAGGGTACTTGACTGTAGTAGCAAGGTCAGTGGTTCAGTCATGCAGGGGCTCGAGAGCTTTTGTTACTGTTATTGTAATGGTGCGTTCCTCCCACACTGACAGGTTTGCTTGCTAGCGTAGGAAACATCAATATTAATTTTGTAAATGTTTATCTCATGTAACGTATATGATTAAGACTTGTTTGGATGTTCTGTGCTGATAAAACCGAGACCTTTCTATGCCAACAGCCCTGTGGCATTGAGTTACTGTGAGAAAAACAACGTGTGACAACGTTAGGGGAACACAGCTGAGCATACATACTTTGTCTAGTGCACTGGGTTTTCTCGAATTCTCTGTATTTTTGTTGCCACTGATAGAGCCATATACAAAACCAGATTTGAATTATCAAATGTCAATAGTATATTTTCACTTACTGAGTCTGTAAGTGACATGCCATTTATGGCATCCTTGGAATAATGTCTATTTCTTTAACTTACACATTCTGTGAGGTGGTAGATGTTTCCCCCTTGTCTGGTAGCATTAAAATTGCACTTTTAGACTCATGTGACAAATGCTGTGAAATGCTCACTTTTAGTCAAGTTTCACTTTATGTTGAAAATAGCGGATGGAATTCACAGGTTCCTCAAAATATTAGCTCTTCTTAGGTGTCTTGGTAAATGAATACTGCAGTTCTTGGACCAGGCTCACTCTTTGTAAAAGTATTCATTGAAATTGATGAGAACTGACCTTGATTTCATGGCATAGTCATTACCCTCTGGTAATCTAGAGATGTGAAAGGAATTGGGAGGAAGGAAATGCTTCCCACTTTTATACATGTCACACGGCTGCAGCATACATGAATCAGTAGCCAAGAAAAACATTTTGCTGCTTGCCTGCTCAAGTGATAGAAATTAATTTGTTTCACCCTTTTTCCAAACAAGTCACGAAGAGGCATGACCGTCAGCTGCGATGAAGACCAATTGTTCGCAGGTGCTCTTGAGTGTACGCAAATGTTTCGTTGTTCAATTAAACCATTACCGTAACCTAATCCTTTGCATTTTTGAGCTCTTCTTTTCAGGGGAATGAGTTTCTTCAGTTTGAAGAAAACTGTGCAATAGACACTGAGAGTGAGAGTGCTGTGAGCTGAGACACTGTGCATGAGAGTGAAGCGGAATTTTTGAGTCCTACTCCTTAGTCTGGCCTGTGGTCTGGGTCTTAATTTATTTATCTGATGGACTCACACTTCTCAGATATTTAGAGTTTGCCAAGCATATTGAAATATTTAAGCTTGAAAATGAAGTATGACTGCAAATTCATTATTATTCTTATTACTATTGCTATTATTATTATTCAGGTTTCACAAAGTTAAGTGTGTCAAATTTGGAGTTTTTTATTAGCTTTTATGGATCATGTTTTTATAAGTAAATTCTTGCTTTTGGTTTCTGTTTCCCTCTTTAGTTACAAATAGTACCCACTACTCTGCATTAGCAATGACCTTTCAAAAAATAACTGATGAACTTACTCATCTCAACAGCTGCTGTATATGTCTGGTTTTTATTTACTCCTGTCTGTTCTGTGTAAACACACAGTGTGTGTGTATATGTGTGTGTATTTTCAGCAACTGCACATTTTTATTTAGTGATATGGAGAAACTACCCTGCACTGTGGGTCAATGGGTAAAGAAAGTAAAACCACAGGACATGGTAATATCTCTAACATTTGTAAGTGTGAGCACTGTGAAAGGGTAGGTGTGAGTGCTCTTTTTAACTGAATCTCCTCAAATCTTTGATTTTTACTGGTTGTGAGATCTCCTGTGTGTCTGTCTGTCTATCTACCACCGTGTGCTGTAACTTGGACAGCCACTGAAGCTGACTCTGGGATTACAGCTGGTGTTTTAAGGCCCATTATAACAGAAACTGTAAGATCAGCAGAGTAAAATAACTATATCTCTTCAAATGGCTTTTCATGTTTACTATTGAAGTTGTTTTCCTTGGAGAGTTCATATTAAACTTTGCCAGTAAAAAATTCAAACTTGCCTAATATTATTGCAGCTCTACTTTCAGAAAAGCTGTGCTGTGATTGCTCATGAAGCCGGGCTTGTTGCACCAGGCTTTCTTTTCCTGGTTCTGCATCTGTTCATGGCTTCATGTACTATCCAAAGTAAAAGTCTCTTATCAGCCACCAAAGGGCCTGGTATTAATTTGGCCATTACAATAGGTAGTCACATAATACAGCGGAACTAATATCAGAGAACTTTTCACAGAAGCTGAAATTTTACTGAGTGTTAGGACAGGTGATTTAGGTTAGCTTGTGCCTGTTAGTACGAGTTTCACTGTAACAGTAATCTAACCTCGATACAGTTCCTTTCATCTACAGGATCCCAGAGTGCTATGCAAACCTAGCAAATTGGTATGAAAAACTGTGTGGTGAACACTTCATACATGCCTGGAGTGAAATGCAGCAGCTGTTCGACAGCATAGAGTAATATTCCCAAACTCTTTAGAGAAGGCAGTGATGAATGCTAAAAAAATCAAAGACAGATTTTTTCAAAACTGGGTGTGTTAAAGTTATCTGCTAAAATACCTTTTTGGCAGCTAAATCCCAGTAGGTGGGCCTGGCTTTCACAGGTGAAGAGGGCTGGCATCTACCCTGAAATCCGTAAGAGCTGAAGGAAAAACAGTATTTCAGAAAAAAACAGGATCTGAGCATCCTGAAATTCTGATCTCTACACTGCTAATAACCTTTAACATGACATAATATTCTTCATAAGATAATTCAGATAACACATTCTGAAAGTTTTAACCTTTTTGTGAAGTTAACATGCTCTTTCATGCCTTTATGGAATTCTTATTAACACTGAAAGCAGCTTTGCCCCAGAAAATATAGGAGCTACAAAAATCCCCTTGGAACATGGTTTCACAGGGCTCCCACTTAAAGGGAAGGATGATAACGTGGAAGCAAAGCACATTTTTCTTCCCAGATCAAGTCAGATTACAGAATAATAACACCACTTCTTTTGGTAGTTTGGTTTGATATTGAAAAAAGTGAAACGGTGCGAGGAAATAAAAGTCCATGTTTGTTGTCTGCCCTCACCAGAGCTGGTGATTCCTCTGACACAAGGGTTACACATTGCATACAACTTGCAGAATGGATGGGGCTGTTCTCGGCTCTTTCTGAGGGGTTTTAAACAAATGATCTCCAGTGTCCCAAAAAATGCCATAGCCATAGGTATAGGTTATTTTCTCTCTGCTGACGACGTCCTAGTTTGAATCCTAGAGGGAAAGTAATTTTTCACTTTGTCAGTTAGGCAGGGGAAGAAATTTAATATAAGATCTGCTTTGTCTAAGTGAAGGACTTCTACCAGTGTCCTCTTTCATTACAACATTTTCTAAGTCTAACCTGCTTTTTCAAGTCTCCCTAAAAGTGCCTAAAAGCTAAGCATTTTGGAAATATCGTGTCAAACTTTGCTTTCCACTTAAAGCATTTTTGTCTAGTTAAATATTTCATCCTTCTTTAAAAAACCTCTGTCGTTTCTGTTTCAGCAGAAGAAATTCTTTCATCAGTTCAGCCTGAACCCAGGAGTAATTCTGTCTAAAGGGAGAGCTGAACTCCCCCAGCCCCACTCCCAGAAGCAGAACTTGGCAGGGTCCCACTGTTTTAGGTCTCAAAGAGTCTGAGTTCCTCACCTGTGAATGGGAGGCCATGCATGAAAGAACACAGCTCTGGTGTGCAGGGGGAGAAAGGGAATGTACTGGACTGCCGGGAGCTATTCATCGTAAAGTTTAGCTGTCTCTGCCTGACTAATGATAACTAAGGGACGGAGTCTAATCTGAAATGTGCACTGGTGTGTGTCTTGAAAAATACACTACAAGGAAGGAGTGCATTTATCAATATATTCTTTACTGTTCAACCTACATTTGGTCCATGTCCAGCTTACTTTGTGAAAATATCTAACTAATAAAGATCTGAATATAATTAGTCTGGAACTAGTGAAATAGTTACAAAGCAGGGGACCAGTTAATGGTCTGGTTTACTGATTTATCTTCCTGCAAAATCAATTTTGAGCTCTTCTTATTAACAAAATGTTCACTTGTAATCAGTAATAACTAGTGCCAGCAGTACAGTAGTTGAGACAGTATTTTGCAGGCAAAAATAAGCTGTAAACATAAGAAATATTATAGCACTTTGATGTAAATAAAATTTTCCCTAAATAATTGATTAGTGGATGATGAGAGAAATACACCTTACACATTAAATATTATGACTGACATAGCACTTAAGTTCACTTGTGTCAATATATCATATATCACTTAATTTTTCAGTCAGTTAGTGTCTTCAGAAAGAACTCTGTGTATGCCAAAAGAATTAATAATCCTCTTTGAAGCATTTTAGCACAATATTTAATACCAAACGAAACTATCAAAGTACCATTATGTGTATTTCTACATGTGTGTCTCAGTTTAGCTTTTTGTAAAAATGCAGATGTCTGACATTCATAGCACTGTAAAATATTTTGTCAGGGACATACTTCGGCAAACATTTCATCACCCAGAAATCCCGCTGTAATTCTTGGGGAATATTAACACACAGGCTTTATTCTCAAGCCTGGGAGAGTGTCATCCTGACCTCTGTATACTGCTATTAAACATAGAAGGTTTACTTTGAAGCATTCATTTAAGGAAGTGAGTTATTATTCCTTTGCTTGACCTTAGCCTATGGAGTATATATCATGAGGTTCCATAAGATCATCATGCACAAGAAAATTGGTCTAGCAAAAGATAAAGTTAAAAACAATCTTAAAATATTTTTTAAAAATCAAGATGAGGCACTAATACTTATGTGCTTATTACCTGTCTGTTAAATAAGCACCTATATATGCTGAAAAAACCAGGCATTTAAAATTTGCCATTTGGTATGTAGTAATCCATAATACAAGTACCTTGAAACAAATCTTGTTGTTGAAGTTAACGTTATGAGAGCTATTGCTTATATTTATTACTGGGAAAACATTATTTTGAAAAGCATATGAAAAAAATAGTTTTCAAGCTGTTTCCTTAATGAACTGGAAATAGTAACCCTGTCAAATGTAATACAAAAATAGTGTTATAAGCCTATGGCATCTATTTATTACTGGAGAACAAAAGCCTTCATCCATTTCCTTTAGAGAATGACATTTTTGTAATTCGCTGCCCATTTCATTTGTTCTAAAAGGACTTCTTAGGTTGACAAATATCCCACAGAAATGGCTTCTGATGCTTGATAGGATAATGTGCAGCCCCTTAGGACAAGGGCAAAGGCAGCAAACTTATCATCCTTTAGTTTAGCTTAGTATGGGTCAGTAACAGCGCCAAGGGTGACAGAAGATGTTAAAGTGTGGGAAGCAAGAACTAAGAGCTGTAGGAGGGTAGTTTTCATAGTTTATCCTTTCTTTCACCATGACGCTGCAGAGACAGCTTGAATCACATTGTTGATTTGGTTCACTGCACGCCACACTAACTGCTCCAGTAGGAGGGGAAAAAAACACTTACGGGTCATTTTCCCCTATAGTATGTGACATTTCAGCACTTATCCTATAGGAGGAGGAAACACATGTTTAATATTTTAGCTTGAAGTTCGTATTTTAAAGATGCATTATCACACTTGGAGGTCTGGTGTGATAAATTCGAAGATTATTGTAGTATTACCAATGTGAGGATTTTGGAGGAGAAAGTGTTCTGCATGTTTAATTGTCCTCTACATTTTGTTCCAATTTTTTTTTTTTTTTTTTTTTTTTTTTTTCCCAGCAAGGCAGGATAAGAATGAACATTTGACTCCTGTGGAGTGCACATTTGAAAACAACAAACTAAACTTTAAAACCGTGATGATGGCTTTCATTCATCAAGAGCTGAAATCCATTTTGGAAGTGTCATTTTAGAAATGTGTTTAACAGAGTTAGGTCTTCCTCAGTGGTGGATGATTGCTTCTCAGTCATAGATCTTGTAAACTTTGTGCTGATCTAGCGAGACATTCCATGCAATGATTTTCTGCTAAAGCCAATTGGAGTGACTGAACATAATGAGCAAAATCATGTCCTCTTTCTAAAACTTGCAGCTAGTCTTATACTAACTAGCCTGCTTACCCCTGCAAGATATTTTCCTGCTGTCACATTCCTTAGTTTCTATTCTGCACATTGAAATAATAAAAATCATACTTTTATTCCCTGATTAAAAAAGGAGTCTTCACAAACTATATCCAAATGCAATTATATTAATAAGAAAAACCTCATACTTCCGTAAATCGATTCTGATTGCATTGGATGAGGATGTATAAAGTGCCATGAACCCAAGTGGCTTGAGTTCAAACCAGATTTTTGTGCTTTGGTTTGCAGACATTAGAAGAAAGCCAGTCTCAGACAGTTTACTCACCAGGTCAAATGTGCTTCCCTAAAATGAAAAAAAAAAAAAAAAGAAAGGATAACTGTAACTAACCCTAACAAACATTTTACAAATATTTTACACACAGACACCTTTGGAGCTTTTCTCCAGCATAGTTTTTTCAATTGCCTATATAGATTTTTCCAGAGATAACTTGAACCGTGGCTGGATGCAAACTCCTGTCAAAATATCTGGAGCTCCTCCTGGAGGGGTGGGACTTGAGGTCCCTGATTAAATGTATTTTAGGTTTGTGAGTATCAGGAGTACCTCTGACAGTGAGATGTAGGTTTCTAAATCACAAACCAACTTCTGAAGATTTACATAACTGTTTTATTTCTTTTAATGGCTTTTTCCTGAAGGGAAGAAATTTTAATAACTCAGGCATTGAGGTGGGGGGAACCTGGTCTTTAATTTTTTTTCACAGAACTTCCACTGTTGTGGAGCAAAATTGAGGTAACACTGTAACCTATACAGCCAAGGTTCAGACTGTGGATTTGTGAATACTTTGTACAATTGTAATAAACCTTTCATAAGAGCAACAAACCATTTCTACATTTCTACTGCAAGAAATATATTTCTTCACAAGGTCTGCCAATAACCATTCTGTAAGTGCTACCCTGGAGTACAGCTTGCAAACGCTCCTTGCCTGCACCAGACACACCCACTACATATTAATTACAGAAGCTGTCTTTGCTGCAATAGCCTTTCTGGTTGGATCAGACCTGTTTTACAAAGAAAGTGGAATAATTTGTTGGTGTAATGTATGATCTGAATTAATGTATTTTTAAGAATCAAATTATCCTGATGCGAGAGCCTCTAAAGGGACTGATATAGTGGAGAAGGACTGAAAGTTTTGACATGGTTTAATGAGCTGTATGCTAACTCCACCTGAGTAATTAACGGGCTTGACAGTGCTTTTGAACAGTGATAGTCTCTGTAAGGATGTTTAATGCTGTAAGTATCAGCAGTGCAAAAGCCAAGACAGAGGCAGATCTGACAAGGGATTTTTTTTGTCAAAAGAGTTTTGACTACATTTTTTTTTCACTTTATGAATGATTAAGGCAAATACTTTCAGAAGCAGTAGCTAATTTTTCAGTAGTTCCGGTTTTGAGTGCTCAGTTACATGCTGCTTTCTCACAAGTTGTAGAGATATCATCTTGCCATTCCTTAAATATGAAAATATGGATGCAAAGTGGCCCCATGTAACACAACCATGTGCAAACACTCTTCTGTGAGTAAAAGATAAATGATTCTGTGGCAAGAAATTTCAATACATTCTTTGCTGTAATTGTTAATATGTGCTAACATGCATATCATCTTATAAATCATTCTTTCAGAATTAAAAGAAATTGTTTTGTACCCAGAAACAATGAGACGATAATATGATTAAATGCAGAAGCCTAAGCACTATTAAATTTTTTTCTCAACCAAAGCAATACCCTGAAGTGGCAGAGCACAAATAACGTAGGGAAATTATTAATGTATTCCAAACTTGGACAGACCATTAACAACTGACCAATGTCAAAGACCAGGTCCCTCAAAACTGCCCATCTTCTAGTAGTGTAGTCCTGACCAGTTCTTTTCCATGCCAATGAAAGAGGAGGTGAAGGAAGGTAAAGCCTGTCAGCTGCACAAGGTATAGACATAAATATTACAAAGTGTCTTTTATTTTTTTTCCTAGACTTTATTTCTCTTATTTTTATCTTTTTCCTTGATTTTTGTAATCTGAAATTCTTGAATAGTTGTATCATATAACATGTAAATCTGTACATGTTGATGGCTGTAAGTTTTCTGCTTAACAGATTTTACTCCTTACTATGCCTGTCACTGGTTTAAGCAATCTGTGTGTAATTGATTTCTTCAGTAAAACAGATAACATTTGCTTAAAGCTCCTCTGATGGCTTTACAGCCTCTACATTAGCAACAGCACTTCCATTTCCACTGGCATTCTGGCAAAATATAATTATTATATATCCATCACAGACAAAAAGGCAAAAAAAAGTAGCAGAGAGAGTCAGTGCTGCATTTTCCCTGAGTTCAGCACTGCCCAAGCATCAGATTGTTCAGCTCTTATTGTGGTCACACTAAATGACTGCTAATGCTGTCTCTCTCCCTGGCCTCATGCCATATAGTTTTCTATTTACTGATTTAATATCAGAACCAATGATATTTGTGACTCAGAAATAAATAGGGATTTAATTGCCTTGCAGGTAAATTGACTTATTTTTAACTTCAGCAGAAACTTTTCTCTAACCATAAATAAATAAGGAAAACGGGATTTATTTTGTACAGTATAAAATAATGACTTTTACATGTTCTGCTTCAGATAATTAAAGCAAAATAAAACGTAAAACCATCCCTCAGGACAAAATGTTTTTGCCTGGAAAGGACATAAGAAAGGGAAAATAAGACAGATGCATGGAGGAACTTAATTGTAGCATACAGAGAAGACTCAAGGGACTGCAATGTGGCCTCTCTCCTCTTTTCTCCACTGTTCTGTGGATTGCAATTAGGCATCAGAGTACTGGACAGTGGATGTTTCCTACTGAGAAAGGAAAGGCTGCACGCTTGAATATTTAAGTGGTTTTATTATTATTTCCAAGGCAATCACTACAGTTTTCTAGAACAATTAACTTCCTCGATTTAGAACATACGAAGAAATAATATTTCCAGCTTCCAAGAATAAGCAGATATGTTTGAGGATTTCAGTGACACGAGAGGACAGGTTGTAACAGACAGTGCACAAACTGCATTCTTGTTGCCTGCAATCTACTAGATCTCAAAAAAGGAAAAAGTGCATTTTTCCCCCTCTCCCTTGGAAATCAGAAGTGAGAGAAAGCCCTCCTGTCTGATCCTCTTTCTGACCCTAAGCCACAAACATATGAGTGATGAGTGAAGGTCATTCTCATCAGGCACAGAATAAAAAGCTCTTGAAAAGTAATACTGTTCCATCTGAGCTGTATCAAGAAAAGGACAGAAATGCATGCTCAACTTGGGCACACTCCTCGTGAGTATAAATGATTTTCTGGATTGGTGCCAGAGTGTTCAACATCTTACAAGATCTGTTCTCAGGTGAATACCCAGCGGCGATCACCTGCAAATGAATTCTTCTATAGCCCACTACCAGTATCTTGGCATGTTCTTGCTGCTTGGTGCCCCCAGCCAAGGTCTCCCCTGTCACCGTGGGTGTGTGCACACAGGGCCGTGCTCAAGGCAGGTGGAAGGAAGCTGTTCCCTGTGTGTATATGCTATGCCAAAAAGAAATATTTGCAGCTCAGGGAGCATCCTGGAGAAATATCTTCACTACTCTCCCTGCCTTTTTTTTTTTTATTTTTTTAAATTTTCTTTTATTTGAGGTTTTTCATCTTGCATGCATTTTAAGTGAAAGAAAACTGTGTGCTGAAAGCCCAAAAAGTAGTTATTTCCTGAATCCAAGATGTTAGGGGATAGTGAGGGTTCCAAGTAAGCTAAATAAATCAGATATGCAGAATGTTAACACAAAAAAAAATGGTGTGTTTCATATTGATGTGGCAAAACCAGAATTAAAATTTAGCTCCCAGCTGAGATCTGACTCTCACGTGTGTCTTGTAGATGCATTTTAAAGAAGAGCTACATTCCATTTTCACAGAACAAATATGTCTGATAAAAACACTGGAAAAAGTCACTGAGTTGGGAAGTGAAAGATAGAGCTAGTTCTGTACATAATATTTTAGGTTTTGTTTCTTGCTTAATTATTTATCTGTTCATTCACAAAACTATAGACAAAGATCTATGCTCGTTAAAACATTAATACTTATATTTTAAATAGTAAATTTTTCTTGCCTTTCGCTGAAAGATGGCTGATGTGGTTTGGTGTGATACAATTTTACATCCCAAATAGCTTCTTAGGGAAATGTTATAGGCTGGTTTGAAATGACAGTACTGAGGGTGTTTTTTTTCCCCTTCAGCTTGCAGAAGGTGCTAAAACAGTGATCCTCAGCTGTGAGGATCTCAAAACCTCTTGCTCAGAATTAAGATTCATGGCAGTTTAGTGAGAGCAGAAAAGATCTCTGTGTGAGAGGCAGCTGATATTTTTCTCCCACCATAAATCTTGATTTCAAAACTCTGATTTCAGAAGTGGGAAAACTGAAGCCCAAAGAGCTTAAGGGGAAAACTTAAAAGCACTTATTTGGCCTAGATTCAACAGTGTTACACTAGCTTAGATGCTTGGGCACCTGAATACCACCAACTCTCAAAGACTTTCATATTACGAGCTCTGAAAAATTAGAATATGCAGATTTGATCATATTGCCCCTTTGGCAAGGAGGATTCAGGCTTCAAGTATGTGAGGGGGAGAAGATGGCCAAGATCTGATCTGAACGCATCCATGTAACTAAAGATGCATTTTAAAACTGATTTAATTATATCAGTTAAAAAACTTGGCACATTTGCTCTTAATTCATCTTGCTTCTATTGATTTAGCTAGAAGCTGTAGTTTAGTGTGGAACCTGCTGTTTGGTCTGGAACTTGCCTGACTTCTCCCTGATTTTTAACAGATTGCAGAAATGGTGCCTCCTGGACCACTGTAGGCATTGCCCAAGGAGCCAGGCAAGGCTTCCCTCTGCCTCCTTCTCCTTCTGCCTGAAATGTGAGAGGTGCTGAACCTGCCATCCTTTTACGGGTATGTCAGCAGTCCTGAGACAGCAGCAGGCAATGTAGTGATTTTCTTTCTCTCCAGTAAAGGAAAGAAAATAGAGAGCATTTATTACAGATCCCACATATCAGATATCACTACTGCTGCTGCCAAAGCATGACCAAAATATATACTTATAAAAATAAAGGGTACATCTACTACTTGGAGGTTACCAAGCCACGCTGCAGAGCAATACAGTTACTTTGGATGGCATGTGCTTCTTGTTTTGGTTTGGCCCTGGCATGTGTCTTCACCTGACATGCATTTGCCTACCACTCACTCACCTGCCTTAGCCTATCCAGGAGCAGCATCTGCAAATCAACAAAATGCTGCAGCTGGGGGCCCTCTGGGATATAAATGAAGGCAGGCCCTGTCTAACCTCTGTCACAGGTTTCTCATCCTTGCTCTACATGTTTTAAAGGGTGTGAGTAGAAAGTGTGAATACTAATGATCAGTTCTTGAGGATGGATTGTAGGCTACATTGCTCATCATAAACTAAGAACCCTGTTTAGAGTGAGGATAAAGTTGCAGTTCATATCCTGGCACTATGAACCTAGACACACTTTTTACACTGCTTAAACTAGTTTTATTCTCCCTATTAAAAGACTCCCTAGGCTGGCACACTCAATGTGTATTTTAATCCACAGAGGCAATTTTGTAATGGATAGCTGCTATCATGTTTTTCACTCCTATCCATAAATGGCTTGCACAAATCATAGCCGAGGAAAGACATTCTGTGTATGTTAACTTGCACCTGATTCCCACTGCTAAAGAAACACCTTTACTAACATTTGTGGAGCAAAGCTGTCTCACTGCCTCTGGCTCCCTACACCAGCAAGGGCTGTCACTTTCACTCTCAAAGATGGGGAAAGAGGCCAAAATAGACATGACAGTTTGTTTAAAGGAGACTTCAAATATGCTTTAGGTCATATTCTCCATTTTGATGGTGCTTCCTTGATTTTAAAAAAATGGTAATATTCCAAAGCTCCAGTATTTAATTGCTGATTTCTTTCATGAGCCTAGAATTGCTCCAGAAATAGACATTTAACCTCTTCCTCCTTGCTGAGAGATTCAAGAACCTTCTTTTCTCAGGCCTAGTTTTATTGGTCTGTGCAAAAGTCAAAAATGCAGATACTGATGTTCAAGCTCAGTTTTTCCAGCAAGTCTGTAAAGAGTGAGCACTTGTTCATGCAGAACCAGTGCAGTAAATAAAAGTTCTGGAAGTCTGAACACAGTGTGGCTCACCTCCTTCTTGGAATTACACCTGTGAGTTTCCATGAGATAGCTCATCTAGTAATGAATCTTTTGCCCTTCTCTACTGCTTTTTAGGATAATCTCAGGCGTATCCTCTCTTTCATATCCTTTCTTCTTTTCAGAAACTAAAATAGAAAATGGAGGGCTATTTGTTGTTCTGATACCTAACTGATAGAAAAAAATATGTAGCCGAATCATTAGGAAGAAATTTTATTTCTTTCGGGTTTTCTTAGAAGAGAAAAATGTCTGATACTTTTATCCTGTTTAATTTTTAAATGTAGCAAGGAACTTTTTATTTGTTATGTATTTCCCTGGGCAAGCTCTGAGAAATGCCTGTAATACTAGAAAGAGTTGTTAATGTTTTCTTGTCCTCCCTTGTATCACAAGCCTTATTACCATCATTCACTCTTCAGTTCTTCTTACCTGTTCCATCATGTTTTTACTGACATGTAATGTGGGGGGTTTTTTTGGTGTCTCATCAAATTTGGCACTTAGCCTTCATAAGAAAAGAATATTAATATTAAATAACAATGACACAAGTTTAAAGTTTGGCAGTTCGTCCACTTTTGAATTATTCCTTTGGGGAGAGAAAAAAAACACAACTAGGTTTTTTTTCCTATGTTGTTCAGAGAAGTTGAGGGAATGAGGATTAGTTTTTAGTGTTCTCATAAATCCAAAATGGCTGCAAGAATTTTGCTCAAACTTTTTAAAAAATCACTTTGGGAACAAGTCAAAGTATGCTTTTTAATAGTAACCATGTAATTTACTGTAAAGAGGCTGACAACTGAATTGAGAAGTGGAATTAAATTTAAAAATGTGTTTGAGTGTGCTATCCTTCTCTGCAATGGCAGGAAATTTTTTCATAGCGTATGTCCAATCTTTCACTTAAAAAGGCAACTAGTGTCAAACCTGCTATTTTCTTGATGAATGAAAACAGTTTTCTGCTGTTGAACTGATAATAGGCTTTTATTATACTACCATGAAGACATCTTCACCAAATCTATCAAGGATCCAGTATGTAAGTAGAGTATACAAGCTACCTACTGGCACTTTTCCCAGGAAACTGATTTATCTTTTCATCAACAAATAGCTACTGCTACTGCTTAATCGGGCAATATTTGTGAGATGTCATTTTGATGGGGGCATATTTGGTCAATGTCAAGTGACTTAAGTGATGTTTTAAGTAAGCAATTCCACGCTGAGATTCCCGCTGATCACTAAAAAAGTGTGATATTTCAGCTCTGGTATTTCAAGATGGAAACTAATATTACAGTGTAACATGGATTCGGCCATGCACTGGTGCTCCAGTACTTATTTGCCTATACAGTTTCTACCTTCTGCAAAAACTAGGGAAAAAAATGTCTCATATTCTATAACTGTAAAACAAAGATTAAATCATCAAGGCTGGTTAGAACTGATCTCTAAATCTACATTAAAATTGATAAGAAACTTTCCTAGGTGACTGTACGAGCCCAAACTGACCATGCTGATCACACAGACATGACTTCCAAGTACAGACTTTTACAGTTGCTTTTTGTACAGAACGAAGGAAATGCAAATTACTTCATTCTAATTTACCTGGGACAAGCGAAATATGAAATAATCCTTAGGGTATGTGATAAGGACTTGTAAGACAGTACTCACTTGCACAGAGGGAGAATCCAGGCTATTGCAAACTCCTCAAAGCTGTTATTCAGTGATACTGAATAAAGTGGTACTATATTCAACAGTACCACTTTAAGTCTTTCTGCAACAGGCTTTGTATCCCACTACATATTACAGTTCTAGTTGATACTGAAAGACCGGAGTTAAGGTTGCTGTAAGGATCTTTCATGAATTTCTCTAAGACTTTGATTTCACAAAGAATCAAGATCTTTTTCATAAGCACCTCCTTAAAAGCCAAGCTCATAAAATTAACCATGCCATTGAAAAAATTCAGCAAGCTGTTTATGCAGGGAGTTAGGATTAAACACACAGAACTGTGACACTTAGACATTGCTTTTTAAAAGAATACATAGATGTATGTTATTATTTGATAAAGAATATACATAATTAAAATATACTGGTTGTTTTCTGGTTTTTAAGATTTCTCTTAAGGCAGCAGTATTCTACAAAGGTGCCATCAAGAACAATAAATGTTATTAAATAATTCTATAAAATTTATGACATATATTATCTCAGTAGAATATTTCATGCTTTGTGTTTTCTGTGCTTCTTATACTCTAAGGTGCACTTGTTAAGATAAATGAAGCCTAATTTTCTAAGGCTAATGTCACTACTGTATTTTCCAATGTGACAATAGAACTAGTAACACAAACAAAAATATTGTTGAACATCAAATCATGAGGCAGAATCCTAATGCTCTGAGCTCACACAGTAACATGATAGAAATGTAATGCCACAGCAACTGTGAACATATTGAAATAAAACCAAATCTTAACCTCATCATATTATGTTAAGACTTCATGAGAAGACCCTGTGAAAGTAAAAAGGCCTCCTGTGACACTAAAATTGATATTCCTTTTAAGGCTCTTTGTTAGGATTATTGTGTACAAGAAAACCTCTTGACCATATATGACAATCAAGTCCATAGTATTCAAATTGAATGTTTTGCGTAGGAAGATGTGTATTTTGCATAAGCATATTGAATGAGCTGGAGTATAAACAAATATTTTTTTTAATGTAACTTTCCTGGATGAGAGGAGTTGGTTTCATAGCCTAAAGCTATGAAACAGGGTCCTTTCGCGCTGTTTTTAAGACTGCAGCTTGTCTATTGCTGCATTTTCTTGATTTCTGTTGTTTTTAATATTTTTTTTAAATCCTGAGGAGAGTGGAAGAGTTTTGTTTTTTCTGATGTTTAACCAGCAACCAACCAGTTTCATTTTGATTCCTGGGAAAATCATAGATCAAGTTTTCCTCAAAGACTTTTCTAGGCCCACGGATGAGAAAGTTGTGACTGAGAAAAGTCTGAATGGATTTACCAAGGGTAAAATGCTTCTGGCCTCCCTGAGTGCCTTCTACAATGAAATGTCTAGGACTGTGGATGAGAGAAAAGTGATGGGTGCCATCTGTCTTCACTTTACCAAAGCTTTCACCACAATATTCCACTGCATCCTTGTATCCAAACTGGGACATTCTGGTCTTGATGAACAAACTGTAAGGTGCATGAAAAGCAGTCTGTACTGATGGGATACCAATGCACACGTGGAATTCCTTAGGGGTCTGTCCCAGGACTAGTCCTGTTTCAAATCTTTGTCCATGACCTGGAGACAGAATGACACAGACTGTGCACTCTCATCAAGCCTGCAGATGGAAGAAAACTGGGGTACAAGCTGGTCTGCACAGGGGAAGGGTGACTTTGAATTGGGTCTTGAATTCAACAAGGACACATCTAGGATGGTAGCACTGCCTGCAGCTCTGTGTTCTGGGGACTGGCATGCTGGAAGGGAGGTTTTAAGAGAAGGAGGATTTGTGCGCATATATGGAATTTCTCTTGTCGTGAGGTTGATTGAGCAGTGAAGTTCATTCTCCAGGCTGCCTGGAGAAGTCGCGGGATCTCTGCCTTTGCAGCTTTTCAAGACCCAAAGAAAAAAGGTATTGACCATCTTGTTGACTATGCTTTGAGCAGTGGGGTGGACTGGGTGACCTCTCAAGGTCTCTTCCAGAATGTACTGCTCAATGCTTTTAAGGATGGAAATTGTGGATTTATCTTCTTTGGTCCTGATGTTTTGGGTGTTGGTTTTCATTTTTTACATTCATGTTTTTCCTCTAATAAGCTGAGATGGAAACAGTGTCCTCTAGCTGAAAATGCCTGTGTGGGACAAGCTATGTATCTTGAATGACTCTAAGTGTACAATCCTAATTACTGTGAAGTATATATGAAAAAATCATATCTGGGAAGTAGAATAAGATTCTAGCTCCATGCTTAAGACCTTAACTCTTATATATCTATATCACTCGCACCTGTGTCATATCTATATGCCCAGTACTAGCCTGAGCAAAAGTGTATGGTGTGAGTTCATACATCTGACTTCTAGGCCAGGTTGACAGGAAACATTGGGGTTTCCTTTTTAGCCTTTCCTTGCCGTGCAGAAGCAATTAACTCATTGAAATTATCTGTGTATTAACATCTATCAAATTCTCTGCTATCACATGGAACTAGGATATCGATTTCTTATCTTCCATCTTCTTGTGAAAAATTATTATTTTTGGTCTTGGCTCATTTAAGTAGAAGAAGAAAACCCATCTTCCTCTCCCCATTGACTCTGTAGGGGAATTTAGGAATGCTCTTACTAATGAGGATTCATATACTGGGTGCTTTAAAATTAGATTCAAGTTAAGCATTTAACCTGAATGAACTTGATCCTACCCTCAGTCATGAATGGATTATAATGATATTCATTTTACAAAAAAGCTCACTTAGAATGGGTGTTAGCAAATTCTGTTTGAAATTTTCAAAAAGCAGCAAAAGTTACTTGGATGACTGCTCTCATTCATTTAAATGAACTCGTAGGAAGCTGTCAAAAGGTATTCTTCAGGACAGAGGGCATCATTCTTCTGTTTCTACAGTGCCTTGGCAGTGCAGTCCTAATCTGTGACCAGGCCTTCTGTATGCTGCCTGCAATAGGTGTAGTACTAAAACTCATAGTAAAAATAAGATGATAAATCTGTTCATTAGTGAAGGAAATATTTCCTCCTATCAACTAGTCAGGCAGAGAGAAAAAATAAGAGAAAAGAAGCGACAAGTTTTAGGTCATTAACTTAGTTTTATATTCAGATCATTTACCATTATATTTTCTGTAGTTTACAATTTCAAAAGCTGAACAGGTTAATTTTGTGTCTGAGGTGGTACATTTGGCTTCCATACACTTATAACATACCTTTAAGTAGAATATGACTTGAAAAGCTAACTTAAAGAACAAAGACATTAAAATACATGACACTCAGAAGTCAGGAAATTGCAAACAACTGTCAATCCAAGCATTCCTCTGCATCTCTAAGAGTATTCTCTCTCATTAAATAATTGATTTAAACAACAGCATTTTAAAACATTTCCTTTATTAGTGCACAGGTTGGACAATAGCCATTGAAATAAATAACTTTTTTTTTTTCCTGTGGTTCTTTAATATTTTTTTCCCTTGTATATTTTGTTCACTATTCTCCTGTCCAAGGCAATGGAAATCAGCTGAAGTCTTTCCACCAGTTTCCAGGGCATCAGATCACTTCCCAAGCGAGGTAGGTGGTAGCCCAGAAGATAGGAGAAAAGACACACGCCAGCTGTAAGTCAGGGGAAGAGAGAGGTGAATTACCTTGTTATTTCTTGGGATTTTCTGCGTAAGTGATTTTCAGCATAACATATGTACTCTGGAGCCAGTGTGTCGTTATCATGAATCCGTTTGGCATTCACTGGTAATGGCTGTGACCATCAATCCGATTAGTGCTCATATAGGTGTCAATGGCATTCCATTACAATTTATTATTAGTTAATGAACACCTATATTAGGCTCATACTCCACTCTGTTTAGAAACTGCTTAAAAGGGTTAGCTGTGAAATTTAGTGCCAGCCAAGCTCTGTGTCTCAAATCAATCCTCAGCTTCCTACAAGGCTTCTCTCAGAAAGTGAAATTTTATTGCCTGCAAGATCTCCTGCTAGGAGATAGAGACAGAGGACTTACAGCCCTGCTTTTGGCGTGGGAACAATGCAAAGCTCACTCAAACAGTGCTCTACAGCTTCTGGGCTCCTTCTGCCTCCATCCTCTGCCTGCCTGCTTGGCCAGAGGCGACCAGCTCTGGGCAGTGCTTTGGCTTGTAATGAGAGTCAGGTGAGGCAGCTGTTTTCCAAGAGCAGGGACCAGAAGGAGCTTGGTTTTGTGCCAGTGATTCTCGCAGGAATGACTGAGGATCTAGCTGCCGTTCCTCACCCAGCATCCAGTTCAACTCTTGCCAATGCCCTTGCTGTCATAGGAGTCAGGCTATCACTGACAGAGACAGGAGATAGTGCCTCCAGACGGGAAAGCAGCTCCATTTTCCCTAATCAAGGCGGTACCTAAGTCATAATAGACTTTTCCTCACAGAATGCAAAGGTCTCACCAGTCAGCTGGTCAGCTTGACTTTGCAGGGTTCCCTGGTTGCTGCCCCTCTGAAAGACACTGAAAAACAATAATAAAGGAAGGACATTTTGGTTTTTTTCTTTTTTTTACATAAACCCTCAATTTAGATACTACCTTCCTTTGGGATGTCTGGACTCTTGCAAAATCTGTTTCAGGCAATAATTTTGAATGGAATCATAGGCAAACAAATTGTCCCAGGGATGTATATTTAGTTTCAAAATAAATGGGGAAATAAGTGATGTTTGTGTATCACTGCTGATTCACAAATCATTGTGGGTATTTCTGCTGATATTCTACATGACTCACTTTGCATGAAATTATTAATGGTCAGAAATCACGACAGTGAAAGCATCTGTGGTTTTGATAGAAAAGCAGAGGCTATAGGATGAAGCTGTTTCACAGTTCTTGGTCAGGCTGACACTCCCTGAGCCAAGGGTGCTCTGTGCACGTCTCCCAGCTGCAGCTTTGCTATCCTTCCACTGGATCAGGCACTGGGCCCTTCTAGCTAGCACACTGGGACTGCAGGGGCTTTCTTATCTCCAGGGAGCTTCTCTACCTACTCCTTTGGTATCCCTTTCTACATTCCAGTTAGTTATGTACGGCACCCTTCATTCATTTCTAGCTGCTATTAATTGTTGTTTAGCATAATGACTAAACCTTGCATACAAGTCCTCCTTTGCCCTTGGACTACTATCGCCTTATATGTCTCCACCAAAACAATAAAACATTGTAAAAATATATTTTTCTTGATAACTTTTTCTATGTCCTTTTGTTACCAACCTCCTTTCAGTTTGATGGGTTTTGTCCCTTTAGACTTTTCCATAACTGTCAGTTCGCCCCCTGCTCCACTCTTTTCACTGTTTTCCTCCTTTATTCTCAATTCTATGTTGAACATTTTATTAGTTAATGTTGTGTTCAACTTCTTTTACCACAGTTGTTGGAGCATTTCATTTTGTAGTCCAACACACAAATTGTTTTCCAACGTCCTGTCAGTTCAAAATGCTGTTTCTCAATCCTTCTTGGGTTATCACTCCAACCATGCCAACTGTCCCTTTTTCCGCCCTTCAGTAAAATGTAAAATGCTCCTCATCCCCTTTGAGATCCTTCACAATCCTTACTCCTGACTCATTATCTTGTATCTCCCATCCCCTTTGCTATGCCACTGTCAATTCCCCCTTCCTTGCATTTCCACCATTGTTGTGCTTTGTGCCTTCTTACACCATGGAGTAACATCTCAGAACTGATCCACAGGGCTGTGATTCTAACTTTAGATTCTGATATTTTTTGTAATACTTACCAAAAGGCTTTGGGATCAATACTGAGAGAAGACCAATTTGAATTTTGCTGGGAATTAGTAGGGGAGGATGCAGCATTGTTCTCTTTTTATTCTGGCTCACGCAAATATCCCCTCACAAGGAGATCTCATTGTTGAGAAGATCATGTCTCCACCACACCTCTGGACAGCACCTACCACGTTGTTGGTGCCAGTGGAATACAATAACAACAATAATAATAACCCCTACCCAGAAAACCTCATTAAGGACCTCAGGTATCCCTTGAGTTACGTATTGATCCGTGTAAAGGATTGCTGTGTCATGCACTTACATGAAAGGCCAGATTTAAATCCCCCAAAAAGCCACAGAAGAGCTCACATTACAGCTCCACAAAGAAGCTTGATTAAATGTGAATTTAGTTCAAGGTCTGAAGTGTACATATTAAAACTCCTGAGGATCTTTTAATCAAAACTTGGACCCTTTTGCGTGGTTAAATCTCTGATTTTTGTTAGGTGATATTGACACGGCTTGTTTGCTGATGCATTGTGATTTAATGCCATGTGACCGTAATCCCTGCATGCAAATGATTAATTACAAAGTGTATTTGATTTTTTTTAAAGGATTTATCACATTTCCTCCACTTCTGCTTCTGTTTAGATTGCAGTCTAAATGTCCCATGCTTTTAATTCTTTAATTTCATTTGAATCATGTCAGAAGATGTAATAATTCACAAGCTATTTAGCTTTTCGATTAAAACAGGTAATTGTTGTTTATAAAACATTATGGCTTCAAGTTTATAGCAACTTTAAACATTTCTGTATCTGCTTCAAGGCATGAGGAGACAGTGACACAGCTCATTTCCTCTGCTGAGCCCTCTTTGCTGCCTTGTACAACACTTATTTCAAAGCACGCCACAGCTTAGAACTGTCGTGATCCCCATTAATATAAAATCATTGACCTCTGCTCCTGCTGGTGCGACTAAATTACATTCTGCTGCTCAGCAGCAGCCGCATATGGGGCCAGCTCTTTTAGTCATGGCCAGGTGCCTTGATGTCAGTGCTGCCCCTCCTACGCTCAGGGTTTTCCTTTAATGAGGATTATGCACCTTCAAAGATTGAGGAAACCCACTCCCAGAATGGCAGCATTTCTAATGGCATCTGGTCTTACCACGCAGTAACTGTGTTGTAGGAAACTGTGAAGAGGTGCTCTGTTTCTCCCCCCCACAGTGAGGAATTGTGAGAGTTCATGATTTCGTAGCTGTGTTCTCCCTCGACCAACAAACCCAGGACTCTGTGAACATAAATATCACATTTTTATGAAGCCCCGTAATGTTGTGTTAAAACAGTATCCTATATCGTGTCAAAACCTGGGTGGAATTCCTTCCCCCTCTCCTTGCCTTTTACTTCATGCTGCTCAAAAATAAAGCGCACGTAGCACAGTTTTATAGTCTGCACATTATTGTGTTCTTAAAAAAAAAAAAAGAAAGAAAGAAAGAGAAAAGATTTTATAGGATTGATTAGGATTGATACAGTTTCTGAATGTGGTCAGCTTTTCTCACTGTGTGGTCTTTCTTGATCTTTTTTCCCCTGACCCTTTTCACCCACCCCCACCCCCTCGAGACACTGTGCTTTGTGAGCCATGGTGCATTTTTGCCTGTAAGCAATGTAGTCTACAAATGGGTCTGAGCAGCAAGTTTCTATACGAATCTTCCTAAACATAGTGTGCTTCAACAAGGAAATATTTTATGTCCTGGTCTTGCAATGAGTTACGTATTGTTAGACTTCGGCACCTATCAGAGAGACTAAATCCTGATGATGTCTAGAATAACTCTTGAATTACCACAGAAACTGCCAGTGCACTAATTTTGTGTTCATTCCCACCAAGTAGTATTCATCACATTAAGCTTGAGATGATGTCAAAGTGAATTAGCAATGATCATCTCCTTCTTGATAGTAGTCATATTCTTATAGATCTAATCATGTAAGAATAAGTAACACTTAGAGGAATTTGGCACAGAAAGTTTTTATATGAGTAAACCAGAAAATGTTCTATGGAATGTGTACAGATACATCTTTCTTTTGTTAAAGAGTATCTCTGTATCAAGGACTTTAATGTCATTGCTCTCTTCGGTAGGTATCACTATTTTCTCATACTTTAGGCTACTTCAGGATTTTACATTATTTTAATTTTGAAATTAATATAAATCTGACACTATTTGTTATTTTTGGAAATCTGACAGATTTTTGTGTTCTCTGTTCAAAGCGATCACATAAAATAACTTTAAGTGTTGTTATTGACTATAATAACCACATGATGTATGTTCTTTGTTGTATTCTCCCTTGTGCTCTCAGTGAAAGTTAATGTTGACCAAATATGACCTGCAAAGGAAAGCTGAAGGTTTAGAAATTTCTTTTTAGTGGGTACCCATAGCCAAACTGCAGATAAATCTTTGTAATGGAAAGGAACAATTCCTCTTTTTTCTTTTCTTTTGTGTGCATGGGTGAGAGAGGGAGGAGGAGGTTTTTAATTGTGTTTTGTTCTTTATGAAAGGTAACATCTGGATTAACAACTTGCTTCTGAAAGCTGATACCCAAACAGAGTGCTTTCTTTACTGAGAGATGTCCTAACCCCAGTCACACGACTGCTAATTTGGCTTTTCTCTTAATCTCTGCAGAACTTGCTGAACAGACGCAAAACTATGTGCATGCTAATGGCTCACTTTCTACACACTCCCCTCTCTCCCTCGGAGTGTCTGGTGTGCAAAGCCGAGCTGGAACAAAGATACACTAATTATTCTCCATTAATTTGTCTGCTTGAATGGTCCTAAATACCAGAGTGATTAATTAGCGCGAAGCAGCCAGGGCAGGATGTCACACCCTTCTCTGCGTTTAAGTGTCGGCAAGGTTGTGCTCAAGTGTTGACAACAGCATATCTTTAATTTTCTCCAAGAAGAAAAGTTTAGTCAGTACAATTAATTTGAGCTTGGCTAGCTTGCAGGAATAAATGTAATGTGGAAGAATATGACTGCTGATTAGACAATTTTTTGCATCCTTAGGATACGGTAAAACTTTTTGGCACCTCAGTTATTGAATATTGTTTTTCTATAATTGTTTCAAATTCGTCAAATTTTGTGCATTTTGCAGTTAAAAAGTGGATCATAAAGCACATAGAAATTATCTTCAATGACTAGGTATGCGTAAACGGTTTGATATGATGGATGAATTAAAGAGAGACAACCAATGTCAATTCACTTTCTGAATCTTCTTTATTCAGTGTTTTTCATGGTGACTTGCCCAAAAATATATGTCAACATCATTTAAAAAATTACTGATTACCTCGCTTGCAGCATTTCATGTAAATTAAGTAAAATAACATGAAAATGAAATAAAGCTGGTTCAGTAATGTTTACCTGAGGTCAGCACTTGCTCTGCCTTTTTGTTTTCATATAGAGCTGTTAAAAGAATATTTAACAATACAGTTTTCTAAAATTATCTCCATAATAATGCTAAGATTTATATATACACATTTGTGAACTCTATGAGAATTGCTTGTGTTTAGCAAGCACGGTACATAAAAATAAATCATCAGTTGTGGTAGCTCAGGTAATTGTAAAAGTTACTGCATTTGCATGTCCTTTTGTTTCGTTTTGATTTTTTTTTAACCACTTCTTAGAGCATAATTTTTTTCCTTGGGGTAGGGGGCATAAATGCAAAAGAGGTCCTAGACATTAGACGATGCCTGTGACCTTTTAGCAGCTACCCTGAAATAAACCCCTAAAGGGGCCATACCAGAAGCCACAGAGAGAGCTTCATCTCTCCTTGCATTGTTAGTCACTATTGTTCTCCTTGTCAATTAATTCCCCATAATAAATGTTTGACCATGTTGTGGCCGATACAAGCCGCTTCAATGTGTGTTACTTTACACAGAAACTGACTCTTTCTCTTGCTCATTCATTCCTGTGTTTCAGCCATCAATGTATGTTTTACTTTTTAAGTGAAATCTTTATTCAGCTATGTGAGTGGACTGAGGTTCTCTTGTTACAATGAGAGTTTAGGGAAGGGTTAAAGCAGATGATGAACATTTGTTTAAATTGACAGAGCTTATGCGTACCAAGCTTTGCAGAAAAATATAAGTGCTACAATGTGTATTGAAACATCCAACTCTGTTTAAGTCAGGCATTGCAACCATTATGGCACCTACATTCAAGAAAATCACAGACAATTCTGACAAAAACTGTCAGTTGCTGGGTCCCCCTAAGGTCAATAAAAATAAGTAGACAAAGTAGACTGAATGTGAAGCGAGAGTCTTGGCTGTTAAGTCCAGATGATGGAACCTTATTTTAAAAAAGAAGAAAAGAACAGGTAATTAAGGAATACCATCCTTTTTATTCTTCTGTGTGTCTTGAATTTTTGTTTTCTGGGTTGCTTAAGTAGCAATTTTTTGCATCAGAATTTTGTGATTGCTCAGTTTCGTCTCCAATCAGTGAATGATGCTGAGAAACTCTTATCCCCAATTCACTGTGTTAGTTCCTCTGTCCTAAAAATAATTCCCTACATTTTAGCTTCTAGGTCCTTCCTGACATTTAGTCACTTGTTAAGCTTGTCTTCCTTCTGCCCAGCAATCTCATTTCCCCATTTTTTCTCTTGTAACAATCATTTGTGCACAAAAGTCAGCACACTGTATGTGTAGTATCTGTGGCTCCCTATAAGATATCAATGTAATGAGAACACCTCAGATCAAAATGCTTAGACGGGACACTGGGAATCAGCATAATTTCAAACTCTTAGGTAGTTGGTTTGATCAGAGAAATGTAACCCAACTATTAAAATACATTCCCCATTCTTATAAGTATTAACATTTAAGGTCTGTCCCAACAGCCTTGTCGTAGGCAGTGTTCTTCACACTCTCCTACTCAATCAAAATAACAGCATCCATCAAGCTGTTGTGAAAATGAATAAGCTGCTTTGTGGGAGAATTATTTCCGTGTACTATTAGAGGGCCAACGTGATCCAACTTGGATCTTGAAACTTGTTAACTCTGCAGCTAGTACCATTGCTCTCAATGGCACTAAACTAAGAAGTTGTCTTTTAAACGGTGTTACAAAACTTCAGGTGACTATAGAATAAGAGGTGAGAAGAGCAACAAAACCCTTTCCTCATTATTGTCTGTTGGCTCTAAATTATTTTATATGGCAGAGTAGAAAGCAGTTTGCAAATATAATAATTTCCTTAGGATTCACTTTAATCAATAAATTAATTAATTTACTATTCATTACTTGATTTCTGCCTTCAGGTCACATATTAATTATTTGCTTCTTGACTTTATTTTCAAAAGGCTCTAAATCCAAGATATTTGTCCAATGAACTAAAAGTACGAAAAATATCAAAGGATATTTTCTGCAGTGTTTTAATTTATAGAAATTTGTTGTATTTTTGGTGCACTGGTAATGTTACTTTAAAGTGAAAAAAGTTACTCCTGTCATTTTGAAAGGTCAGTACCAATGCCAGTTTTTCTGCTTTGTCAGTGCTGGTCAAATGAGTCCTCCCTGCATGGTGAGAGCAGATCCAACTGTTAGCTGAACTGTGCTAGCTGTTCCACATATTCCATGCTTGTGTGACATTCTCATTTATACCTCACTTCCTCTGTATGGCAACCAAGCAAAAAGTCCATTCTATGCAGAGAAATACAGGACCAACTTCAGAGATGCCCAGTATGCAGATGGGGAAGAATTTCACTAATATCGCCTTGGTAATTAACATTTTATAAATTGACTCACTTGTTATCCCCTAGCAATTGATCACAACTATTTGATTAAGACTGTAAATCAGAGGCAAAATGTAGCCACTGTACCGGAGGATATCTGAAGTGCATCCTAACATCTGGCTGACTAAAAAGTCTCAGACCTCTGTGAGGTTTTCTGCAAAGTATGAATGTGAAGCATGGGCAAGCCAGGTTAGTCCTTCAAATTACAGATCAACCACCAACAAGGAACATGTAAATATGAAGCAGAATTCCAGTGCAAATTGACACAGCTTCCTTGACTGCAGAGAAACTGCATTGATTAACAATACCTGTTGAGTCCACACATGCATGAGATCTCTGTTTATCACAGCAAGAAGATTTTTTTGTGTGTGTACTTCACTTGAGTGAGTTCTGGGGACTAGTGAAAAAAAACAAAAAAAAAAACAACAAAACAACCCAAACCTCAACAAACCTGCAGTTATCTCTTTTGTTTTATTCAAAGCCAGGCTCAGTGGGTACTTGGAATCAGCAGGTGCAGCTGAGACCTCCCTCAAAATTAGGGGCTGAGCCTATTTTCTTCCCTTGCAACATTTCCATCAATCTGTTAGCATCGGCTTTTCCTGAAGATCCTAACTAGGGGGTACAGTCCTTTCATGCTAAGCTAACAGAAAGTTAAAAATAGTCCTTAGAACACACATTTCAAGTTCATAAGGAAATGAGACAAAGTTCAATGTTTCAGCTAATGACTGAAACACTGGCATTCAGAAGCTATTCTGTCTTCTTTTTGTCCAGAACTATAAGTACACAATGAGTTACCTTTCCTAAGCAAATGCCAACCCTCATTCTGTAAATGTGTGAAAATGTTTAGGCTCAATAGCTCGAGGCATCACCCTTCAAAGGGTCGAGCACCTCAGTAAGAATTTCCATTGCTACCCATGACAATTGCAGGGTTTTATCCCATTATGGAAGAATAGATGTCTAAAAGTGGATATGGAAATTAATTTGATCCCCTCCTTTCATGAAATTAATTTTTTTTTCACTTGTAGCACCTTAATTTTTCAGCAAGACGTAGCTGATTGATGCTGTCATTGACCTCCCTCCTTCCCCATTTATTCACTACCCGCTGTTTACTAACATTTGTTTTCTGATAACACTTGAAAGATGGAAATTACTTTCAGTCCTATTTCTGGAACAGAGCCTGAAGTGTTCTTAGCTTTATCAGGGGAACATGTGTATTTCTTATTATTCTGAAGGTCTAATTCTGAGCAATTAGGCCAAGTAAAATCAAAACACTATACTAACAAGCTGTGAGAGGCTGAGGGAGAGAAAGATAGTTTCTCCTGGACTTCTGAGTATTTGACGCTGTCATTTCTGATGGGCAATGGTACCTCAGAAATTCTCCTGTCAATAAAAGGCATTTGGTTGAATTCTTGGTCCAAGAGCTTTATCTACGAGAAAGAAGAAAAGGTGGTTTTGGTAATATATTAGCCTTTCTGATTATAACATATCCCCATGTAAAGGAGAGAGAAAGAGATCAATCCCTTTTTCATCCTGTTATTTATGGCATCCACATATCACAAAAGTAATTTGGACAGAATTTGATTATTATGCAAGGCTACATTAGAGAAATACTAAAAAAACCTACCTAATTCCTGTTACCTATTTGCAATCCTTTTATTCTCCTTTGTCACAAGACAACACTAAACAGACATGATTGCATAAAATATAAATGTCTAAAATATGAGAATTTTATGTATTCTTTAAGAACCCCCATAAATGATAGGAATTTGCAAACCAGCTGACCTTTTCCTTCAAAAATTGATGCATTACAACAATTCAGAGATGTAATTAAGAAAATTACTTTTAATATTGATGCAGGAACTGAGGGCAGGGTAGATCATCCAAGTTTCTAGGACCGCAATGGAGAATGCATACAGAGGAAGGCAGAGCACTTACGCAGGCTGACGATGCAGCAGACTAGAGCCTAGAATGTCTTCCTGGTAACTTGGACCACAGAATTAGTCCCATTCCCTTCCAAAGGGAAATTCAGAAGTCATTAATATCTGATTGATTGCTATTCTGGCTCACACCCTCATGTAGGACAGCATTGCTGGGCTGAATCACGTGCACAGGCCATACATTCTCACATTGTACATGTGTGCACAGACACGCATCTGCACACGGACACACACATACAGGCAAGGAGCAGACCTTGCAGCCATCCTAAGGAAGTAAAGATCACTCCAAATCTTGCCAAAACTGGCAACGCTCTTTCTGTTTTCAGTAGGTGTTTCCAGGCTGTCAGCCATTTATTTACCCCCTCAGTATGTGCTGTCACTCCTGATCACTTACTCACAAAGTGCTTCCAGAAATATGTTTACAGAAGAACCTCATTCTGACTTTCCTATTAGTGCAAATTAGTGGGAGTAGTTCCCTTGGAAGTGCTCTTGGGAGCCATTTTGGAAAGCTCTTGTTATTTGCTTGCTACTATAAATTAATCCCAAATGTTTGTATATTATTCATGAACATAAAACTCAAACAAGCCTTCTCGCCCTATCTCTGTGTTTATATATACAGTTTCCACGTCCAGTTAAAATGAAAAGAAAGTAATATTTGGGATGCGGCCCCACAAATCCCTTACTGCATAAGGGAATAGGTTAACATAGCTCTATAATTGAGCATACTGTTGCCACTCAGTTAATATGAGATATTTTTCTCTACCTTTACACATAGGAAAGTTATGCCTGTTATGGCAGGACAGGAGTATGACCACAGGCTGCTTCTTCACCGAGTTTTCACAGCCTTGGTAACTTTCTCTTATATAGTGTTCATCAGCCACACTGTTAGAAAATTAAATGTAAGCACAGATAATAGCATAAATATTTCAATAGGTAGTTCTGACAATGTGGCACAAGGTAAATTGCTCTTTTATACTGAACCAAAATCCTAAGAGAAAAATTTTGGTGAGAATATGCACAAATTCTGCTGAAAGTCTGAGCCACTCCGAATTCTGTAGTGCAAGAATATATACATTCTAATGAATACTCCATTTCTGAGTGGTCATCAAAGGAAAGAAATGAATCTTTGTGCTGTTGTACTACATAATGATCAGTACACAGAGAAGTTAAACTGAAAGTCTGTGGAGTTTTAAAATTTGGAGTTTACTTCAGCAAGATGAATTGCATGGGAGGAAGAGAGCGTGTGCGCTGCATCATTCTGACAAAAGTTCTTGTGGAGGTAATGCCATTACTAGATGAGAAACTAAATAGAAATGTTCAATAAAACATGTGTGCATCTGCACAATAGAATAGTCCTTATATTTTACATTGAGTTACCTCAGGGTCATGGAAGGTGTTTTATTAGAACAGTCAACAATAATAGCATGATTTTTATTAGTAGGAAAAGATAGAGTGAGAGACTACTAATTATTTTTCAGCCTGAGGGGTATTTTCCCTGAAACGACTGTTAATTTGATCATTGTCGTGCAGTTCACAAATTTACATGAACTTATTTCAGTACGACACAGGGCTAAGAACTAGACTAGAAATGTTGCTTTATTAATGGTTTTCGGTGAGTGTATTAGAAAGTGCTAACCATATGGGTATAGGGATGATATTGATAGTACTTAGAAGGCTGAATCTTTTTGGAAGTAGCTAGCCTGAAGCCTCTTCTGTGTGATATTTTTTGTTCATGCGGTGAGATATTAAGCCTACAAGAATGAAATAAAATCCCAGTGAAATGAGAATTTGTTGGTGTTGTCTTAGATCTATATACAGTGATGATGCTGGAGGTTTTTTTGGGGTTTTTTTGTTTTGTTTTGTTTTAACTAATCTGGCAGGTCTAGGAGCCAATTACATTTTAGGTAATTATTTAATCAATACATATGGCTTAGATGTTTTTCTATGTATGTGCACATATATAAATAGAAACATACTCTTAATGAATCTTTTACTAGAAGTGACAAAAAATCCTGGGAATACATTCCAGGTTTTAGCATTTTTAAGCACTCTGGCATTTTTCTTACTTCAGCTGTCTCCTCTCTTTTTCAGCCCACATACACACATCCTTTCAATCCTGAGGAGAGTCGTATATGCAGTCTGAAAGGCCTTTAGCTTAGATTAAGAGAAACTGCAAGATGAAAGGGAACAAAGGCAGAGTGTCTGGAAGGACAAATAGTTTGCATCTCCTTTGTCACACGCTGACTTCGCTCTTCCTTACAAGGTTTCCTTACAAGCTTTCCTTGATGGTGGGGACTTTTTAGAAGTGTAAAACTTTAGTGTGCAGCAATCAGTCACTATTGCTGTGCGTGACTGCCCCATGTGTAGACCAGCAGGATGCAAGGCACAGCTGCATCTTTCGTCCTGCCGCAGCAGAATCCAACATGTGGTTGGTGCACGTGAAGTACTCTCACATGGTCATATCAACGTTCTCCAAGTTGAATCCTGACCAATTTAATCCCAGAAAAATTATTGTCATTGCCAGCTGTGGGAAAAATGGTGGAAGACATTCTCAGACTGGGAGAACAAGCAGTTCCAATGAGCTATGAGATTATTTCCCCACTTTTCTCTCAAGATCATGTGTGTTTAGTGGATATTCACCTTCCTGAACTTGGGAAAGCAGTAGCACTGCTTTCCCAAGTGTTCCCCAGGTTGAGAGGTGACTCTAGGTCAGGAAATTCATTTTTCTTACATATCTTATTGACTTGTAGCTCAGTCTGAATTAGGGGGTGTAAGCAAATTTTTCCCTCTCTTAATGTTCTAGATTGCTAATTGCTCCACCCCATCCTCCAATGCCCCCCAGATCTCTTTAGCTGATGTAAATAACTACTCTTTTTTTGACTGCTTTAAGGTCCCCGTTTTGGTCCTGCCTGCCTCCAATCACTGTCTGCTCATCCACAGACCCAAAAGTAACATTTCCTAGTCGTGGTTCAGCAAGACTTTTTAGATACTAATTTCCTCGTGCAGTAGCAAGAGTCAGAAATATTTTTATCTGCCTTTTTCTCGCTAGATTTATTGGAGAAGAGGAACACAATTATGCAAAATAATAATCCTCACAGAAAACATTCAACAGAAGAAACTAGTTTTTCAAAGACGCTGTGTAACTGCGAGTTCCTATAAGAAATTTTACCTGGATTTATAAAATCTTTAACTGAGATACCCAAGATATTATGGTTTACTACAAAACAGATGGTCAGGTCTCAGTTTCCAGTGCATGGCTATCACAAGCCCACCCTAAACCTCTGTCTGGAAATACACTCAGAGAGAGAGAGAGAGAGACTGCAATAGGCAGAAAGCCAAAGGATAAACCCTTACATCCCTGTTGCAGGAGCAAATATCACAGGGATCCACAGAAACAAAGGAAATTATAGCAACCCAAAACTGCTGGGATAGCACAAAGAGGCAGCACCCTTCCTAATGGTGGCTGATCTTTACCACCACCTTTACTTTGCCAGGGGTCTTACTTCTGAAGGGTCAAGGTGATGAAAACATGATTTAGACCTGCCTCTCTTTTCATCTCCCTTTCTGCCCTAAGTTAACTTTTGTCAAAAATGAAAATTTTGATTGGGCATCCTCTCAAGTTCATTGTGGGCACTCATAGTTACCTGCATTTTATACAGATTTATTTTGCTGCCGTAACCATGAGACTGAGATGGGACAGCCTTCACAGGTAGATTTTTGCTGAGAGAAGATGACAGGCTATTGGATGGAATTGCTACCATCACTGTTTTCTAACATTTATGTTCATGATAAAAATTATTTACCTCAGTCATGCAGAACTGTAAGGCTATCCTGAGTCCAGCTAGTATGTCAATCTGCAGAAAAGAAAAGGCCAGGAGAGAAACAGGCACAATCAGGCACTGCTAGGACTGCATGATAGTTAACATGAATTCTCCATTTCTTGTGTTAAGGTCATTCTCTAAGGATTCTCTATGAGGTACCAATAGATCCTGACATGCAACTCCATATCCTAGACTTTGAACTGTCCTAGGCTCTTCTCTGATAGGTAAGATCTAAATAGCAAGGTCCCATCTGAACCTTCCAGATACACCTTTTTCTATGAGACTTTACTTCAAATAAATTAGATCCCTTAGGATTTGAACTGCATTATTTTTAAGGATTTTTATCTCCACAGAATTGTGAGATAGTAATAAATATTTCATTTTTAGTAACTTCTTAGTCTATTTTATATATATCAAAAAAAGTTAAAGCTCTGATTTCAAGAAAAGAAATCCAATTTTTTAACTCTTATTTACAGCTTTTATCACTTTCTTCTGAGAGTCTGAAGGAGAGCTAAAACTAGAGAATGAATGTTGGAATGATAAAATATTTTTATTTATATCTAAAAGTAAATCAAAAGCCTATTATCCCAATAGTTAGAGCCCTTCAACCATGCTTGAAATTCAAATATTAGTTTTAAATCCAAATAAATAAACTTGAGTTGCATCACACATCTGTTGAAGTAAGCTTAATGACATGGCTGATATCATGCATTTTTATACCATCCATAGCATAAAAATCTCTCTGTAACATTTCTCTCAAAAATTGGTTTTATTGTAATAGACAGAAAAATGGAAGAAAATGAAGTGAAATTAATGCTTATAGTGAGTTTTCCTTTCTGCTGTGAAAAACATATGGGAAACAGAAAGTGTTAACTGGACATCTTACTGCCTTAAACTAAAAAAAAAGGAATATAATGAACACATGGCTAAAATTCTCTGATTTTCCTGGTTTTTTCCTCCCTCAAGATATTAAGAGACACAGTTACATGAGCAAAATGGAACTCTTCATCCAACTGTTCTTTAACTTAATCAGCACTAAATTTCACATTAATCAAAAATGAGGTACAGTCCTACAGTAATCCCTGTAACAATTTTGTGATCTGTTTCCATTTTATAGATACAATAGCTCTAAGGTGTTATGGGGGAACTGTGAGCCAAAGTGATAGGGCAAGAGATATCTGGTAGGTCTGACCCTGCAAAATATTTCTATCATTTCTATGTTGTCCAAGACAACTGCAACTTGAATAGCGTAAACTAACCTGGAACAGAACTATCAAATTTAAAAGGGGAAAATAAGTGTGGCTCATTAAAAATGTTGTAAGTGAGTAGAGTTAGCTATGACGGATTGTTTTTAACAAAAGTCTCTTGGCTGGAAGCTCAGTAACATCTAAAAATGTGGGACAATGTCACGCAACTAAACATGAAGGAAATGATTATACAACAATCAAAACAATATTGCTGTTTGAATGTTCTTTAAAGTTGTGAATAGCCACCTTTGCTTTAAAATTCACATTTTTGAACTTTGGAAAATGTTCTTGAAGACAATTTGGTGCTGTTTTTTCCTTCCAAAGCCATATGGTTGAGAGAATTAAGCACTGTCCTGGGAATCAGGACATTCTCACTCCTTGTCTCATCTTTACTGCTGATGGGTCTTAATACTTTCTACTTCTTTAAACTTTGGAAATGCTATTTAATTATGCTATGCAACAACCCAGTTTGCAAACATTAATTAAGCCTCATAGCTCCCTTGTGGTCTGAGACAGGTAAAATACCATTAGTCTCAGATAATAGGGAAAATAAGGCTCAGAGGGGTTAAGTGGCATGCCCAAAGTCACAGAAGCAGTAGTATTTGGATCAGTATTATAATTCAAATTGTCTTTTAATCTACAATGACTCTCAAGCAAGGCCAATGCATCCATGTGACTCCTTTGAGCTAAAGAGCGAGAAACAAGCATTTTAGCGGTTGTGAAAATTCAGTACCTTTAGGCTCAAATTACCTCTAAGTTAAGTATTCATTTGAGCTTCACGGATTTATAACCAGTTACATGCACAGGCCACTTCAGCACCGGGGAAGATGAGCAGAGAATACAAACAGCATCCCTTTAAGAAGTTTCTAAAGCAGAGAGGGGGGCAACACTGTGTAGAGGGCATCACCCCAGGGGCAGGCTGTAGGGCTGGTGTTTCAGAGTGCAGACCCCACAGGAGGCAGTGGGCTTCCAGCTGCTCCACTCAGAGAAACACAAAAGTGATCTCCTCTGGCTGGAAGGGGTCAGGGAAGGGTTTCCATCCTGTCAGCTAATCTAGGCAACACAGGAAGGTAAAAGAGGCTGTTAAGGAAAGAAGCAGATGACTCTTAACTCCTGTTTCATGTGGGTCACCAAGGGCATAGCAAGGGGACCCCATCTGTGAAGACAGGAGCTTTGCTGTTTACCCACTCCTTAGAGATGAGCTGCACCTGGTCTCCATGCTTATAGCTCCCTGCAGAGAACCTAAACCAAGAACTGACAGAGCAGAGTGATAAGCTTTGTCTGGGACTTCTCAAGCAAAGGAGGAGGAAGGATATCCAGCATTTAGAATTGACATGTTAACATCAACCATGAAGAGCAAAGATCTGAAACAGCATAATAACTGGGGTACTTACCCAGGATTATGTAGCATCCCCTATTCAAGCACTGCTACATACTCAGGTGGCCATGAGAGAGTATTCTGAAACCCTGGCAGATACCTAACTGTATACACATCTCATTTCCCACATACTATATTCAGAGGTTGGCACATCCTTATTGTAAGAATATATAAGAAGGAATAGTATGCTTGGTTTTTATATGAATTGTTAAATAAAGCCTTTTCTACAGTTCATATGTACATGTGGGGTTTTTACCTTATGCATTTCCTACATGGATTCCACTTCTGCTTGTGTTAAGGCAACCAGTTCCTAAAGTGTGCAGGATCTGTGCTCATGCCTTGTGAAGAGCCTGCCCTTTCTGGGCAAGGCTGTCTTTATGTGCCAGGACACAAATATTTGAGGTGGGCCTTCATCACCTTTTTGTTCTTCTTCCTGACTCACGAGCTAGATCTTATGGGATCTGCAGTGCCTACACCAGCTTTCTGAGCTGCAGGCTACAGTTCACTGGATGCTCTTCCTCAATAACCCAACTGAACGCTGTTGAGTTGAAGATGAAGATACAGATAACTGCGTTGGACGACACGTATTTCAAGAATATGTACAAGCAGATTCAAGCAAGTGAAGACGCTTTCTAGACCACTGACATTCCTCTGATATTCTCTTTGTCTAACACTGGGTCTTTAGAACATTCTAGCAGTCCAGCTTAGCAGAGACATCTCAAATAATCACAAGGAGATCTTCAAATATTTTTTCATCCAGCTACAGAATTGTTTGTGACATGCCATAACCATTAGTGAGAGCCAGTACTATTCCAGGGGAACTGGAAGGCTTGAGTCTTTGTATTTTTGCTCATTATTATTATTATCATTACTTTCATGAGTACACAGAATTTGTCTGCCCTCAAGAAAGCTGGTCATATTCTAGTGCTGCCCTTCGGATGGCTCCACCCTGTGCCAGGTACTGCTACAAATCTAATCCAAAAGGAAACCATTCCTGAACTGATTTTAACAAGAGTGCTTGGTACCTCTTCAAGTGATGATATTTGTCTCCACTGAAGCCCTTAGGACTGCCTCTCAGCTTGATTGTTGTTACTCTGATCACACCTCACTGCATTTACTAGGATGCAGTCACATTACATTTCTACCAGGTTACAGAAAATAAATTCTTGAAGATAGTAACCCTTGTGTTATTTTTACCAGAAAGCTCTGGCTAGCTGCTAATCCTTCCCTCATCTTTCAGTAGATACTGCTTTCCTGGCTGCTGTATCCAGCCAAGAGGCTGTAATAATCACAGGAATCCCTCGAATATTTGGAGCTTCAGATATTTCCTGCTTCTATCCTGCATATACTGTCTTTTCCAAAGGTGTTCCTAAACCATGTACAGTTTAAAACCATCTCATAATTTTGATAATTAAAACCTCTTTTGTCTTCTTTTTTAATTTATTTTTAAATTTTTTTTTATTCTAACCGGCCAAGGCTACACTTCATGTCCTGAATGCAATTAGCATGTTTTCTCTTTTGCTTGACAGTGTGGAATTAATTCAAGTCTTATTGAGACTAAGTTTATGGCACAGATGAGAGGTTTTTGACAGTTTTGCAGTGACTATCCAAGTGGGTTTCTGATTTGTACTTACTACTTTTTATCAAAGAAAGACCCACTCTGTTTTACTCAGTTTGAACCAATATGATCTCTTTCCCTCCCTGAATAGCAACCTTTAAAGATTTATAGGGCAGCAGCTTGGAGTTCACTAACTATACCAGAGACACATGAAATTACAGTTCTGATAGAAGGTGTGAATTCTGACAGCGTCAGAAGTTTCAGAATAAAACTAGGAATTTCACTTAAATCTTCAGATTTTTTAATTCCCAGACTGAAATGGAGTGAAACAAATGGCCGTTGGAGCTAAGAGAAGTTTTTCTTACACTGTGGGATTTATCTAGAGGTCAAAGTGCTTTCCTTGACACACAGCTAAAAGAGAAGGGTGGACAAGTAGCCAGAGGCACCCTATTCATAAGTTGTCAGGCATCTTCTTTCTACAGTAAGGAATATAACTAGAAACAAACACTGACAGCCAGACGAACTCCTGCTTCCTGTTGAAGATACAATTTGTAATTAGTGGAATATCGCCTGGTTGATTTTTAGGTGCAAAGGCTAGTTTTTACAGGTAAGATAAAAACAAAATCTCGAAATGTATGTATCTTTTCCATTCATCATTTTTTTAGCTCAGGTAGGTCACGATGAGTTTGAACATCCTCTTCCTCTCCACATTTCTCACGTTAGGGAAGTGGTGATCCTGGAGAGAGAAAATTTTTAAAAAAGCATTTGACACAGTTTGACACAGTTTAATTCTGTCGTGGTTTTTTGCCTGATTTTGCCTTGGTGTCTGTCACAGGCACAGCAAACCCATCTCCTTCCTTCTTACAATTTTGAATTTGTTTTTGTTTTACAGGTTTTCTCATAGAGGAACTGCCCATCAGAACAGAAAGTAACCCGCACCATGTTTTGTGCAGCTTGGCTAAATCAAAATAATGGCATCCTTGCAAACATTTGGTAGAGAGAGTGTAATAATTATTGGTTTGGTTTTCGTTAACCTCTTTTTGTTTAGTCAACATTAAGTCAATCCACCTGGAGCTTAATACTGTATGTTACTATAGTAACTTTACAGCCTATTTGATTGTGACAAAGGGCTTCATCTCGTCCATTTCATGCTCCTGTGTCGACCTACTCCCTCCCAGTGTTTTATTATATCTGTCTTTAAGAGTATCTGCAGGAGCCACAGCTGCTCTGCTTTTGTAGCAGAAAGCAGCTTTCACTGTGTGAAATACTCTGCTCTAAAAGGTCTTGTGGGCTGATGGCATTATTGAATTTCAAAGCAAAGACAAACAACATTAAATTGTTTAAAGCTAATATTCATGTTTTCCCGTACAGCATGTTTGGGGTTTTTTTTCAGAATGGAACAGTATATAATCACTGGTTGATGCCCTTGAGAACAAAACCACAAAATAAAGCAATGTAGAATACAAAAAGACTTGAAAGTAATTCAGTTTTCAAAACAAAACAAACCAAAAAAAATGTGTTGGGGGCTCAGGAAAAACATTAACTCCAGAAGCTGGAGTTAGCAGTTTGTAAAATGAAAAATTGGATCATTCTCTACAAATGGGCCCGATCCTTCCCCGTTAAACCACTGTGAAGCCACTGATTTTAATGGCATTACTTCCAAATTTATAATGGTACAAGGCTGAGTACTACATGACCCATGAGTGCAAAATGTTTAAGACTTTCTGACTGTTGCCTGTTCATTTTACAACCTGGTTGTTCTATAATACTCTAACCAGCCATGTGGATGATTGTAACAAGCCACTACGCAGCTTTTGTTTGGATTACCAGCGCCTCAGAACTCTTTCATTACATTGTTTGTTCCTGCTGTTGTTTAAATTTACCTTACTCTAGCTTCTCAGCACAATTTATTCCTTACTGGAGCTCTTTTTCCCTGCCTGCTCTACAGCTACTGGCCTCATGAGTGAAAATACTTTACAAATCTATTTTTCCTCAGTCTGTTCAGATTTGTCTCATATTGCTAATATTTATCTGCATATTTGATTTGAGAATAAAACATGTTCTCGGCCCTAGTTTCTCTCACTCCTCACATGTTGTTACGTATGCTTCTGAATAAAGAACTGTGCATCTCTTTGTCACCAGCGCAAGGGCGATGCGGCGAGGTTCCTCCTGCATTTCAGCAGAGCCCTGCTCCAGTTGTGTTAATTGTTGGGCTGGGAGGGCAGCGAGCACTGAATGCTGCCTTGTTAACTTGCTAAGCAGCTGGTCAGCAGGGTAGTTTGATTCCAGCAAGGCTCTTGACACCTCTGCCAAGGGTTATTGATACCTCACACACCCCAGCTGAGACAGATTGTTTTAGTCGTGCTTCATATCCATAGCACAGCCTGTAGTTAGGAAAAAAAGTGATTGACAGCTCACACCTCCTGGGCCCTTCTTACTACCAGACACAACATCTGCTATGCCCTGTGGAGCAGTGAACCAACACACACTGAGAGAACTGTTTCTAGTATTGTCAGGGTTGATTTTGTTTAACCCTTTCTGGCTGCTCTCTGGAGATGCACATAGGGGTTTCTGTAATCCTTTACACGTGCTTAAAAAGTGTGGAATATTTGACCAAGCAAATACCAGAGAAGGTGGCGCTTGCAATGGCAAGGAAACAGGTCGGCAGTTCTTCCTCTGTAAGGTGACCAGCATACTCAGGATTGTAAAATAGAGACTGGGTTATCCCTACAGAAGTGCTGCTTATTTCCAAACAGTGCCAGGGATGCAGCTGAGGAAAAGTGCAACTCTGAATTGTGGCCTGAAGCAATTTCACTGAGTGTGCATGGATATACTGAGGAAGAGCAGAGCCATAAGGTTAAGCAACGTTGCTAACCAGTCACCTAGGTTAAAGCACACTGGTTAAAGTTTTGGTTATATATACAAACAGCAGAGGGGTATAGCTTTTTGACAGGGAGGAGAGAGAAAAATGGTTCTATTTTCTACCTTAGAAAACTAGCCAGTAACAGCTGGCAACTGCAGAATCTTCATAATAAATTATTGCATGTTACATTACAAATATGGGTCATTAAATATACATGCAAGGAGTTTGTAAACTTTCTTCACCATGTTTAAAAAATTATAATAAATATTTTACAGACTCTCAAAATCAAATCAATAGTCTTAAAATACATCTGACATGTTGACTGATATGCCTTACTTTTGGACGGGTTTAGGGGTTTTTATTTTTTTCCCTCCTAAAATATCACCAGAAGTATTGCTGAAGCCTAAAAATGAATATTTTTCTAAATCATAAAATAAAGGAATAATATAATAGAATCGTAGACTCGTCTAAGTCAAAAAAGACCCTTAATATCACCGAGTCCAATTGTTAACCCAGCACTGCTGAGTCCATCACTAAACCATGTCCCCAAGTGCCATAACTGCACATCTTTTAAAAACCTCCAGGAATGGTGACTCCACCACTTCCCTGAGCAACCCGTTCCAATGTTTGACAACCCTCTTTGTAAAGAAATTTTTCTTAATGTCCAATCTAAATGTCTCCTCAAGCAACTTGAGGACATTTCCTCTAATCTTGTTATTTGGGAGAAGAAATCAACCCCCATCTCACTACAGCTTCCTTTCAGGGAAGCTGTAGAGAGCAATAAAGTGTTCCCTGAGTCTCCTTTTTTCCAAACTAAACACATGCAGATTCCTCGGCTGCTCCCCACAAGACTTGTGCTCCAGACCCTTCACCAGCTTCATTACCCTTTTCTGGGCAAACTCCAACACCTCAACATCTTTCTTGTAGTGAGGGGCCCAAAACTGCACACAAGAGACATGGTGTGGCCTCACCAGTGCTGAGTACAGAGAGTCATACAGGGGGTCGATCACTGCCCTGGTCCTGCTGGTCACACTATTTCGGATACAAGCCAGGACGCCATTGGCCTTCTTGGCCACCTGGGCACACATTGGCTCATGTTCAGCTGCTGTAGACCAGCATCCCCAGATCCTTTTTCAACAAGCAAATTTCCAAACACTCTTCCCCCAGCCTGTAGTACTGCACGGGGTTGTTGTGACCCAATTGCAGGACTTGGCATTTTGACTAGTTGAGCCTCATACAATTGGCCTCAGACCATTGGTCCAGCCTGTTCAGATCCCTCTGCAGAGCCTTCCTGCCCTCCAGCTGATCAACACTCCCACCCAAATTGGTGTCACCTGAAAATGGACTGAGGGAAAACTTAATCTCCTCATCCAAATCATTGTTAAAGATATTAAACAGGACTGGGCCCTATGATGAGCCATGCGGGACACCACTTGTAACCAGCCACCAGCTGGATTTAACCCCATTCACCACCACTTTCTGGGCCCAGCCATCCAACCAGTTTTTTGCTCAGTGAAAAATGCACCTGTCTAAGCCGTGAACAGCCAGTTTCTCCAGCAAAATATTGTGGAAGACAGCATCAAATACTTTACTAAACTTCAGGTAGACTACATCCACAGCCTTTGCCTCATCCACTAACTGGGTCACCTTGTCATGGAAGGAGATCAGGTTGGTCAGGCAGGACCTGCCTTTCACAAATCTCTGCTGGCTGGTTCTGATCTCCTGGTTGTCCTGCACATGCTGCATGGTGGCATTCAAGAGGATCTGCTTCAAGACCTTCCCCAGCACCACGGTCAGGCTGGCAGTTCTTCAGATCCTTCTTCCAGCCCTTCCTGTAGAAGGGTATCATATCTGTTAACGTCCAGTCAGCTGGGACCTCAATGGTTAGCCAAGACTTCTGGTGAGTGATGGAAAGTGGCTTGGCAAGCTCTTCCACCATCTCCATCAGTACCTTTGTGTGGTCCCATAGGTATGTGCATGTCTAAGTGGTGTAGCAGGGCACTGACCATTTCCCCTTGGATTATGAGAGCCTCATTCTGCTCACCATCCCTGTCATCCAGCTCAGGGGGCAGGGTACTTGGAGAACAACTGGTCTGACTACTAAAGACTGAGGCCAAAAAAAGCATTAAGGACTTCAGCCTTTTAGTCACCCTTTGTCGCTGTGTTTCTCCCTGCATACAATAAGAGATGGAGATTCTCCTTAGTTCTCCTTACGTTGCTGATGTATTTACTGGAATTTGTTTTTTTGTTTGCTCCCCAGTTCTTACTTCTCTGAGAATGGAAAACTATAATTTTGTGATTGCTGTGCCCAAGACAGCCCCCAACTATGACATCACCCATAAGTCTTTCCCTGTACACAAAAAACGGGTTCAGCAGGGCAGCTTCCCTAGCTGGCTCCCTCACCAGCTCTGTCGGGATATTATCTTCCACACACTACAGGAACCTCCTGGACTATTTCATCTCTGCCGTATTGTATTTCCTACAGACATCTGATACATTGAAGTGCCCAACAAGAGCAAGGACTAGCAAAATCTTATTTTCTTGCATCATATAGGTATAGTCACTCAGACTTTCATAGAAAATGCTATGCAAAGTAGAGAAGCCATACAGTAACTGATCAAAAGGACTTTTTGGACCTTTTTTTTTTTTATCTGGCTGCAAACTGGCTTCCTACCATGCTGTCATGCTTCAGAACTGATGTTTGCCAGCTATATTATCTGTGTTTACAAAGCCATAAGGATGTGTTATGCTACAGAGGAACTAATAGCTTTATTTATTATATCTTTATTATAGCAATGTAATTAGCAATATTATTATTGCTAAGCATCGCTATCGCCTCTTGTCAGCACCATGTAACTCCAACATAAGTCACTGTGTGTTTTATATCCCAGACAAAATTATTGGCTGAGTGAGTTTACATGATACTGTCTTGCTCATACTTCATGGGATTATATGGCTGTGTTCTGCTGGTAGACTGAGGATTTGCTACAGTGAATGCTACAGTAAACCAGCATTATGACTACATGACTTACTGCACACAGCTCTCACCTCTAGTGGTTATCTATCCTTTCTTCCCTCAAGAACCTGGACTGTACTTCTGATGACTTTAAACCTTACAGCAGCCTCAGTGTGAGTTACATGAAAAAGTCAGAATATCAGATTAATGCCAAGCAATTTTTATTTCTGGACTTGTACTGTTACTGTGACTGCCTTTGCTGTAAGGGTTCGCTGAATAAAATAAAATTAATTAAATGGGGTATGGACAGAATTCAAATGCACGACAAAGTCAGACTTTGAATTATGTCTTTTTTCTGAAATTGTTTTCCCCTCTAGGGGTCATATTTGTTTTTAAAAAGGTCACATTTCCTCTAAATGAGCATTATGTACCCTATTTTGAAATATAATCCAACAGAAATGGGGAAATCAGCCACACTTTCAGCCAATGGTAGAACACAGCAATGTCTTGAACTGACAACCACTTGGCACTTGCCAAGCCAAGAGCAAGCAAGGCCAGACAGATAAGGCGTCAAGAAGAGATTCTGGCACCAGTAAAATTCATGCCAAACAACTTTCATTAGCAAAATCAGAGATATATACACAGAATACATAAGAATACAACTATATTATCAGTACAAGTCAGTAGTGATGAAGTGTCTTGTCCACCAGTAACAAACAGATCAAGACCTCAGATAACCAATTACCCAGATGTGGTACCTTTCTCTTGTGGGAAACTGAAACCATCAGGTCAGAACCAAAAACCAAGTCAGTAACAAGGACTAGTCAGAAGTTTGGAAGAGGGTTGGGTTCATGTTCATCATGTCACACTTATTCCTGTGTGAAAAGGACACTTTTGAAAAGAAGGGAGAGCTCCTCTAAATCAAAGAAGTCACAATGCGATAATCTGAGAGACCGGGACGATGCAGTTAGATTTCAAAGAACTTCATCAAAGCAGTAGGGAAGAATGATGGAAACAAATACAAAACCAGGTAAAGTAGAAAGAAAGAGAATAGTCCTTTCTTAAGCACTTTTTAAGGTTCATACTAAAAGAGCCATATCAGGTTTTCCCTGTCCCTTGTCTGTTGATGTGTCAGAACATATAAAAGAGTTAATGTTGAGTACAGAGGAAGATGTGGTGCATCAAACATAATCATCTCTAGCATCTATATTCCATTCATTTTCTTCTTCTTCAAGAAGGCAACCTTATTGTTTACTGTGAAAGGCAAAATCAAGGGTCAAGACAGAAACTACTCCATGAAAGCTTCTGCTATGTAGGAGAGAGACAACACAAACTAAAAGTCTTTTCTGCTCCTGAAATCTAACACACTTGAAAGAATGAAGGTCTTAGTCAAGCTCTATTACTGCAGGGAAATATTTCATATTAGTTTGACCCCTAAGTTCTGTTTGTGTGTGTGCACATCCTTGTTTTTGTTACAGGAGAGAATCTCAGTAGAGCAATCAAAACAAAAAACTCCTTTATGTGTACACATGTACCTACCTCTCTGATAACTTTTGCATGACATTCTTGGATAATCACTGAGATGTCTGGGTCATACTGTAGCTTAAATATTTAAAAATGACAATATAATGGGAGTGTTTCTCTATGTTCCTTTCTTCCACTAACCAGTTCAGCTTTATGAAATATTATTCATTTCTTGAGTCTAAGGAACTGCAGAGAAAGGATATGTGTAACCAGAGTTAATTTCCTCCTGTGGCTTCTTATTGACCAGGACAGATTATAATACTTTTCAGGACACTTTTTTTCGTTTGTTAATTAAAATGCTACTTCACTACCTGTATACTCCACCTTCTTGGACTGCAGATACAATTCATATCAGTGGCTGACAACAAAGCATAATGTACAGCACTGATACAAATTTTAAAAATACATTTTAAAACTCTCCAGGAAGCTTTGTATTCACATATATAATTCCCTTTTTTATTTGGTTCTAAGTAAACAGGCTGGCACTGCAGGAAAATAAAATAAAATAAAACATTTAGTTCTGGATTTTTCTCTTCAGGTGGCATGAAACTGGAATTCAGGAACTATTCTCAGGCAGCTTTTGGAGGAGATTTTTTCCTCTTACTGTTGCTATGAGTAACTCCACTCTACAGCCTCTGGCCACCTCAACCTTATCAAAACTAAATGAAGAAGATATTAATTATTAAGTATCAGTTACAGAATAATAAAGTAACTTCCAATGTCATGGAAATTCCAGGAAATACATATATTTTCATAGTGTTTATATTTACAAAGAGCATTTGATTTTTACAAGAATCCTTATCTGTAAAGCCTTTTCTCTAAAAGACACACCCAGTCTCCAGTGTTGCCACTCTATCCAACCATCTTTGTAATGCCAATAAAAAAAATGTAAGTATGGCCTGTTGTGTGGCCCAATCTGGCCAGTTCTCAGAGCATCCCTTTATCTGGTGGGTCATTAGAAAAGCTGTACCTACTAGTTTAGCTAGCAGTTCAGTTTGTGATGGGGCAACCCAGCAAATATGGGTTTTCTTCCCTTGGTCTGTTCTGCTTCCTGACCTGCCGGGCTTGCTCTCAAAGCTTGGCATTGTTGTGCCCTGTGCTTCTGTTGTCCTCCTTTCGATGCCACTGTGAAGCCTATCAGCAATGCCACGAAGTCAGCTCAGACAGTGGTGATGTTTTCTCCTGTATGCTAACAGAATTACTGCTTTGTTTGTTCGGTCTTGGGTGGGCTTCTTAAGTGGAAGACAGCTGTGAGCCTGAAACGTAGAAGGCAGCATTTTTAGGAACTGATGAAGTCTATTTTCTCCCTGAGCTAAGGATAACATGCCAATTCAGAATCTCAGTTCACATCAGACTCCTGTCCTTCAGATAGCAGTGACTAGAAACATTTTGTTTTATCATCTCAGCTGGTGCATTTTCTTCTTAAATGCAGACTTTGTTACGGTGATCCATAACCGAGAATCCCTTCAGGCTTGTCTACTACATTGCGCTCTATCAGATTCAAAGTGTGAAGAATCCTTGAAACCTCCCGTTACTTCAGAACACAGTTGCTTTCCCTCACAAGTGCTGTACTAGCAAGAACATATCACAACTCTGCTCCACAGGCTATGTTCAACACTGGAAAATCAGGGTGCCAAAAAAAAGATCTTAAAAGGCCATAGTCACCTAGAAGAAAGAGGGCATCTGCGAACGAGGAAATCTTAATCCAAATCCCAGTGACATTCAAGGAAATCAGAACAGGGATGCGCCAGTTGCAGTTTTGAAGTGACCCCTTCTTGATTGCATATGGATCCCAACGCTGGATTTTTTAAAATAACTTTTAGTTGCCTAGACTTTTCAATTGCTACCAGTCCATTACATCTGGCACTTAAATCAAATCGTTATGCTTTTTCTGCCAAGTGTGCTACATGTGAGTAAAGCTGCTATCTTGAAGAGCCTTTACTTTGAAGCTTTGTGGATTTAAACTCCCTAATACAGCTATTCTGCTGTGATACTGTGCCGTGAATGGGGCATACAAGGATCATCTTTGTGAACCCTGCACTGTACACTACAGGAGCAACTGTACAGTGTTTACAGCTACCTATTTAACATTCAATAAAGACTGCACTAATTTATCCTTAAGAGGATGGAGGGGAAGAGTAGGAAAAATTACTCCTGCCTTGTGCTATTTTACTACTTTCATTTAGCAGCAGTGCTCTTCAGTGGTAAGTCACTGAATCAGATACAGGCTATGACCTTTTGGGTGACCTTGGGCCACTCACCTCTCTGTGCCTCTCTTTTGTTTCCCCTCTGTAGTTTCCTTTAAAAGCTCAGCATAAAATTATGCAGAGCTAATTCTGTCTTTGGAGAGCATTTTCCATCCTAGCAGGACCCCACCACTGGCTGTTAATTCCAGGATTTTAGGCTCATGATTAAGTTACTGCGGTGTAACAAGGTACCTTACATCTGTTGCTCATTAGGGGGACTTGTCTGAGACAGGGTAAATGACTACATCTGAACTAGTCATCTTGACTTTCTCTGTAGTCACTGAAAAAAATTTGTCACTCTTAGGTTGCGTTCTGCAGTAGACAACGAACATATATCAGATGAATCATGTTCCCCAAATGCCTATTTCTCTCCATTGATTATGAAGAGTGTCTAGAAGAAATAGCTGAGACGAAGATTTCTACACTGCGGTAGTCTAAAGTTATGTGGAAATTACTTTCCTAGTAACTGCTCATATATCTGCTGTTTGTCCCAAACAAAAGTGAACTACTTTGATACAACATACAACTAACTAGATGACCTAGGTCAAGTTGTCTTACACTTATTCTGAGCTAAACACACACATGCAGTTAACATGGCTCAGCTGACTCACGTTAAGTGGATCACACATTCGCTCATCTTCTTTTTGTAAAGGAACCATTCAATTACATTTGTTTACCATAGGCCTACTTTGTGACCAAGTTTTATCAAAGACCATTCTTTTTTTCCTCTCCTTGACTGTACAGACTGAGGGCAAGCTCACTCTTTCTACTGGCTCCTTGTTTGTCGTGGTTTAACCCCAGCCACCAGCCAAGCCCCACCCAGCCACCAAGCCCCACCCAGCCGCTCCCGCAGTCCCCCGGCACCCGGATCGGGCAGAGAATCAGAAGGGTAAAAGGCAGAAAGCTTGCGGGTTGAGACAAAGACAGTTTAATAGGGAAAGCAAAAGCTGAGCACACAAGCAAAGCAAAATGAGACATTAATTCACTGCCACCCATGGGCGGGCAAGTGCTCAGCCACCTTCAGGAAAGCAGGGCCCCATCACGGATGACGGTGACTTGGGAAGACAAACCCACCGCTCCAAATGTCCCCTCCTTCTTCCCCCACTTTACGTACTGAGCATGATGTCACATGGTCTGGAATGTCCCTTTGGTCATTTTGGGTCACCTGCCCTGGCTGTGTCTCCTCCCAACCTCCCATGCACCCCCAGCTTCCTCTGCAGTGTGGCAGTACGAGAAACTGAGAAGGCCTTGGTTGTGGGTAAGCGCTGCTCAGCAATAACAAAAACATCTCTATATTATCAACCCTGTGTTCAGCACAAATCCAAAACACAGCCCCATACCTACACCTGTGAAGAAAATTAACTCTACCCCAGCTGAAACCAGCACACCATGTTTATCTTACTCTCTTAACCAGAGTAACCTCAATTTACACCTCTTAGTTTTCCTTTCCCTTTTACTCATCATAGCCTCTCTTTCTATGCAGCTTTCTCAATGCTCCCTATGAAAGACACTGTAAAAATGAACTGAATTTTAATACCTAACTACTGGAAAAATTTAAAATGCAGACTGTAGGTATGAGTGTAAACTATTTTGTAAATCAGCAGTCTTACCATTTTTAAATCAGGCTGTAGAATGAATGTAAGATTGCTTTAAAGCAAATACTTGTAAAGATGCAAACAGCTAGAAAGGCACCCTTAAAAATATTTTTTCGTAGTATCTCTATGGGAGATAATATTCCCAAGCAAAATCTCTTTTTGTTGTTGTTGTTGTAGCTGCATGTAGAAACAACAGAGCTGTTTCTAAAATGTAAACAGATTTTAAAGTAGATTTCCAAATACCCACCTAAGAATTTGTTATTGAAATATGGTTGTTTACCTATGGTATAGAAATTACAGAGATATACAACATAAGTTTGATGTCTATTGTATACATTTCTAGCTGTATCAAATATTTAATACCTGGTATTCTTTGGGATTTGTTAGCATCTCCTTTCAAACTTGCCTGCGGCAATTACAAGACGGAATGTAAAAAGTGGTTTTGATTATCGTTTTGGATTGTCACCTTGACAGTTTGGGTTGGGTTTTATAGGCATGGAGAAAGAACACACACAGATGCACACAATTGCTCCTTTTCACTTTGCATCCCTTTCCCAGTAGACAATGCTCTACAGAAATGGCTCAGGAGAAGAATACACATGAAAGTATTACCAAGTGGAGCTATTTGAGGGAAACCTGGTTCGTTACTTGGAGACAGGAATATGTAAGTGGCCAGTTTCATCTATAAATTGCTATTACTTGGGGATTGCAAATAGACCTTAGTGGGTATTTGAGTGGTCAAGTCAAATAGACTGCTGCCAACAAAAACAGAAGGAGGGGAAAAAACAGGTGGAAGGAAAGAGAAGAGGGAATAGAAATTTAACGAGCAAGAGAGGAAAAATGAAGTATCTTTAGCTTTTGCTGCCTATTGAATAAAAAGAAAATGTTTAACAACAGGAGAAGTCTAAGGTCATTGCTTTAATTTTTAATCTAGGCTGGAGGATACAAGAAGAGTGCTAATGTACCTGTGTATGTGAATATCCTTTAAATATGAAAACTGTTTGCTGGTTTGAGTACCTTACTAGCTCCTAGCTTGCAGGTCCCCTCTAGGGCAAAGACTGCACATGGTCACCTGTTCTAGCAGTGCCCATCAATCCCTTTTTTGTCCACTGGGGAAAAGACATTTTTTGAAATGGAATGTGAATACAGTGAATGGGAATCTTACCTGAGTGTCAGACAGTGAGAGACAGAGTTCCATTAACTATTTATTTGTAGTTGGGCATTGTGTTTGTTTTGATGCAGACTGAAGGCTGCTGTTTGCACAGTAATTGAGCAGACTGTTCTGGCCACTGAATCTTAGGCATGAGGAAGACACAGATGCATGATTTTATCATGAGGAAAGGAGAGGGAAATTCCAGTGCAAGGTGCAGCACTGTGTTTCTTCTTTCTGACTCTTTTACAATATGACTGCAAGTTGAGTTTCTGAGATTTTCTGTAAATGACATCTAAGCATCATAATGAATTATTAATACCCATCTTTACATTGAGTCTGCACATAGCTTTCCCCTGAAATCCACAAGCCTTTGTGAAGAGTACAGACTTTTCTTTTCATTTAAGTATTTTCTTTATATGGTGCCAACTGTTGCTGATGTCATTGGATGTCTTTCAGCATTTCCATTATAAACCTTGTTTTCAAGGGATTTATAACCTACCTATTTTACTTCATGTTTTTTTGCAATTTGCCATGGAAGGTTTTCAACATGGAGTAAATGGCTCTCTCTTTCCTTGCAACATTTGATTTGAACACCTATAGCTATTCAGGACTGACTACTGCAAAAGATAAAGGGGGACCTCAGGTACCATCATTTTCCTACAAAACAATATTTGATCAGGATGTAAGGAAGAGCATGAATTTTGCAATTTGGAAAAGAAAATTGGAAAAAAATATAATTTTTAAATGAAATTTATCAATGGAGTCATGACTGCACAATGCATTGACAAGGAAAGGATGTTTCTCCTCATCAAAAATAAAACCATATGCTTAAATACCATATTTCATGCATACCTATACTTTCAATATTAACCTGTGAATTCTACATTATTGTCCTATTTATCCCTAACACTGAAGAATGCACAGAAGTATTGAGTTTAATGAACATGTCTTTAAAACCTATGGTGAAGCGCTTTCAGTTGCAGGCAATTACGTAGTTCTGTGACGAATGATGAGCTGTACTGTTGTCACAATACAAAAAATCTTTCCCATTGGTTTCTTCTACTGCTGCAGTTGAAGGAGTTACAATATTACTCTTATGCAGAAATCTGAGCAATGCCATCTTATTGACTTAATGCCTAATCTAAAACCTAATGAGGTAAAAGGACTATTTCCTTCGACTTCAGTAGTCACTGGAGTCTCATGGCTCATTCTAACAGTTCTCTTGTACCCTAATAACTGAGATAATCAGCTGCAAATAGAAAGCCTGCAAAATATTTTGGATCTTTGTTATACCGATTTTTACCCATTTTTATTCTAGCCAACTCACCCTTGTACCAGAAGACGAAATGTCTTTTGGCATGATGTAAAAAAAAAAGTGAGAGATGCGTAAAGAGTGTTTTCCTGAGTTTGTTTTGCTTTCAGATAATCTGGATGGATGAGTCATGGAAGAGAGGAAGCTGCCATTCATGTCAGTACTCAAAGAAAGAAATAGGAGAAGAAAATCTGGAAACATAAATGTTTTCTTACAGGAAGGTTGTCAAATTGAACAAAGTTCAGGATTCTTTTTTCTCCTAAAAGACATTATAACATACTAGAGTTTAATCTGCTAGTTTGCTTTCCTAAGTGTAGGTTATTGTAGTCTGTATATTACTTACCATTGCATTTTGACATGCCTCAGGCACTGCATTACAAAACATCCCCATTTTGGAATATCTATAGGTTATGTGACTTGGCTTCTGAGGCTGCTTACTGCCATCCAGCAACTGCTCCAATGGAAAGAGGATATTTTGGGCAAAATTGGCTCTACTGATATCAGGCAATGTTATCCTGTTCTTTTCCTGTGTCTCAAATACTGAGACTTCTGACCTATAGCAGCCTGTTTCTTTGGAAAGTGAAAAACAGTGACAATAAATGTGCAAAGACTCCACCCTTCAGTGAAGTAAAAATGCAAATCACACAAAACAGACCTCATTACAAGTGGCTAGGGGAAAAAAAAGGAAAGTTTCCAGGTGCAAGTAGCTGACATTTCAGAATATCAACCAAAACTTCTGTAGAAAGAGACTCATTCCTACAAATAAAAAATCTCAAAATCTTACAACATTCGGCCAAACTGGAAAAATGTTTTGTTTTCAACAAATGGATTCATTTTATTTATATTGTTGTACATTTTGAAGCTCAAATAACTAATAGCATCATAGTTTCAAAATATTTTAAAAATAAGATTTTCTTTCTTACTTGGGATTAGGTGACTAGACCAAAGGAACTGCATGCTCAGCTCATAATTAGTTGAATAGTAAACTATTTCATAGCAACATGCTATGAACAAGAATCCATTTACACTGTGCTGTATACAATTTCTGTGCAAAGACAAGATGGGAGTTGTTTTAATTTAGTCTAAAAGTAGCATTAAATAAAGGGGGGGAGGGGGAAAGTTCCACACAAGGCAGCATGGGACTGGTTCATTCTCTATCTTTGCCTAGCAAGAATAATCCCAAGGGAGGAAAAACATAATTTACCACTATTGCAATGACCACAACATATTTTCTTTATAGAGAGAGGGCTGAATGGTGGCATGATTTTTTTTGGTCAGAATCTGGAGTTGGAGGAGATTTCTAATCAGAGTGGTCTCTTTATTCTAGCAGAGAGATAGTGAGACTTCAGTGAGTGGAAGCTTAGGCCAGTTATGTTCTGATTAGAAATAAACACTAGATCTTTTAGCACTAAGGGTCATTAGCTAGTTGCATGTATTGCCAAAGGATGTGGTTGACAGTGTCTTACTGTTTTAAATTAAGTTTGTGCATCCTTTGGAACGAGAGGTTATAGTTCATCCAGAAGGTATTAGTTCTGATGCAACAATTATTGGGTGAAAATTTGCATTTCGTGTCACCAGATAATGATGACAGTGGATTTGAAACATAAAAAATCTATGAATTGCTGGAAGCTGGGTGACTTTCTAATTTCAAAAGACTTGGATCAGAGTAGTCAGCCTCATGGGTACTTCCTTCAGTATTGTGCATATTAGATATGCAACCCAAATGTTATCAAAGTGGATTAGGAAAGTGTTGGCCAACAGTCCCTGCATTCATTCTGGTGAGGTGCATGGACTATCTTAAAAATTATTTATCTGTACAAAGATATGAATGTCATTTAGGGCCTTCTTTAAGCCAGCTATATGTTTCTAATGTGTTGTCATAAGACAGTATCTTGACTCTAAATAAATTATTGGTGCCAGATTTTCATTTAAACTGTACCTTTACCTATTACGGAGCATGTGTATCTATCCTTCACACTAACGACGTTCTGAAAATGATTTCACATTTGCCAGATATAATGAAGCTATGTTCTGAAAAATATGAATGTAGCAAGGAAGAACGTTGTCTTCCATGCACAGCTCTGATTTACTGGCTGTCTCCAGGGAACTTCACATTACACGATGCTACTCCACAATATTCTTTCTAAGTATTCACTGTAACTACACAAAGCACAGGACATGCCACATTTTCCTTCTCCTTCACTGTAAACGTTGGATAAATCATTATAACTTATTTTTGATAGATTTTATTTATTAATCCATAGCAGTTTCAAAAAATTAATGACCCAAATTTCAGGTGAGTAGTTTAAATAAATATCTTCATTCTATCTTCTTTGACAGTCTACATGTGTATTTTGGAATATATCTGTATGTTGATTATTTTTTAAAAATTTTGCAGGCTGAAGGGATTATTTGTTGATTATATGAAATATTATGTGGTTTTCACCAATATAATATGTCTCAGGTATCGAATTTTTTTGCCTTAAAATAGTTAAGGCAATCACATATTTATATGCTACAGTACATATACAATACATGTGCACATCACAGTCCACGTGCAACAATACTTTTTACTAGTCTGTATTATACATGCCAAGCTATCAAGCTGGTGAGAAGATTGAATATGTCACTTTTTGGTTTAGGACCTGTGTAGCTCATCTAAAGAGACAGGATGTTTAATTTTGCTTCTGAAATTAATTTTGTTTCAGCTACAAGAAAGGAGTTGTATTCAGTGGTTAACTTGGGCAAATGATGAATTGCAATATAACACCAGAAAGCAAGTTACAGACTGCTGCCTTTAGACCTAGGCTGCATGTGACCTTTATAGACCCATACAGACTCCCCACATCTTTTTATTATTTTTTTTCCCTGCAGGATTTTGTCTCAGCAATCTACGCTGTTTTCAGTGTTGCCTTTCTCACCTCTCTGGAGGCTTCCTTACAGCCCTTTTTCGGCAGCCTAAGTGAAGTGGCACAGCCTGACCACATCGGAGCTGAACAACCGGTGTCGACAGCCAAACCCTGCCATCTGCCCCCCTGACTGCTGGGGGCAGGAGCTTACAGAAGAACCTGAGAGGGTTGCAGGATGAATACGAGTTTGGCATCCTCAGGAATATCCATCACTGTTCTTCATGGCCAGAAAACCTTCCTTGTTAAAAAACACCAGGACTCCTTTGTTCTGATGCTCTTTTCTGGGCGTCTGGAATTAGCTACTTTTATAGACAAAGAAATGCGATAAATTGGGCTTTTTTTATGAACTATTATAGATTTTTTTAAGTGAAGTAATTTTTTAGCTCTAGATATATTTTAAAATGTCAGTCAAATAACAGATATGTTTCCAAGACAAGTACACGTCTAATAAAATGCTGTTTGATCTCATTTTCTTCCACGTGCTTGTAGAGCACCGAAAGAGGAAAGAGCTATGAATGTCACGTTTACAAGATGGAGCACTGAGTCATGGGAAGTTAAATATCGAAAAATAGAAGAGAAATCTTCAACAGAGCAAGTAGATAAATTTCACAGAATCATAGAATGGGCCAGGCTGGAAGGGACCACAGTGGGTCATCTGGTCCAACCTCCCTGCTCAGGCAGGATCATGCTAGAGCCCATGGTACAGGATTGTGCCCAGAAGGTTCTTTAATATCCCCAGTGAGGGAGGCTCCACCCTCTCTCCACTCCAATCAGTGCTCGGTCACCTGCACAGTAAAGAAGTTCTTCCTCATATTCGGGTGGAACCTCCTGTATATCAGTTTCTGCCCATTGCCTGCAGTCCCAGTCTAGTTCCTCTGTCAAACAATTCTCAGTCAAACAGAAACAAAGGCAATGTCTTTTTCACTGATGACAGGCTGTAGTGCTGAAGGAAATATTGAATCCTTTGAAGCTTTTCATTTCAAGAAGAGCTTACAGCATCTTCTAATTTTATTTAACCATAGTCTAGGACGAGTAAAAAAAATATAAAAACGGAAAAGAAAATATTCATAGTGTGTTTAATATCTCCTTATTCATACATAGTGTTATATATATATAATATATGCACACAATGGCTTATCTCCCTTATGACATTCATCTTCACCTGTGAGCAGAGAAATAATAAGTCACTGGTAACTATTGCACTTGACTTATCCCTCTACATCAGAGAAGATAAATGCCAATAGAAAGATCAAGTCTTTTGTATTCTTTTCTAGGGGAAAAGGAATTTATCATAGGGATATTGGAATTTATCTAGATCGGATACAGATGATTTCATCACAGTAATGAGGGAATCCTTATTGAATGCAGACAACGTCTATGTTTTGAGTGTAGTTTCATTTTTTTATATACTGTTTAATGTATAAAACAGACTCCTACTCTTAATTCAATGCAAGTTGGAGCTCTCAATTCCTGCTGAACTCCACTGGGGAGGAATTCTTTGGATAAGAGGGAAAAGGAACAGAAACAAAAGAACGAATGGGGAGGAGAGCAAATATAAGAATTTATGTAAAAGAAAATCAGTTGGTGTACAACTAAGGTGTTTGTTGTTGTGCACATAAAATGCAGCATGTCATTTTAAATTGCACACTTCCCAACTCCTGCTAATTTAACACCATTTTAATACAGATTTTATGCATGCAGTTAATATCTATTGTAGATGTAAGTGCAGCAGAACAGCTTTTCCAGATATTCCATTTGAAAAATATCAACAAACTTTCCTTCAGAGTAATATTTCAGAGGTTCTTTTTATCACTTGTCTGTACTTCCTTCTCTATTTCCTTTTCATTTGTAGTAACAAAAGCATTTTCACCAGAAGTATAGGTCCTGATTCTAGATACATTGCTATGGCTTTGTTTTATGCTCTGGAGCTAGAAAGAACTAAATTAATTCAGTCCCTAGAAAATGTCCTGATGATATTCCGGAAAAGGAATTTGATCAGAGAGATCACAGCCCAGTTCTTCAGAGGTGCACGTGGTAGAAACTGTTTTGAGAACAAGCACCGTGCACGTCAGCTGCCGTAATAATGTATTTGGGCTGAGAGATACCTGCAAAAATTACAGTGTGACATTGACAGCAGCCATGAGGTGGAGCAGGTTAATTAGAAGGAAGTCAAAATACTTTTTGTAATGCTCAGTAAATCAGATAGTACAGGACTACTGTAAAAGGGATAGGGTAAAACACATGGTGATTTTGTGACTGTAGAGTATTACATTGCATTTGTTAATATTGGCTAGACTGTTTATAAGGACATTTCAATCTATCAAAAAATCTCTAGGCTCATATTGCAGACAATTCTGATTTGTGAGAAGTTCATATTATAGATTTTTGAAGTATCATTATTGCCTGATGTTGCAATATAGAAAATTTTGCAGTGACATGCCCTGCTGATTGTCACTTTGTGTCATGATGCTATATCTCAGAAATCACTGCCTCACCTAGCCTCCCCACTTTTTTATTTATGGAAAGCAAATGGACACTGAATAATTCCAGAAAGCAAGAATTTCAAAGGATCAGGAACTTGGAAGCAATTTTAAAATTGATGTTTCATGGACTAAATAGGTAGAACTGTGACTGCTTAACCTGGGATTTTAAAAAGGAGGGAACATTTCATTTCAGGAACTCAGTATAATAGGTGTACTCATCAACGTAGTTTATAAAATATTTTCACCTTTATTTTATACAAATAATTCTAATGTATCGTAACAATAAAGAATAAGTTCATCAATGAATCTCTCTGTTGGATATCATAGCTATCGCTTTTGGTGTTTAAATATTTCACATAAAAGTCATAAAGTTATTGTTGGGAGTATGTGAATTCTGCATGTGCTATCTAAATAAATACTTTGTGTATACTTTTAAGTTCATATTTGTGTTGAGACTAATATACTGCAACCTTGAGCACAGTGGGAGCAATGTGAATCAGGGGAGCCATCAACCAGGCTGATTAGACTGCCCACTGAGCACAAGTGATATCAAAACAAGCAAGCTTTGGCCAGCATTACAAGCAGAATGCAGCAGGAGCTGCAGGCATGTTATATACAAAGTGGGATGCTGTTGGCACTTTTAAAATAGCAAGATGTTGCAAAAATGGACCAATCACCCCAAAATGTATCTCTGAGTGATCAGTGGTTCTCATGGGAATGATGGGACACTGCTAGTGGAATTGAAAACTAAATCGCAGCCTTCGCTGTTCACACAGTTACGGATGTACATGTTTATATATAATCTGTCCACATATCTGTCAACATTACTATTCATGACTGCTGTGGCACCTTGGTATGCTGGTGATATTTCAGTGAAAGAAAGCAACGTGGTTTTCTTTCTTGGGAAAGAATTGTATCTGCATGTAAACAGATTTGCAAAAACTGAAGGAGTACGTTTTCAAAGCATGGCATACGATTTTATTATCGTGGACTGCTACAGGTCTTGAAATTGAGTTCTGTACAACTTCTAACAGAATTTTAAAGGAAATGTAGCGATATCTTTCTTTTTGGAAATACAGATACGTATACATACAGTGTTTTGCTTGTGATGCTCCTGTCAGTGAAGGAAACATTAAAGATTTCTTAATCTGGGGAGACTAAAGGTGGGAGGAAATATACTTCATCTTGAGACCTGAAGAAATTCTGCAATATTTTTTTTCTTCTTAAAAGAGATTTAAAGCACTTCCTGCCACCCATGGCTATGGTGGATCACTCATTTCGAGGGCATCTTGCACTTCTAAGGCTGAGATTCTTTGTATTCACAAAAAGTCGGTGGTGACTTTACAAGTGAGCCTTTCTATTAATGAGGGGCAGGGACACTAAGCAACTGAACCACAGCAAATTTATAAACATGTGACTCCAAAGACTGAAAAAACCTGTTAGCTTTATTTTGTTTAGAAACCTTTCGAGTTGCTGTGAGAAATGATAGACAAGGCATTTGCTCTTTGCTTAGAAAAACTATCTGCTTCATCTATACATTTTTCTGCCCCCACACAGAAGCAGATTTTAAGATTTGGTTACTAATTTCTCCTCAATATAGAGGTACTTAAAATGCCAGCACTTTATAGCATGCAGTCCAGTGTCCATCACTTTGTTGTATCACTTAAGGAACATATTCAATTCACCGGTTTACTTATTTTAGAGAGATAGCTTTTGTTCCCTTATTTTTACACATGCTGACTTTTAAAAAGAGGAAGTTAAAAAATAAAAAAAGGAAGGTATGTGGGAAAATTATCCAAACATTTTAAATCTCCTGCCTTGAATAAGACTTTTAAGTCTCTCAGTTTCAGAGGCATCAATTACTGTTTACAATAATTAAATGCTTTTCACAACTTTCAAAAGAAGTGCTTTGTTCATATCCCTACAGTAGACAATGTTTGTGTCAAAATATGTGTGAAATGAGAAAAATCTTTGACATGAAAACTAAATTTTAAAGAGGATGCCATTCACCACTTGAAATTTTGGCAGTTTGGACTAACCTCCTCAACTATAAGCTAGTCATAACTGACCTTCATGGGGCCTTAGTAGTATATCCAGCTACAAGGAGTTGCAATTTCAATATAAATTTGTGTACTTGAAAACAGAAGACCATCAATAAAGAGAATTTTGTAGACTGCTTGGGAAATCTTTTAGGCTCTTCCTACCTGAACCTGATTCAAGCTACTGACCCCTTCAACAAAAAGGATCAAATCAAGACATGTTGTTTAAAATAATTTAATTCTGCTCGGACATAGTACAGGCTGCTGTTCTTGAGGAGTTCCTCTTTATAAACATCAGTTTCCTAAGTCTTTAATCAGAATTCAGATGAAATATGGTCCACAGTGAATCATGGCACACCATGCTTTTTGAGTGTGAATAAAACATATGTACAGACTACATGATGTAGTTCTGCTGCTGAAGGCTCAGCAGACTTTGACAACTTCTTCTCATTTCTCCATGTTTCCATGATCCCATGGTGTTCTCATGAGAAAAAAGTCATTTGACTTCAGTTCAACAGTGTTTGTGCACAGCCCTAACTGTTGCTTTTCATATTCTGAATTTAAAACTGTTCTGATGTATATATTTATGCTTTATGGAACCAAAATGTCAGTGGCCTTTAGTCCAAGTAATAAAATCAGCTCTTGCACAGAAACAAGCAGTACTATTAAGGTTTTAAACATCATCGTAAACTATCATGAGTCACCCAGTACATCATCTTCAGGTACGAGATCTTTTGGTCCGTTCTTACCAACATCCATCAGTCAAAGTTTATAGGCTCACAAATTGCTTGGCCAACACTCAGTAGTAATATTTTAGCCATATCTATACTGTAAATAAAATCCGTGGAGAAAATGCAAGGTGAATGTCTGGTGTTTGATGTGGTTTGCTTTCTTAATTTATCAACAAAATTGATGTATTTCCCTCTTTGTTGAAGTACTCACTTCTTGGATGTAGGTGTTACAGGTTCATCCATATCTTTTGCCAAGGCTATTCTGTTATGTCTCACTCTCACATGAAGATCATAACTGAATCTAAATAAATGACATATTAGTTCTGCTTCTTTTGCTTTATGAGTTTTGTACATTTCAAATTTAGCTTTTTTTTTTTTTCAAACTGTTTACTAGGATAGTATAGTGATTTATCTTGATGGCAAGAATTACAGGAAAGACACACAAAAATGAATTTTCTACCTTCCTTGGCCAGTATAGTCTCAAGTCAGCCTTTTTACACAAGCAAGAAATTTCTGAAAAAAACCCCAAAAACCAAAACCTAACCTTGTCCTATGTATGGACATACATAGATGACTGAAAACTTGAATTTCATAATCGTTATAAGGATTCAGATTCTGAATGTAAGGAGAAACACACAAGGTCAAGGGCAATGCATCAGAAGAGATGTCCCTACCATGCTTATGGTCCGGGTTCAAGGTGATTGGGTTCTTTGGAAAGTTGTTACAGTAATTATGTGAATACTATCATGTCGAATGTACCAAACTGGAAATTGTCCCAAACATCTTCTTTTTTGGACTTACTATTGTAATATTCCATGTTCTGTAATAACTTGCAATATAATTTTAATTTTGTTTCATTCATCAGAAGTATTTGTTGCTTTATTTCTCAAAACCTCCCCCAGATGTGTATTGCTGTGTGGTTTTGTAAGTATGTTAACAAAGAATCAGCACAGTTCATAAAAAAATCATCCCAGCACTGTCGATAAAGTCATCCCAGCACTGTCATGCAATTCATACACCATCAATTACTTTGCATAGGCAGAGTGAGCAGTGCTGTTTAATAAGCTGCTCTGAAATAAAATAGCCTTTAAATTTGCTTATAAATGTGATCACCTTCAGAGCACCGGGTATTTCAAACTTCCTTTCAAATCCCCAACCCAAGACTGTCTCATTTTTTAGGGATAACTGAATAGTTAAAGTGCTACTTGGAATAATAAATTCTTAGATAAAGTGCAGGAGAATATTTTTATTCTTGAAAAGTCAGTTTATGTCTGTCTGCCTCAGATTTCAAAAACAGTAATTTGCTCTATTAAGGCTGGTGTAAATAGACTTCTGCATTGCCATTGGCTGTGCTGCAATTAAATAACCCACCCTTTCTCTTAAAATTATCTTGTTGCCAAGTAGTCCGTTTTTCTACCTTGGATTCCCAAGCTAACTTTTCATTAGATATTTAGGTCTGATAAAATGTTGTCAATAGACACTGGTCTCCACGCTAAGACAGAAAAGAGTAGCACTAGGAAAAAGTCTCAGCAATCCGTAATAGCAATGAAAACTCTGAGGCATGCAGCTATAAAAGGAGTAAGGCAGTTCTGCAGTGAATGTAATCTCTAACCTCTCCTAAAATAATAATATATAAAAAGTGTAAGTGGTCACATTGTGGTTTCTAGTGTTAATATATTGGGAATATTTACTTAAAACTGGAGGGAAGTAGATGTATGAAAAGGTAGATGATTTTTGATTTGTGATTCATCAAAAATATATTTTGGAAGAAGGGGGAGGGAATATCAATTTTTTTGTTTAGAAATCTCTTCAAAAATTATAATCTAAAACATGAAGTCAGAAGTTGGTCTTTGAAAAAATGTTTAGCACTTCTTAAAAATGTTTCTTTTGTGCCCTATGGGTCAGCATAAGTTAGATTGGTTCAGAATAGAGTTAAAGTAGCATGAAACTAGGATTGTAGTTCTAATGTTCCTCCTCAACTCAGCCAGCAGGGAAAAAAATAAAAAGCTTATGTCTAAAAGTGTTTAATCACCTGCTTAAGATTATATTGTGATTCATTAAAAGGACTGGTAGATTTCAAGGTAAAAGGCACCATTGGTTCATCTAGTCTGGTCTCCTGGCTAAACAATTATTTTGCTGGATAATGACAATGAAAATATGATTGAAAATTTCAAAAATCTTCCTAGGGAACCAAAGAGTGCCTTTCTTATCTTGATGGGATATAGAGTGGAGATATGTTTTCAAGATTGATATAGCTTGAGAATCTTTCTGTCAATAACTGCTGAATTTGAGCAATTACAGGCAAATTTATAAAGCTCTCGGTTTTCAAACATTTCAGATTTTTTTTAGTTAAATATTAGAAATAATTGGAATTTTAAACTGAATAGCATGCTGACTAATGCACTGTTGTTTTATTTTGTATAGGTTTACAATAAACATATACATTTAATCCTTTGGGTCACAATTCTTTTGCAATGAAATTGTGTGGCCTAAATAATATTTTAATAAAATGGAATTGGAGTGAAAACAGTTTATTTAGACTAATTAATACTTTTAAAAAGTGGGGTTAAACTTCTTAATAAATATATTTTGAAACACCTTCAGCTTGGTTTGCTCCTGTTTAACAAAATGTATGATAAGTGAAATGCTAAGCTAATAGACAGCTTAGCAATTTTTTTTCCCTAGAAAAGAATATACTTAATGAAAAGAACAGACGGCCAAAATAGTTCTCCATTTCTTAGGGTATACAAAATGTAAAAACCAAATATTTTACTAGGGATCCCTATGTGCAAATGAGGCTATTTATAATGTGTTTCATAAATGCTAATTTCCTTTGTAAGTCTCTCAGACTGATTAAGCACTGACTTTGGAGTGACTTATTGTATGCTTAAGTTAATTACATCCACAAATATTTGCAAAATCCAAGGAAGAGGTTTTACCTGATATTATTAGCAAAGGCAGCAGGATCTAACCCATTGTTAACTTTACTTAGTAAAACTACATCTATTGTTTCTTCTTTTTCTTTCTGTTATACTGACAGACAATGGGTAATAAGATAAAACTGTACTGTGGAGAAAATAACCCATTTAATAGATAAGACTGGAAATATCACAAGAAACACTGCGGTGATTTTTGGACATTCTATCCGTATATCAAATAAGCTAATTCTATCACAGCTAATATAAATATGCACAAATTGTATGCTTTAGAAAAAGTATTGACTCTTTGGTGGAATCTCTATTTTAAAAATCACTAACACTTTTTATTGTTTTTAAAGTGTGTAAATATCAACTTTGCAAATCATATCCGTAGGAAGGTCTCAGACTGTAAAGATTACAAACACCTTTGCATTTGCTTTGAAAGGTCAGTGCATGTAGGTACCTTGTGTTAACAAAAGTGTCTGTCACTCAAACATTGCTCACGCTTTTGAAAGCTATTCTTGAAGCAGGAAAAGTAGAATTTTTTCATTTTCTCTTCTCTCTCTTTTATTTGTTTGTTTGTTTTCTTTGATTTTTTTCCTCTGGTTTTAATCTTCTCTTTGTCTTCCCTTCTGTTTTATTCGTTTTTTGGAAAGCAAAAGAGTGTTTGATTGTTGATTCAATATTCAGTAATAGCCACATTTAAATGTGGGGTTCACAACTCAGATTAGTTTTATTCCTGTTCATATAAACATAGGTTATTGATAAAGAAATAGCCAGGCCTAAACCATTCCCAGTACTACAAGACCAGACACTAACTGGGACATGAGTAGTGTGTGTGTGTTGATTTGAGCAGCGCGGGAGATGGTGACTGATGATCACTGGACTCTCCAGGAGCTATCACTGCACTGGAAATGATAGTGAAGCATTTTTTGAGATAAGGGGATAATCACCATAGCGAAAAAAACCCCAAAACCAAAAGAAAGTCACAAATAACTTTCAGCTTAATAAAGAAAAATCTGTTCAGCAAAAGACATTGTTTCTGGATTCCATCCTCTGGATATGAAGTGGAGGTAAGTGATCTTTTGGTCAAAATGAGTACCTGTTCTTTTGCTATTGGCCATTGGACAGTCATGACACCTTCATACCCTGTAGATATTCACTCTTAATTCTTGTTCTAGAATGGCTAGGGGCAGTGTTTGAGAAAAGTTGTAATTTTAAGTAGGCAGATATTAGCAACAAAATTACACACCATAGTCAAAGTATTTTTTCAGAAATGAACAGGTATGAAAGCCAAAAAAAAATTTGCTACCAGTTGTCAATCTCTGCATTTTTTTCTTGCTTCTCACAGAAAAAATGGAGCTGGAACATTCTTGTTTCTCTCTGATACCATGGACCTCACTTATGCAGGGAGGCAGGGTGGTCTGAACAGCTACTGCCCAAACACTTTTCTTTCCTGAAAAAGATGGCCCTGGAGTATTTAATCTTATTTTTTTTCAGTTCCTGTATAGGAAGATTTTCATGTAGACTCGTAACTTAGGAGTCTTTTCAAATTCCGTCCTTTTATTGGTATCAGGACAGAGAAAAAGAGAAATTGCTGACAGCATGTCTTGAACGAACGGTTCAGTAACTCTTTCATGTCTTTCATGCTGTCTCCTGCAGGTCTTTGAGTCCATTGTCATGACAGAGCAAAAGGAATAAAATCACCAAAAATTACAACAGCCTTCTTGTCCTTTCATTTGAAAGTAACATGACTGGAGTATAAAAATTAAAAGTATCACCAAGAAACTGACGAAGTTGCTGGTCTTTCTTTGACCCCCAGTTGGACCTGAAGTGTTTAGGGAATCCTCAAAAACAGATTAGAAAGAGGGGTAGAACAGATAGGCAGCTGTGATGCAGCAGCACCAAAGGGCCATTAGCTGTGTGGTGCTGCAGCCCCCCCAGCCCTCCCAGCAGAACAGGGAAGAGAATCGGATGAGAAAAAGCGAAAAAACTCATGGCTGGACATAGTTTAACTAGCAAAGAAAGAAGAAAAAAAATTGAAAAATTATGCAAAGGTAATCAGTTGCCACCTCCCACAGCTAGACATGTCCAGCCAGCCACTGTGCAGTGGCAATCTCCCCAGACTGTCCCTCCACTCACTTTTTATAGCTGAGCATGACAGTATATGGTATAAAGTATCCCCTTGGAGCATGTCATCGATGCTGCTTTAGTTACAAATCCAGAACACACCATCATAAGGGTTCCTCTGGTGAAAATTAACTCCTTCCAAGCCAGACCTTATTCAACAGTTCAGAGCAAAAAGTTTATATGGAAAAGGTTGATAACCAAGTGGTTAAAAAGCAATTAAAAAGCACATAACCTTATATCTTTTATGCATGAGTACTGACATTCTTCTGAAATCAGACCAAACTTTGCTTTCTTGTCCAGAATCAATGAAACAATTTTTCTTTCCGAATACCTGCTGGAAAAATAGCCAGCGCTATGGCAGCCAGCTATCCCTTATGAGACTTGAAATAAGACTTGAAGTTACCAAATGTTGTCATGTAGTTTGATTTCGGGTATTAACCTTAAGAGGCATTTGCTTCATCTGCCCTGTGGTGAAAGCCCATAGGGAATTCAGGGAGAATACAGGAGAAACCTTGGTAATGGTGTGAGTGCATCACAAAGTTTCAGAATGACCTTGCTACTGGTGTCTTGGCTATTGTGAGCTCAAGCTTTCCTTTCTTTGTCAGGCTATTGGGCTTCTGGGACCTTCTGTCCCAGAATATTCCCCAGTGCTGTGCACTGTCATCTGCAACACCCAGGGATATGTCTGCCTCGTGCTCTAATCCTTGGACTTAATGTACTGGTTACCTAGTCCATGCTGCAAAGGTACTTTTTTTGAAACACACTCCTCTCTCCCACACTGTGAGTCTGAAGTGGTTGGTGATGCCTTTCTGTGAAACTCTTCCTTAAAACAGAAAGAGTGAAAGTAACTTTTGTTTTAAATTGTTTTTTAAATTTGTTTTAAATTTTAACAAATATTTGTTTTAACAAACAAATTTTAAAAGCCTGATAATTATTGTGGGTCTCAAGTTTTCTTGTCCTACCCTATGTCACTTTAGCTTTTTGGGTTTTTGCACAGAAATTGATTTGTTCATTGGGGAAGTAAAAGGCATTCAAAAAATTGCTTTCACTGAAAAGAAATTTGCTGCAGCATTTTCTTCCTCTAAAAAAAGTAATTTGAGGAGAAAACATTTAGTTTTTAAAAGATGAACAGCTCTAATTGTGATTTTGGAAGCACATCAAACAATATATAGAGGCAGACTTTTTGGCTTGTATGTGCTCACCTGTTTCCTGTCCTGCTAAACTAGTGACACTGCACACCTCCTCTTTTCTCCAAGCTACATGTTCTCATACATTTCCTCAGAAGGTCTCTCACTCTTTCTCTCTACCTGCGTAGAAGTTGACACAGGCATCTCAGAATTAACAGGCTGTGCCAACAGAATTGAGTCAGCACAACTTTCTTGGTGCTGTAATGCAGATTCCTACACTCGCTAATAGCTTGGGTCAACAGATGAGCCCCACATTCATGTGCAGGGGCATAGATCCTACTATCCTGATACAAATGTCAAATATATTACCAGGCCGTTAGTTCCTTGGCCAGAGTGCTCAGGGAAATAAATAAGGCAGCGACCTAAGCTATTGTTTATGAGCCAGGTCTTCATCATGTAGTGGATATTATTGTACATGAGAAATAAGAGCGCAAGCAGAAAGATCCCAAAATTTTGCAGTGTGGTTGCATTTACCACATGGTGTGTTAAATTATAATGAAAATATATTATGTTACGAGATATAAAGTAATGTCAAATAGAGGAAAATGCAAGCAGGCTCCTGGCTGAATAAATCAGGGAGAATACGCAAGGCAATAAATTCCAGTCAGTTTCCCCGCTATGTGGGCAAAAGGGGATTAAACAAGACAGTGGTTTAAATTTATGGTAGCTCTTATTTATGAGTCAGGCCTCAATCATGTATCAGAGACACCAAGCCTATAATAATGGCACAAGCAAAACAGAACCGGCTCTGGGAGGGCAGATGCCTTCAGGACAAGGAAGTGTGCTACGATGTAGAAATTGAAAATGAAGGCAGAGAGGGAGGAGATCTGAACAAAACCTTCACCATATTTCCCTGATATGGAGGGCAGTAATGCCAAGATTTTAGTCTTCTGTTGCCTGGCTTCCTTACCTCCACCTTTGTGAGTTCCTCCCCTTCCCGATTGCCACATTTTTTATTTTCTTCGTATAGTGTGAATCAGGAAAAAACCAGAAGGGCTTTCTGCCGAGTCCAGAGCGTACAGGGAGCTGGAGTTGCTCCTTTGTCAGCTGTCTCACCAGAACAGCTCACTTTCTCCCCATCTTCTACATACTTGTGACAATCTTATATAATTGAGCAAAGTATATGAAAAAAAATGCCTGTCATTTGCTTGTATAAAAAAGGGATACACATGTAAAGCAGCGATGTCTCACAAAAAAGGTGGGATGATAGTAGCTACCAAATTAAACATGAGCTTGCTTTGTGATCCGAGATGAAAAATCCACTACAATTTTTGGCGGTGTATGCAGAGTCATCATATCAGATTGGCAACACACGTCTCTCTGCAAGCCACTGAGTGAGCTCCAGCCACTTCGGTACAAGGGAGATGTCAAAACAAACTGGTGGGAATTTGAAGCGGAACACTCCTTTCCCCTCTCCTCCCTTCACGCCTACCCGCCTCCGAACATCTGACGAGGCTGGAAGAACTGCTACATCCGGAGCCTTTTAAATATAGAACTTGTGAATGGTTTGTACTGATTCATATATGCATCACTGACATGGTGCTGGCAGCAGCATAGCGATGAGTGCAGCACAAAATCTATGTGAAAGAGAAGAGGATATAACTTTTTGTTTATGTCAGTCAGACTTTGGTTCAGTAGATACCGGTTGGTTAAACCAATTTCACATGTGGGACATGTAGCTGTGCTATATTAGGAGTATTTTGGCCAAAAACTTATTGTCAAAAGGAAGAACCAGTCTGTCAAGAGTGACATGTGCTGCTGATGTGTACCAGTTTGCATGATTTTTTTCATTAAAGGTTTCTGAGATGGAGGCTAGAAAGTCCAGTCAGAAAACAGGATGGTCTCAGAGTAGCTCGCAATTGAATGGTCCTGCTGACCTGGGATGTAAGAGAGGCCAAATCAATTCCTCTGCCTCTTGGTTCACAATGGGGGTTTGTATTTCATCTTCCACAAGGCAGGTGGTGCCTTGGACCTGAATTTTCTGTCCTGTTGCAGATCTGCTCTGCAAAAATAAACACAAGGTGGTCTCCAACCAAACAGCCTTTGGTTATTTACTGGAATGGAGGAGACACAAGTTTTACCTCTTGGGACAGTAAAAGTTAATTTATGCAGAAGTTTGTAGTTCCCCTTGAAAGAGAACCATCCCAAAACAGCAAAGAACAGTGGCTGAGGTACACATGAGAGCGAGACAGAGAGAGAGAGAGAGAAAGAGAGAAGCAAAAGTTATGTGAGGTGACGTGGTCTAGTTTCCCCTACAACAGACATGGGAGCTTGAGATACTTAGGAACATTTCTCATATTCATCTTCCCTCTTACTAAAGCTTCAAAAGGCCTTAATTTTCATCCTGAATGGAAATGAAACCTTAAAAAATTTCAGTGTTCTTTCACAAGGGAAAATAACTGCAGGAACTTGCTACCAGTCTAGTTAATAGAAGTATTAGAAGTAGTAACAAATATTTCAGAAAGAAAAGAAGTAGTGATGAACAAAAAAAAAATGTAACTAGAGTAAATTTCTGTATATACTACTTGGGTTACTGAGGCAAGGCAATCTCTTTGCTGTGCAGGTTGGACAGAGGGCTGGGGACAAAGCTAAGAGCACTTATTGATGAAGAATGGGCAAAAAGCCTCAAGATAATTTTTCTTAATTCCTTTTGTTTTGTTGAAGAATCCACACCTCTAGAAATGTATAAGCATTCTATCTTAATTTCTTGGAGCTGAAATACTTTTTGAGCATAATCTCAGAGGAAAGCAGGGTTTAAATGGAAAGGAGAAAGAAGCAAATATTTTACATTCTACAGCGTTCCACAGAGATAGGAATGCATCATGGCCATGGTTTTTCTCAGATTATGTGTTATTTTCTAGTGCTGTTATGTGTTTTACAAGACACAATATTGATTTAATGCAGTAGTTGGTTCTCTTGTTGGTTCTCTTGTTGTGCCTTCTAGGCACTCTTAATTTAAAAAAAAAAAAAAAAAAAAAGAAGAAATCCAACCCCACAACAAAACCCTCACACTTAGCAAACAAAAAAAAAGTGTGTATGTATAGATATATATATAGGTATATATGTGTGTGTGTGTGTGTATATGTATATACAGTACTGGCCTGTTTGTAGCATTACAGACTGTGGCTTTTACTCTACTAGTACAAGGGAGGTGCAAGCTGAGACAAATAATTCTCAGAAATCTGCAAAATGCCTCTCTCAAGTCTCTTCAATTTTTAGCTACTCTGTTAGTTTCTTGGGATTTACTAGTAAGTACTGAGAAGCTGATAGGAGTAATTACTTATGTTTGTGGACTTTATGCTTGTCTGGATACTTACCATCGCATGATCTGCTCATTCCTAATGGTTTGGGGATCATATTCTTCATGATTATGACTCATCTGTTGTGAATCTTCTGAAATCCAATTTGCCTCCTTTTCATCTGTGAGGCAAGAGTGTAGCCTGCAAGTAAGTTTTTTCGCGCCCTTCTGAACTAGGATCTCCTTCACAACCTTCTTGAATAGCTCAAAGCTTAAAGGAGCAAAAGTAAATATATTTTTCTTACTCTTTAACTGTATTTATTTTACATTGTCTGCTACCCTGCCTGCAGCACTGCTAGTGTTCCCAGAGCTCATGAACCTATTTACTTTCTATCCACCGCTCTCTGAAGAAGGCTTTGTTCCTGTCTATCACAGTGGGAGAAAGTGTTCACAGCTTTTTAGGTCTTATTGTAACAGTTTCAAGTAGACAAGAAATATAAATAGGCTCAGGAGATCTAGGTCTGAGGGTAGAAAAAGGTGATTCCTGAGGTAATTTTAAATTTCAGGATCAAACTCTTGGATGAGACTTTGACAGAACCTGTTGAAGCAGCTGAGAAATATTGGAAAAGTGATTAGGAGATGGACCTCAACTACCATTCCGCAACTGGCAGAATAATTATGGGAATTTCTTAGGGTTGTTCTTTTTTATCGCTGTTGTTGGTTAATTGGGGTTTTTTTTCAAGACTGGAAAAGGAATAAGGGTGTTTGTAGAGAGGAAAACTAGAGGAAAGAGAAAGAGAGTTTAAGTTCTGTGAGATACTCGTTGTAACCTCTTGTGCAGTTTAAAACACATTAATTTTACTGTGTTTAGTCTTAGAAATTCAATGAAGATACTAGAATGAACTTCTGAAGTGGCCAGGGAAACCCAGGAGCAGTCTTTCCTGAGGAAAAGGGGATTACTAAGGAGACATTTTGAAGTCTGTGGGCAATCTTTGTGAGCTTCATCTGTCACAAATGTTGCATGTCTGATATCATCTTCTGTCACATTTTATTTCATTTGTTTACAAACTGGATTATTTTTTTCCCCTCAAAAATATGTCCAGGGAATATCCTTCCAAGTATTCTATCAAACAGTTGACCTTGAAAATGGAATAACTGGCAAATAAATAAAGAATAAACTAAGACTAAAATAAACTAATATTTTTAAAAATATTTTTATTTTTTCTCTCTTCTTGCCCATACAAGCCATAATGTCAATAGTGTGTCTGAGCAAAATATATGGTCTGTTTCTACATTTGCAAGAACAGAGTTGATCACTGCAATGAGTTTTTTTCCTAGTGAAAAAAAATATGTACCTAAAAAAGTGTTTACCATCTAGTCTTTTTTTATTTTGTTTGCTAAGTGGAGACAGGCAGTTACCTTGAGGAAGAAGCTTCTCTTGTCTGTTTCTGCAGAGTGCAGCATCACAGGGACAATAGCAGTTTGTAACTAAGGCATTGACATTACTTCAATACATAGAAAAAATAATGCTTACCTCCCTGATTTAAAGATCAGACATTCTTTCATGAAGCCCTGTCAAAAATATCTTTTGGCCAACTTGTGTAGGAAAGCCTTCTTGCCATCTTTCCTCATTGAAGAAATTATAGCAGCAATCACATGTGATTTACAAACTAAATGAGCACCTCCATCTTTCATGTGACAGTTTCATACCTTCTGGGTTTATTTGGAAGTTCAAATGGCTTAAGCTGTCCCAGCCCCATATCCACAGAGACTTTAGGCATGACGGCAACTAACTCACATTCTCCACAGAATGCACAAGGGCAACATGAGCCAGAAGCACTTCCCTCTGCTGTGACTGCTGCCTCAGTGGGCAAATCTGGCAGCTAGGCACAGGAAGGAGAGGAAGGAAAGGGAAGTTGAGCCAAGGAAGGCTGCCTAGCATCATGAGAGAAGTCTACATATCTACATAAACAGAACAGACTCTCTGCTTGATAGCACGGTGTAGTAAATCTTGATTGCAAGTGCTGTTTGAACAGGGTCAAGATTTGCTGAGGGTAGTGTATCCACAACTAAAATTAACTCGGCTGTCTTCCCCAAGTGTCCCACATTCTCATTCTACTAGACACGTTTTGACAGTCCATGCTCAGTGTTAACTAATTTTATGCAAAGCCGTAAATTTGGAAAAATATATTCCATTGCACAAAGTTGCTAACTTATGTAGAATTCAACAGACAATTCTGTAGTTTTGCAAGGTAATCTCAGCCAGTAAAACTTTTTGCCCTGTCTATATCGATCTTTTTATTTGTTTCAGAGGATGAAAGCAGTTTTACAAAGAATAGCTTCTTTTCTGCATTAGCCAGTGAAGAAGTATGCTGAAGCTGGTCTAAATTTGCTTTGTTTATATGCAGCATGTACATATTTATGTGTGCTTCATGCATTTTTTCATTTAAATTTCTCTCTTTTCCCCTCACTAACTCCTTTTATCATAGCGTGTCCTAAATGAAAGGCAAATGCAATTAATCATCAACCAGCTTATATTTCTATGGCATCTGTCTCCCTGATATCTAAGCATTATTTAAGTTTATGTTGAATTTTGTGTTCAAATTTGCCCATCCTTGCTAGAAAGAAGCATGAGGCGATTTCAAGAGCAATTTACGAGGAGGTTTTTTCCTCCTCTGTATGAGAGCAGCAATTCCTCTGATTCACAGGTTGACAGGAGCACATCACTCTGGTGCTCAGATCAGTGCACGAGCTGCCCATCGAATAGCAGATCAAGTTTAAAGTCCTAAGGGCAAATTCTCCTGTCAGTTACACAGGTGAACATGTAACTATAAGAGCAAAATTTGGCCCCTAGTCTTGATCTTCAAGTCTCTCAGTTGGAAACTTGATTATTGTGTTTAGGACAAAGTGTACAAATGCTTTGTAAAGAGCTTGATACACGCACACCATGAGACACAAGTCTCTTTTTCTGGTTACCTTTTCGTAGCATTTGTGAAGTTCTTGAATTACAGCGGCTCTTAGGCTGCATGTTGTACTATTGCATTCATTTAAAGAAGAATCATTTTCCTTGAGCTTTGATATTCAGGACAGTAAATGTGGCATTGATAAAAGCTTTACTGCTATGTTTTCATGAAAGCATAAGCAAGGAAAATAGAAGTTGTGAATAAACATCCAGTCTCTATGATAATATGCAGTTAATTTTTTCCCTAGCTCTTCCTTCTCCTTTCACCAGACTTACCAAACACTGTCCCAGTTTCTTTAGCACTTGAAATGGTCTGGATTCCGGTATCGCTTAATAACACATTTCTGTAGATGCTTCTGATGGAAGTAGTCAAAGGCAAAAATATGGGCACTCTGTTTTGTGTAATTTAAAATTTCCCTAAATGCCTCATTCTTTGGGGTCAGTTAAGCTTTATCTAAGAGCTTGAGTGATCATTAAGTGCTTCCTCCCAGGACATGACTTCATCCATAGGAGCAGCATCCTGACCTACCAAGTGAGCCAGAAGACAACCCACAAGGAGAACATGCCTGGAAGCCTGTTGCAATTTCACTGTGGCTCTACTGTAGTGCTTCTTTTGCTGCGTTGTGTTTTGTTTTTTTTTTTTCTCCTTCCTGACAGTGTGAAAGACAGGCTTTTCTTCATGTTTTTTCCCAGGGGCTTCATGAAAATAAGCCAACATTTTCTGGATTCAGTGCCTCATACTGCAGTCGTGGGGAAGTAGGGGCTCTCAGGTTTTTCAGAGATGGTTTCATTGCAGAGTGAAGACTGGCGCTGGATCCAGGTTCTTCTACGGAGAACCTCAAAACTCCACACACCTTTGTTTCCTTGCCCCAGCTCCTCACGGCTCTGGTCAAATGCTAGATCAGAGCAGTGTCCACCAGATGGCAGCATGCCATATAGAAAATCAGTCACTTAAATCACTATTTAGACATCTTTTTTCCCCCTCAAGATGCACCATTAAATTTAATAAAAACTCACGACCTCAGAAATTCAGGCTCTGCACTCCAGACGCATCAGCTGCTGACCATCCCAAGAGGAGCCAGTGAGTGGGAGAATGGCACCTTAACATGGTGCCAACGCTTCCAGCCCCCTTTTGGGATTGCAGAGAAAATTAAAGACACAATGGGGCAACTGTTCCTCCTCAGTGTCTTCCAGGGGTGTCTCTGCTCTTTGAGGTTACTGCTTGGTATGTGCTTGGACACCACAGCTATGAGGATCACATGAGTGTCTGCAGGGTGTAAGAGCTTGAAGGACCAGAAGTGCCACCCAGTGCTTCCATTCAGGGGCTTTTCCCATCACCTGGTGACCTGAGCAGCAAGCAGACCCAGTGGCCTCTGGCTGCAGCTGGCCTGAAGGACTTGCTCCTGGGTGCTTGGATACTGCTGGCAGATGTCAGCAGGCAGGAAATGTCCAAACTCTTTCTAATGCAGACAGGAGAGAGGCAGAGCTGGCCAGCCCAAAAGAGAATTTCAGAGCAGACAAGAGGGTAGAGGCAGGAGGAGACCCTTTGCACTCAGATGTACAGATACGTGTGTGCAGGACAGGGAAACCACCTTCTGCTAAAATTTGCCATTAACAATGTTAAGAAAATGAGCACAGTGTTTCTGTAGGCTTCAACGTGGCAATGATGTTTGCAAGACCGCCAGATCATAGATATGTTAAACCACGAGAGTGGTCATTTTCATCATGAACATTGATTCATAGTTGCATAACTAATCATGACAACTTTATTAATTGCTTATTACCAAGGGTTTTCTCTTTTATTAGAGAACAAGTGACTTCCTTCCCTTGTAGTGGTGTATATTTCTCTGTGTGATAGAGATTAATGCGTGAAGCTTTGCAGGAAACTGCCTCATTGATTTTGTTGCCTTTGTATTTGTCTTCCTTAGGTGACTTCCAGTAACATAGATACAGGGGATGCAAGGAATTTCACTGGGACATTAAATTCTGTGCTTATGGCGACTCAAGTTTTGGGCTTTATTTGGAAACCCTGTGAGCAGTATGTCCATTTTTCTCTGTTGTAATTTTCCCTTCATTTTTACTGACTTACTAGAAAATGCATTGTTAATTCAGATCTAACAGTATGTAATGGCAAGTTATTTCAACCTGTGTTCATTTTGCATAATGTATAATTACCATAACGTACTCCAGAACACTTCCTATGGCTTTCTGCGAAGCATAGTTTTGTATGCATGTTTGTAATTGAATGTACATTTGCACGAGGCTTCACACATTTTGCTGTCATATATGTCTCTGTGTGCATGTATGCATTTTACCAGCATTTTAGACATACTCCGGGAAATTTCTGTTGTTAGTGTTTAACCTTATGACTCCACTGTGTGTTGAATGAACAATTATTATAGGACCATTTTGCCCTACACATTAGTAGCATATATTGCATTCGCTGAACCTAAGAAGAAACTTGACTTTAGATCCAAAAACCATCAGTAAGGAAAAGTCTTACATCAGTACTTTCGAAAGCCTGTAGCTTTGGGATAGTGTACATAAAAGAATGCAAGAGAGCTGATGGGGTACTTTTAAAAAATGTCCTGACAGAGTCAAGGTGATGGCCATTTTTAGCTGCCCTGCTATCCATCACCTCTTTCAGCCAGGCATACTCCATCATATGCAACAGCCTCATGAATTTATGCATCAAGCTGTGCAGCCAGTCGTGCCGAGGGCTCTGGTGACAAGTGAAATTGCTGTGCGCCTCATTTAGCTGTTTATTGCGCCTGAGTACGTGTTGCAGCTGTCATCTTACGATGGGATGATAGTGCTCGTTAATAGACAAGACAGGCAAATAATGATGGAGACTATAGCAAGAGATGCTCATCTGCCAATAGGCTCTCAGCAATATCACAAACATTCACAAAGTTTTCAATCAAAAACAACACTGCAAGAAAATACTGAGGCCAACATCTGTTTTTTTATTTGACTAGCAGTACAGATTAAACTTCTGAGAACTGCAGCCCAGTCTGTCACATAACTTAGTTTCTGGGCATTTTACCCTTTTTCTGTCTTTTTTAATGCCTTTTGAAAGGAATGATTAGTACATGGCTAAATAACCCAGTACATTCTTTCCACTTTTCATTAGTTACAATTCTGCCTGCTGTAACTAGAGCTGTTCCTCCTTGTTTGACCAGTGTGGCTGCGGTGCACCAGTAACTTGCAAGCATCCCTTCAAGGTTCTGCTAAAAGTTTTCCTTAATAAATTTAAGTTGTGTAATTGTGCTATTAGCCATTAACCTGCTTGTATACCTTCTCTGGAAAAAAAAACAAAAAACAACCAAAAAAAAACCCCAGCAAGAAACCTCCCAAAATAAAACCAAAACAGCCAACCACACAAAAAAAATCCTCAGTGAACAAAACAAACTCTGTTTTAGTGGCATGCAGAATAATTGCAGTAGAAAAAATACCACCTGTGAAGCCCACACTTTTTTCTGTGAGAAAGCAGATATGATTAATGCAAAATCACCTTAATAAAATTCTCTCAGTAAAGACAGTGCCGTAGCCTGCCTTTCCACTCTACGTTAAAATTTCTGATGTGCTGCAATTTGCAACCTTTTTGTGGCTTGCAAAATTCTTTGCTCAAAGTAATAACTTTATAGGCTGCAGTATGAGGTATGAAGGAAATCGATTTTCCTTCATAATTAAATCCTTCAATTAGAATGGGAGCAAAGGGTTAGTATATTTGATGTAATTAGAGGAATTATTTGTGTATGTTGGATGAAGAAACTTTATGCAAATCCTCCTGGAATTTTCTGGGGAAGGTACTTTAAAACAGTTTGTATGTGTGCTTGCTAGAGCCTTTACTGAATACTAATCCATACTACTACTTAAAATAATAAAAAGTTTAAAAATATAAAATTGTGTCACCCTTGCACAAAACCACACAAAAGGTGCAATAAAATGTTTTTTGCGTAATAGACAATAACACTGAAAAACATTTTTGCAGGAATAAAATCCTATAGAAAACAAAATCAAGGGGAATGTATACTAGTTCTTCATGCAGTAAGTATTTTCCACATGTTACTGACGTGTTTTCACAGATTATTATTGATTAATAAAATTTAAAAAAAAGGAAAAAAAAAACCTGGAAAAGCAGCCGCAGTTTGTAATGTAATTTATGTGTCCATTCAGTTGCTATCACTGTAATACTGAGTACACAAAAATGAATCTATGGGAGGTTTATGACACCTTGAAACCATATATGTCACAGGATGATCTAAAGCTGCTTTGCTAAGCGATAAACATTATCCTCATTTTACAGATGAAGATAGTGGTGAAAGTGAAATTTCCTTTTCCAAATCAATAGCAAATAAAATATATGTTCTAGATGACTTCCTCTTGCAAAAGTCTAAGTAAGATGAGCAATCTGTTGTGCAAGGGCTATACAGCCAACCTAGGAGCAGCAAGCCTAGGGTAGGGCTCCTCTAGGAGAGCATGAGGCACCTGACATCCCCAAAACAGCTGCTCAATCTATGAGAGCTGCCTGGGGTCTCCCTGGATCGAATAAAAGGAACCGAAGCCGAAAACCTGTGCATCCTGCTCTGATGGCATTGCAAATGAAGAGACCCTCTTGCAGCATCTGTTGCTCTTCTTTGGCTCTGGACAGGTACTTTAATTTTAAAGAAGCCTGATTTTTTTGGAAACTAAAGTGAAATCAAGTAACTCCATCTGTATAGTCTAACCAATATATATGTAATGATATTTTACTAAGGAAAATCTGAGACGCAGAGGGAGGATGTGGTCTGACAGAGATCACACAAAAAGTTTGAGTTAGACCTGGTTGTTTCTCACTGGTGCTTTCATTTCTGTGAATAAACTCCATAGCATCTTTCAGAGGCTGGTCCATCGCTGTGAGATGAATGAGTAATTTTCTTTCTTCGTGAGCGAACATTAAAATAAATATCAAAGAAATGTAACACTGGCTGAACACTAACCAGCCAGGTTTTTAGTTTGTTGGTTTGGTTTTTTTTTCTGAGACTAAGTTATCACGAGGGAAAAACTGGCATGTAATCCTGTGGCTTTGATGCCTCTGTGTATATGGGCAGACGGTCTAAATGTGAGAAAACTTGTCATTTGAATACTTCACTTCATGGTCTTTATTTTTACACAAAGTTTGTCTGTGACTGCATGTTTTGTATATGTAAATAAATATACATATAAATATACATATAGATAAATATAAACATGTGTGTATTTCCACATATGAGTTTCTGTGTCTATTTGTTATGATAGGAGTCTGACTTTGAGGCAGCATTTAAATGAGGGAGTCAACAAAGAAACAGATTTTGTAACCAAATGAGAACATGTTTTTGTGACATGTCTTTCCTGTCTGCAAAACGTATTTTCTCTGGTTAAAGAGGTGTCAGTATTTCTTCCAGGAAGACATTTTTGCTGAAAAAAATATCTGTTTTCTTTTCCAAAGCAAAAATGTAGAGGGAAATTTTGGTTTAAAGAGAAAAGGACAATTATCCCAACAGAAGTGAAAGATGTGAAGTCAGTGCAACTTTTTTTCTCTTTTCCTTGTGTTTTTTTTCTTTCTGTTGTTCGTTTTTATATTCATCTCTTTTATAGTTATGTCTTCAATCGTGTTATAAAGTGGAATAAAGACATAAAAGGTAGAGAAAAACAAGGAACTGCAGAAAGGCAGGATGGAAGGAAACAAAAATATAAAAGGGAAATTAATTTTTTTCCCCAATTTTTTTTGTGAAATCTTTTGTACTTGCAGAATAAATCCCTGTTGGAAATTTTCAAAACTTCTGCCTTTTTTTCCCATGCTTACATGTATTTGGGCCAATGGCAGCTGACTACAGGCATATAGTTGTATGTATGTATTGCATTATCCCAAGTAGATAACTACATTTATTATCTCTTCTATTCATTTACACACGTTTTATGTTGATACTAATTCCAAATAATTATGCAATATGTGCCAGTAAAAGCAAGACAAGAATCAATTTCAATGAATATATCATTACTAACTGTAATTACATATAAAAATAGTATATGTGCACACAAGCACACTCATAGTTGTCTATTCTGATTTATGAAATGACATTGCAGTACAATATGGCAAATCCATGTACAGTTTGTTTGTCTCTTCTAATTTGTGCTGAAATTATTGCGAAGCCAAATATAATCTACCCACCACAGTGGTACTGCATTAAAAATAATCTTTCATTTGTTTTTGTCATTTACAGAGCTAATGGTCAGCAAATTTGTACATCCTGTCTTTTTTCTTAATGAAATGGAAAAGGGATGTATGCTACATAAAAAAGAAGTTTTATTAATGTTTCATAAAATGGTTGCTACAATCAAAGGAACTGCTATGAAAATTAAATTACTGGGCTGACTCTGAAAATCAGCATAATATGCTCTGTTTAATTCAGTCATGCTAAGATGTTAGATTCTCCTTCATTCTCTCAGCTTTCTCTCTCCTTCACCTGGGGGCATCTGCTGATGAGTCTCTTCTAGAGGTTGTTTAATGACTATTTTACAGCAACTGTCAGCTTTCTAAAGCCCAGTGGCACTGGGCGTCACTGTATTACCAGGCTTTTTACACAATTTGCCTGACTGTAAATCTGAGCTTTAAAAGTACAAGAAAAGCTCTTATTTGATTTAATGACTGGCTGACGGGGGTCGATTAATCTTTTTATGCTTAGATGTTTTACTCATAAAGGTCATCTCCCGTTTGTTTACTCTTTTCTTCTCCTCTCATGGCCAATGAGTATGAGGTGAGGAATTTTAAGTATCACGCAATTGGAGCTGAGTGGCTTGGAGGGTGATGCTGTTCATGGGCAGGATTGGATTGTATATAATTGATATCACAGGAAGTCCCAAAGGCACCGTTCAGAATCAGGGCCCCATTGTTCTAATCACTGTATAAATTCCCATGGATACACAGTGCGATCTCTGGGATATGGATGATCTAATTTATGAGAAGGTGCAGTGAGTGTGCTGTAATAATACAAAGGAGAGCAAGAATGCAAGGACACCCAGAGAGAGGGACACACAGATTTTCTGTATAGTTTTTAAGGTAAAGTGAATTATATGAAGTTTAATCTAGATTCTCCTTTAACCACCAAGAATGTTCAACCAGGAAATAAAAGTCTATGAATGCACCATAAATAATATTTCCAGAAGCACCAAATTTCCGTTTTCCGAAGTGTCTTAGGTGTTTGGGAGTATAGGTCTCATCTACATTCACTGATGCTCAAGTACATTTTCAATAATGTTGCACATGTAACAGAAAAGCAAATCTTACGTTTAAAATCAGTTATGTTTCTGTGTCTCATTGAAAATCGAGGGACTTAGGGGTACAGTTTTTCAAAAGCCTATAAATATGATAACCTGGCATCTTCAAAGCAAAATGATAGAGAGCTATATAAAGTCCTGCAGCTAAGAAGGCAATGATTACTGGGACAAACTTTTGGAAAAGGTACTTCTATATACAAGACTCTCTCTTTTTTTCAACAGTTATATCTTGCAACAGCACAAAAATTTCTCCAATGTAAGAGGCTTGGTGGTACTACCTTTCCTTTTGCTTTTGAAATGGTGCAAGATCCTTCCTGACACTTCGGTGGGTTCCAGAAGAATAATCACATAAACGTCTAGTTCCTCCTTTAACTTGGTACCTTATCAAATCTCCTGGGTGGATTGCAAACCTTTTAGGCTCGTATGTAGAATTAAACCCACTCTCTTGACACTCAGCCGTGGCCTTGCTGACATGTACTCTGCAAGTGTGAAAAAGTAGAGTTGGCTGATCCTTCTATAGCAACTGAATTTTCATGCAACCAGTAACAGAGGTGAATTATAAACAAATTTTTATCCCATTGGTACTTAGAAGGTTTATATAATGATTTATCATGCTATTTAGAGAATCACAGGCTACCTTGATGCCAGCACTGGAGAAGTCCTCAAAGCAGGACTCTTCCCTTGTTGTCAGTGGTCAGTTGTGTCATTGTGTCTGTAGGACAAAACACGATACACTGCAAACAAGTATTTCTGTTTGAAATGTCATAATCTTTTATACCATATGTTTAAGGAAAGTTTGCTTAATTCAATTTTTTCAGCAAATTTGGTGTAGAGAGATGATTGTGAGTGTTGAGGAGAACATAGAGTGCAGCTTACTCTAGACATTTTTTTGATTCATCACCTCCCTCCTTAGCCTCCTCTACCTTTTAAATTTGTTTCCAGTGTTTCCCTCTTTCCTTTAATTTGACTTGTACTTCCCACCAGGAAACCAAAACGGGAGTAAAGCACAAGTGTCAGGGTAGTGAAAAAATGGCAAGGGAAAGATGGTAACATCTGACACCATGTGAGGGCATGTGAGGCTTGCTGACGCTCTTGGAAGTGGGGCAAAGCACAGTAGTGTTTAACATGCATCAGAAGTGTGAGAAGACTAAAGACAGCAACAGAAAGGACAAGTTCTAGGTGTTGAAAAACACAGAAATAAATTTATTTCAATTCCAACCGAAAAATGGCTGTTCCAAGTTCTGGAAAAGGTCATGGCTTCAGCATTTTGTTTCTACGGTATAGAAGGAGAAGGAATACCTGTCAATATCCATCTCGACCAAAAGTCGCATCATCTGCTTTCATGCATGATCTGAAAACCTGTAGTTTCTGTTCACTGCTAAGACTGAGCAAGAGCTGGGATGTGTCACTGGCTCTTCAATACTGCCACAACTCCAAACGATCTAATTAATATGTGTTTGTCTACATCATTATGCTCTGTTACCTCACACTTGTGAAAAAAGAAACACATGCAGCAAATTAAGGTGAGAGATTTTCTGCAAAAGCTCATGCTTCAGACAATAGGCATTACACTGTAGCTGTTCTGTGGCAAGAAGTCGTTTTTGTCTTTATCTTTCTCTGGTTTTAATCAGCAGGTGTTTTCTAGACTTGAGAGCTTTTCCCCAGTCAAAGTTTTGTTGAACTTGATAAGTTCAAATAATCATTTAGCTCAATGCATCAGCATTTTTCAGTGAAAAAGTTCTCATCAGTAAAATCCTGCTCAGTTTCAGCATTCTTGTCTCTCTCTTGTTTATGCTGATATGAACCCGTATCAGAAGTGGAAAGTCATTGAACTCATTTATTTGATATAAATTTAATATTTGCAAAATTAATTTCGATGCGAACAAGTCTCGGCCAATAAATTTTAAAAACTGTATTTATAATCAGTGAATTATTTTTGTAATGGTAGGGGAAGCTTATAGTACACTTTGGATCTAGAAGAAATCTGTGAAGCTTCTCCCTGGCCAGAAGTTTCTAACCTCTCTCCAGTTTATACTAACATTCAACAAATTTGTTAGTGAGCTAAAATCTAAATTTTCCCTTCTATTTTATCTTCTTTTTTTTCAGAGTCTTCCACAAAAAGGTAAAGAAATCTTTTCTTCCTCTACATCATATCCCTCAAATGTAATTTTCTCTCCCCTTTCAGTGTTGTTTTTTTAATCAGCATTTCTTAAGGTCAGTGAACCTTTTAGTGACACCTGACTTTTAAATTCATATAGGGAGAGAAATGACACAGTGCTAAACTCAATTTTCCATTGACCTCATTCCTTCTGTTCTACAGATGTTGGGTGGTCAGTTCAGTGCATTAGTCAGTAAAAGTTCCTTAATAGGTGGCTAGTGGAGATATTGGGAGGCTGCACAAGAGTTTCACCACATGTGAGGGAAAAAATGCACTTTCTGTACGTTAAACAGTGAGAACTGCCTGAACAGCAGATCTCAGAGGCTCATAACCAGTGGCACAGTTGGTCTAGTTGGAGGCCTGTCACCAGTGCTGTCCCCCACCAAAATTCCATACTGGGTTCCCCAGAATAAGAGCATTCAGAATGCTGAACACTGACATGGGTTCAGCAAAGGGCTACAAGGGTGAGACAGGGACAGGAGCATCTCTCTTACGAGGAAACGCTGAGGGAGTTGGAACTGTTCAGCCTCGAGAAGAGACAACTGAGAGGGAACCTCGTCACTGTCTATCAGTATTTGAAGTGGGAGTGCCAAGACGATGGAGCCAGGCTCTGCTCGGTGGTGCCAAGCAATAGGGCAAGAGGCAATGGGCAGAAACGGATGCACAGGAACTTCCACCTGAACATGAGGAAGACCTTCTTTACTGTGCAGGTGACTGTGCACTGGAACAGGTTGCCCCGAAATGTCGTGGAGTCTAGACACAATCCTGTGTCATATGCTCTGGGATGGCCTTGCTTGAGCAGGGAGGTTGGACCAGATGACCCACTGTGGTCCCTTCCAACCATCTCCATTCTGTGATTCTATGCCTATCTTACTGTTTTGCCTTGCTCAGAGCCACATCCTGCTGTACATCATATGTTAATTGCTAACCAGCAAGTCTGATCTCTTGTCCTTCATCTTAATAAATGGTCACATGGAGTTGCTTATTCTGCAACATAAAAAATAGTCTATGGAATTTCCAAATAACTCTGTGTTTATCCATCAAGTTCATTCGTTTATGCATTGTGAACTCCACTTTCATCACTGATACCATGGTGTAGAAAAATCATAATGGCTCCTGTGTTGTTCCTGCAATTCTCGTTGTTGAGGAATCACATTTATTTGAGAAGCTTGATGCTCCCAGCTACTTTTTCAACTATGCTTTTACTTCATAGTCAAATTAATCTGAAGTGGATCTGTAAATATCTGACTGACGGATAGGGGATGTTTAAGCTTTATAATTTGATCATTTGATATCTTTTTATCAGTACCAGACCTGGGACTTGACTTGAACAGGCAAGGTCTTCTAGCAGTGTTACTTCCCTTTTCTTTTTCTAATGTGTTCTTCTAGTGTGTCTTTGAAAGGACACTCACTAAATATAATTCTGGAACTCTACCCTTCTGCTTGTAGATATGTGTTCGATTTCACATGTAAATACAATTTCATCTTTTGGTCCCTATAATTTCGCAGACTTGGGCTGGAGATACTGGAGCAGTGTAGATTCCTGTTTTTCTTGTAACCATTTTGGCAGGCATGTGTCAGTTTGATCGATAATGATGTCTGGATTAGGCAGTCCCAGTGGCAAAAGTGGACTCTTCTTAGGCTTATTGCCAGATTTTGAAAGCCACTATAATGACATTCTGCCAGGCAAGCAAGATCTGAATGCAGATTGAACCCCTTTAAAAAAAGTGCAGACTAATAGGCGTTATTGCGTGAATAATAATTAGCACAATTAAGTGGCTGGCGCTTTGCCTATGAAATTTTCAGAGCACACAGTTAAAAAGCTCTACAGAGTTTTGTTGACTATTGTCAAGTATAAAATAATGGCAAGAAGGAATTACCAAGAATGATGCAATCTTGAAGATGATTCATCCATAGCACAGGAAAAAATTTTAAAGGAGAAAGTTTTAACAGAACTTATTTGAAGACTAGGCAATAACTACAAATCATGGAAGGAAGTGTCCCATGAATCCTCTGATGCACAGCTTTCTTAAAGGAAGCTAGAGCCCTGCAGATGCAAAAGTTTCAGTCCTCAAAGGTTTCTCTCAAATTATAAAACTTTTGGTTTGAGGGTTTTTAACCTTCTTAAGGTTCTTTCAGAGAGTAGGGTTAGCTTAGGATGCTGAAATGAGGTAATCATCTACGAGTCTTCATGAAGTTTAAGGGCTGAAGGAATGATGCACTTTCTGAGTCACTTTTGATTTCACTAAATCATCTCTGAAGGGGTAAGTTAGGCATGAGCAACGAGTATATTTTCTATCTATCTAAAAATACAAATGGCCCCTCTAGTTCCAGAGATATGCTTACAACTAGCTTTCAAATAAAGATTATTTCCTTAGCAAGTCTTCCAGTTCAGCCTTATTTGACATATGTATAGCTTGGCATGAGCTATATATATCATAGTGATATATTAGCTTAACAGAAGCTCAGGCAAAATACTGTTAAAACTTATGTGGGATTTAATAAGGAATTAATAGATATGAATGGCTTTATAGGAAATAAAGTCTATCAAACAAATCTAACTTAGAAAAAAACTTGCGTATTGCCTCATAAAAATAAATGTAGACATTTATAAGGCTTTTAGCTCAGGTACACATGATCTTCTAGCTCAACTTTAGTACTAAGCATTAGCAATGCATGTTATAAGGATTAAAAACTGAGAAACTGGTAGGTCTCTAAAGGCAGCTGTCAATGAGATTGTCATTTTGAAGGGACTGGTTTTAACAGGGTGCTTTGGAGATCAGTGCTTCCCCTAGCACCATTCAACGTTTTCATCAGGGACTGGGAAGTAAGTATAAAATTGCTGCTGATAAAATTGGCAGGTGACACAAAGGTTGGCAAAGTGGTACATAATGATGAAGATGTCAGTCATACCAAGTGAACTGAGTTGTGTGGCAAACCGTGCCTTGTTCAAACAAACTCCATCTTAATATCGGGAAGTACAAAGTTGCAGTTCTATGAAGGGACATCTGTGCAGGCTGAAGGACCGTGCCATTGATGTGGTGGCTCCAAAATAGATTTGTGGTTTATTGTAGATAACAGCACATATTGAGCTCCCGGTGTACTGTGGTGGTAAAACGGACTAATGAAATGGGAATATTCGTAAACAGGGAAGAGTTAACCAGATGTACAGGGTTCTACTTTTCTATAAGGAAAATGTAAGTTTGATAGTAGACTATTACAGAAGTTAACAACATCCACATTTAAACGCTTAAAAGTGTTATTAGAAAACTGAAACTGCAGAAAACATTTGAATTTTTTGAACTAAATATTTCCAGGGGGAAAACAGAGGGATTCAGCTCCTGAGGTTACCTGTTTACAGAACATTGGCATGACCATGTGAAGAAAATAATGGGTAGGTTATGACAGAAGATGGCCTTGTGGATGGCAACTGGAGCCATACAAACAAAAATGAAAAGCTGTCCACAATTTTTTTATTAATATGCGCAGTTAACCAGCACAAAAAAAATACCGGTGAAAATCATGGCCTCTCCAGCTCTGGTATTTTCCTAGTACGAAAACTGAGCATCAGGGAGACAGCATTTACCCAAGCATGTCACTGGCCTCAGTTCTCAGTCAAAAGGGAAAGATTGCAGAAATGTCTGGAGTAGACGAACCAGTTCTCCTATTTTGTCTCATGTGCTATTCAGGTAAGACATTTTAGGAATATTCCTTCTTTCCATCTTCCAGACACTTTAAAGAACTGAGAAGAAATAGAGGGGCATGAAGTGAGAAATTCCCAAATGTTTGATGTGTTACAGCTATGGGATGCTAACTGATAATCTGATTTCTGACAGATCTTTTTTTTGTCTTAATGGACATTCACTAATAACCATTTGCTGATAATTGAGAAGGACTTGCAAATATCATTCTTTGATTCCACAGCACTTTTGTTACTTTTGGGAAAAAAGAGTAAAAATAAAAATAAAAATAAAAATGAAAATAAAAATAAAAACAGAAGAAACCTCAGGGCAGATACAACTTAAAAGTGAAAAATGGGGGTTTACATTTTTTTGCTGTTGCTGTTGTATCTGAGGCTGTAAATCTGTTATTTAGTTTAATGGCATATCATAAGGAGACCATATGGCTTTCCACAAACTGATTCTGCTTCTGTTTAAAACTTCCAAATTGGCTCAGTCCATGAGAGTAAGTGTCATGCTCATTTACATACACAGAAGAGATTGACAGAAAATACACTAAAACAAATAGTCCTCATTTAGTTTGATTTAATAGATCAGCTATCCTAAAAAAGTGCTAATTAATTTTTATCTTTTCATAGAGGCCTAGATGTCCACTGGAGAATAGTAAAGGATTACTTCTAAAAGTAGGTATTTCTTGAGCTTCTATCAAGTAATGAGTGATGATCATGATAGATGCTGACATCCTAATTGTGGCTACTGTATTTTCTGCAGCTACTGGTTCCTCTGCTGTGGAAGTGTGAGTTTTTTTTGAGAGTGATTCTGTTTGGAACCAAAGCCAAGCTTATTAAATTAATTAATGGGGACCCAGTCCTTATAATATACAAGCAAATTTCCAAATTATATATTTGGTTAATGAATATGAAAAGAGTTTGCACCTTGTACTTTACTCTTAGCCTTTGAAGGCATTCCCCTACCTGGAAACGGTTTAGTGTTTGGAGAGACTGGTAAATCAAAAATGTTCCATTGGAATAGTAATAAAAATAATGCAACTGACAGATAATGACAGAGTGTTAAAACGCCAATAGAAACTACTGCAAAACAAATTTATGCAAAATAAGAAAAGAACATCAAAGAGAGAACCTCTCACAAAGTTGAAGGCAATGAGTCACTTCATGATGAAAGAGACAGTTAAAATTATGAATGCAGTTTATGAAACATTAGCAATCCCCCCACTAAGATGCAATCAAATCTTGAGTGTGCAGGATATGTTTGTAGTGATAGTGAATAAGAATATATTCTGAAATCTTTTGACATATACACAAGTCATAAACATTAAGTAATCTACTACACAAAGCTTTCAGTTGAAGAAACGTGTTAAACCTCCTTGTGCCTTACCTTCATTAGATAACATGCATGTACTAGTCTCATAGGAATTTCAGAAGCTCATCAATATTTGTTAATCTGCAAGTTCCTGATGAAAAGTGGCATGTTATATTTCAGCACACCTGAAGTGTTAAGTACCACTTTAAAAAATCAAGATTATAATATTTTCCCTCACACGCAGAAATAAGAAAATATTATGAAAGCTGTGAAAAAAGCTAGAGATAAAAAACCAAGCAGACCTTTCTGTCTACTATACCTTTTACCTACCTGTCATAAACCTGGAATACTTAAAAAAAAGCATAGTGTGTTAATCTACATTTGTAATCAATACAAGCACAAGGTTTAGCCACTTGTGAAATGGAAGAACCTTAATCGCCGTATACAACCACAAATTAAAATGAATTGAAACTCAGTCATTAGAGTGAAAAATAAACTGAGAACCAAAAATGTTCAATACCACGCGATGTACAGATTTCTCAAGAAGTCCCGTCCTAGCGTGGAAAAAGAAAGGTTTGGAGCAATGTTTCACCTCGGCAGGCTGAAAGATAAAATAACAAACTTGTTCCTGGGAAGGTGTAGAAGACTAAGAAGAGCAACTCCTGTAAGTTTTCAGCTCTAAATTGGCCAAGAGGTGTAAAAAGGAGATGATGAAAATATAAAGGAAAATGTAAATCTCTGGGTACTCCCTGGAGGTTTAATCGTGGAAAATCAAAAATGTGATGCTATACATTGTGTCCCAGTTTCGTTTCACTTAGCTTTAAACAAGAAAATTAGCTATCTAATTTAAGGAAGGATCTGTTTCCAATTCTGGCACAAAGAGGGAGGGGAAATTTTTCTCAGGTGTGCATCTCAGATATGATAAAATTCCTCTCTTGGGTCTTTCTTTGTCTCTATGGACTATAGAAGGGGCTTGAATGATTAGTTGAAGCTAGAATGATTATTTTAAGCTTAGTGACAGTTAAACTTTTAGACAGCTAAAGCCAGGTGAGACAAATCTTACCCTTTGTTTACAGCCCATCACCTCCAGCTGCTTGGAGGGAAAAGGAGTATCTGCCTATAAATACTAGAGTGGAGTCCAGGTCCTGGCTGGCTTACCTGGTGCCAGAAGTGAGAAGCCTAAAAAAGCCTGGTGTCCTGGACACTGCAGATGGAATAATATAGTCAAATGTTGCACTTGGTTTCCATTTTTTAAATGTTTGAATCTCATTTTTTTCTCATTTTTCATCTAGTGCTAGCCAGAAATATAAGCAAAGATGGGAATGGCTTGTCCTGAAGCTACAAAGCTGCTCTCCTGTATCATTTTCACCTCTCGATTCTGCTTTATATGGCTCTGTCAAGCAGACATGCAAAGCTCCCCCTACCCCATAGTAACATTTCAAAATATGCCTAGGGGTATTCTTCACTTTTGAGCAGGGTTTGGCAGTAATAAAGCATTACTCATTTCCCTGCTTGCTCTCTCTGAGCCACAAGAGCAAACATATAGTCACTGATAGCTCTGCTCAAATGTTACTGTATAAAATAAGTGAGCATGGCTTGCATACATTATCCCATCATGGAGAAAAAGAATTATTTTCTTGGGCACCATAAGAATATGAATTAAATGCAGAATTTTCCTTTAAAGACTTAATACAATTTGAAATAAATTACTATTTGTTCACGTGTTCTTAATATAAAAGGTAAATTGTTTCTTTAATTTATCAGAATTTTGCATCTATCAATAAAGACATATATATGTATAAAACTCATAAACATGTACTTACATGAGTATAATATGCATACATAGACACACACATATATAAATATAATATCCTCTCCTCAAACATTGTATCCTTACAAAATAATGAACCAAATGTTATGGGGGAGTTATTTGTTACCCTAACCAATGTCTCCCAGGAGAAAAGATAGTTAAAAAATCACCGCCATAACACTGTGAACATTGCAATTTCTCCCGATGAGTAAAATTGGAGAAATTTCTCCTTGAGAGCAAAAAGGCAAGCTGATTAAGTCAAAGAGGTGTTATAAACCCCAAGGGAAAACAACGTGCTTTATTTTTGAAGTATTCCCAGCAGAAGTCTGGGAAATCTTACATGTCCTCTCACCACGATCCATCATTATAACTTAGCTGTTTGCAAATCCTCAGCAGGTCATCATATTTTACACTTGCTAACCATGTAAACACAACTGGGGACTCCTAATTACTGTAGATAATCTCAAAAACTTTCCACTTTTGTAAAGCTTACAGAAAAGGCTGGGAATAGATAATTTCCCATGCTGTTGTGTTTTGCTCATGTATATTTGTATAGCTGTCACTTTTCCGGATCTCTGGCTGCAAGTGCAAAGTATCTTTTTCATACACGTATAATAGCTCGTAACAACCTTGGAGATGCTCACTTCTTGTTCTGCATACAGCAGGTGAGTTTGCTGTGCTTTTGCTAAATTGTTTAATCAAAGTGCTTCAAGCTGAAGCGTCCATGAATAAATATTGTAAACATCATCAGGGGAAGTGATTTATATTTACTTCAATTTTGCCAGGAGAAAACCTAGATTATCTTGAATTAGCTGCTGAAGTTTTTGTATACTAAAGTTCACTGAGTATATTAAGGAGAGCGTCATGCACAAAAAAGACAGCAGTTTCTCTGATATGGAGTGACATTCTGCCAAAAACAGAACAAAAAATGCCAATTATTTTTTCTTCATTTACGTGAAATTTGCACCAGTACGGCTTTTGACACTGGACCTGTAAATATATGCTTGGATGTGTCTCAAAATTACCAGCACTACTGCAAACTTGAATTTTGCTGCCCCAAAGACAAGACTCTGGAGCCACAATGCAGCCCTATAGGGCCAGGCTGGGTACTCCAAGGTGGGAGAAATGTTGGGGATGAGGGCTGCCACTGCATCCCAGTAGTGGTCTCTGCTGCACAATGACAGGACTTTATGGGAACACCAATTAGCATGGATCTGCAGGGCCTAGGCACAGGGAAAACTAATAGGAGAGTGAGAGGTCTTGGCTGCCTACTTCATCTCTGCCTAAAGTTTACCTGCTGCATATCAAATTATACACACGGGGTGGTTATTATCTATTTATATGATAGCATAATCAGGGGTATGGCACCTATCACTTCTTATAGGGATGTTTTAGGGAAGCAGATGAATATGCATTTATTATGTGTATATGCCCTACCAGGGTAATAGTTTAATCTGTTCAAACCTGAGGTGTGAAGCATGGTGCATGTTAAGACAAGAAGGAAGAGTTTGCTACTGACAGATCAAATTTACTTTTCTAGGGTGTTGAATGCATTCTTATAGGTAGAGCATGGCTCTATACCAGAGATTGCCATGTCATTCCACAAGTAACTGCACTGCGGAAATCGCATTTTTAATGGCAATTACTGTGCTAACTGTTATATTTCAGTTCTTCTCAAATTATTTTCATGAGGCTAAGAAAAAACTATATGGAAGCATCTGCCCATCTGTTATCTGTGGTTTCACATTATGAATTTTGTGGCAGCAGAGCGTGTTTTAGAGGTTCTTCCACTCTGTGGACCTTTTAAGTGTAGCTCCTGGTTCTTCCCAACTTACCCCCAGCAGCAGTTACTGTCACTTGGACTGTATTCACTGCATACACATAGATATACCCATGGAAATACACATTAAATATACATATACATATACATATACATATACATATACATATACATGTACATATGTGCATGTGTGTGTATATAGGCATATAGACATGCATGTACATTTGCATGGATGAACATAAACCTATGTGCATGGCTCTTCCTGTGTTTAGAACTGTGAAATTATCTGTTTTGCTTGTTCGTTTCTTTCTAGTGGACAAAACTGATGGTAGCTTGCTTGGAGGAGACAGAGTGGGATACGATTATGTTGTGGAAGGTGAGAGGCAGGGAAGAACAAGAGGTCTGTTCAACCAGTTTTCTTCCTGGATGACTCATAATATGGCCTCTTTTGGTAGGGTGGTTGTACAGGATGGAGCTCATACAGAGATCGCGCACACCTGCTCAGAGGACATGTAGTTTTTACGAGGAGTGTCCCTGTTATAATACATATCGATATTCAGAGCCAGATTCTGCCTTTCAAGTACCTGTCTTTCTACAGTGATTCAAGAGAGCTATTTGTATGAATGATAGTGGAAGAATAAGAATCTCTGCTTCTTCATCTGCCTTTCTTTTCAAAAGAAATTTCACTGTTAAGGTTTTGTTGTGTTCAAACCTGCCTGTGATGAAAAGATTTATATTTGAGTTTAGAAATCCAGAGACATATGGTGAATGTGAGAGCTGGCCAGCAATCAAGAGTGATTGATTCAGGTTTGGTCTATCAATTAAGTGACAGAGCAATTTTAATCTTTTTTTTTATTATTTTATTTTAAGCTTGGGACTTCACTGGAATATTATAACTCCCTTAACCATGCCTGTGACAGCTGACTTGTACCCATAAACTTTGGTGCATTGATCTATTCGTTCAGCTACCTCAATACATCTTCTTTTCCATAAATATGTCTGGGCCGTGACTTTTTTCCAACCTCACCAGAGGTATCCTTATTTGGAGGGATCTGATATGTACAGTGGTATCTGCGCACACAGTCTAATATCTGCCTTGAATAGCCATACATAATTCACAGGGAGCAGTATGGCTGCACAGTAACCTACACTTAAGTGACTTAGTGTTGAAGCATTTCCCTACTCACAGGAGAAAGAGGCGCTGGTTAATAAGAGTTCTTCTCTTTTCTTCCCAGGGGAAGGGGGATGAGAGGGAGCAGTGGAGGAGGTCTAGATTACTGCACCAAATAAAACAAAGAGAAAAAAAAAAAGAAAATATAAAGAAAAGGCAAAGCTTCTTCCTTGTTCACATTTTTAGCTTATGTCTTTTGGATTCATTCCCTACCTTGTGTCAGCTTTCTGTACTGACAGTAATTCTTGTACACAGTCGCATAGCAAGATTAACTTTAAATCCTCCCCTCCTCCTTCCCCCTCCAGCCCCTGCCTGTCATTGTCTGCTCTTGAGCAAGCAAAGTGAATGTGGCCAGAGCAATGTGGGACTGTGTTTTTCCGTTCTCAAGGGCAGTCACCCTTCTCATCAGCAAATCCATGCTAGCTGCTAGAGCTTCATATATTAAACTGATTTTCAGTCGCGAGGTTAGTTTCTCACCGGTGAAGCACTCAGCATAATAATACTTTACACCTTGTACTTCAGCAGTCCTTTCTAAACACTAATTTAGCCTCACATCCCTCTCTGAGGTAGGTCAGTATTATCCCACCATATGAATAGGGAAGCAGAAGCCCACAGAGGTTAAGTGACCTATCTGGAGTCATGCAAGAAAAGAGTCACAATGCAGAGAACAGAAAACAAAGCCCCTCTGGCTCATAGGCTTGCATGAAGCAGTTGCAAAAATTATCAGGTGTTCAAACAAGGTTTGTTGCTAAAGAAAATAGAATAAAAATTAAAAACAAACCCAACTGGAAGAAAAGGAGCCGCTTTATATTTGCTCTTTTCAGACGAGGGAGCTGAGGTGAGAGAAGAGTTAAGTGATTTGTTTGAGATCCCACAGGCAATTCTTACCAAACATAGAAATTATATGAGTAGTGAAGGCAAGAAGAGAGGCTGTAATTAAATAAGTGACTTCTCTGATTGTGTTATTAAACACAAAGAAACAAGAAGACAAAAGGAGTGTAATGTTCTGTGTTGAACTTTTAGAAATCCAAACTCAGCTGCCATTTTTATTTGATCACAGTTGCTTTGTCTGATTTGTCTTTTACTTTACTCATTTATTTTCTTTCACTTGTCCTTTTTTTATTCTTTTGAAAGTAGATATTTTAATTATTAAATTCCTTGTTTTCTTTAAGCATGTCAATTCTCTTAATCATTCTGTTTTGTCACTTCTCTCTTTTTATCTGATTTCTATCCCCCATCAATACTCAGTTTTTTATTTTAAAACATCTCTTACATTTAGCCATATTTCTTGCCTCTCTAATTCTTCCTCGTATATTGATCCTCAGCTCTGGTCTCTACCATTGGTTGTTGAATTCTGAAGAACCACCCTTCTTCAGTATACTTTAATCTAATTACGTCTCTTGTTTCTAGTCTCCCTCTGTCAGTTTGGACTGACATTACTGAAAATTAAAACAATGAAATTCTGAGGTGATGTCTGTACAAAAGATGAACCTTCCTTAAAAGATTATAGTCTTCTTCTCACGGAAACCCTTGGAAGACTCATGTAAGATTTTTATATGATACTATGCTTGTTGTATGATGTTACACGATGTGATATTATTATATTATGTTATTATAGAGTGTTTATAGTATTATATCTTCTTGACACAAAAACTGCACTCCATTCCTAGGAAAATGGCATACAATTTCTATAATTAGTTATCATGTATAAAAACCCGCCATTTTGCATGAATCTATTGGTTTTAGCTGTTCATCTGAAAGCATTTTACTTCTGTCCACTTAGAGAACAGCTGCTAATCTGTAGTGGATCTGCAAACACATTCATGCCATTCCATTTGCGCTGACACTTTGGTTCAACAATATCCCATAGGGTTCTACATCTGAAATTTTGTTAAGCTTTCAAACATTTCCTTTTTAATGACTTCAAAATTTTCTTTGTTTCATTTTTTACGTTTTATGCCACAGAGGAGAAAGAGTGTTTATGTTTGGGGGTTTTTTCCCATAGATAGATAGATAGATAGATATAGATATATACACTGGTTTTACCACTGGTCCTGTCTTAAACAGATTGCCGAAACTTTTTGTTTCTCTTAAAGTCAGTTTTTTCCAAGCCCTTCCACCACTTTGCTACCTAAAAAAAAAAAGGAGAGTGGTAACAATATGCATCATTCTATGAGATTTTAATGAAATCATGCAAACCAATACTTCCAATAGCAGCACCTTTCTTTTCCCTAATGTGAGAGAAAAACTTGTTTGCTTCTTTGACCCTTAGAGAAAACCAAGTGCAAAGCTGAACTTAGATCTTCAGTATTCCTGTCCTAGTCCTCTGCTTAGCTCACTAGGTCATGACTCATACAATAACCAAGATCTCAAAGAACTAGTCATCAGTTCCAGCTGGTACTTAAATATAACGAAATGTTTTGATGCAACAGAGCAATGAGTTTGTGGCAGATCTGTGGGGTACTTTCTGCCACCAGCTCCCAAACACAAAACTCCCCATTGATTGTGTGTGGAGCATCGCTCAGCAGACTGTTGGCATGCTGTGGCTCCCCAGTGATTCCACTGTGGAAGAAATTCAAGGAATTTGTCTCTGACCACAGAATTTATGAGACCATGCAGAAGTTCTTCGTGAACGGCGGGAAGCAGGGAAACAGTTCAGAGACTGTTGGGAATCTTCCTTTCTTTCTGTTTTGTTTGTTCTCTTTTGGGACTACACATGGGAAAAAGAGAGTTGACACAGAATTTTGGAAAGTTTTCAGCTCTGCCATACCTCTGCTTCCAAGGAAATAGAGACCTAAACTCATGCTATTCTCAAAGGGAACTGAGGGAAATGCTGAGTATTTTCTCATTGTTGCAGAGGAGTTTTTTTGTCTCTTCAGAAATGTTAATGTTCGATTCAACAGAATTTTTAATAATACATTTTTAAAATTTACTTTGTGCTGCTACAAAAGAGCATTTTGTTCGAGACTAAAACAATGCTTTTATGCCAAAGAAGCAAGGTTGTTTTTGCCTACAGGGTGTGAATTCATAGCCAAAGCACACAGGATGTTTGCAGCTATCTTCTTTGCTGGTAGTACTACTTTGCTCCTATGTATTGCTTCCATCACAAGATCTCAAGCTGTTTTCAAGCAACATTTCTCCACCTGTAACCTGTGGAATATTTGTGAACCAAGAAACATTTGAAAGTAGTCTAGAAAAAAACCTGTAACTCCCTTCTTCTGTGTTACTGTATAACTGCAGACAGAAATACATTACAAAACAAATGCTACATACACTGATTCTTGCATAGAAGATGGGGTGAAAAGCACAAGTGAGAAAAAGATATGTCAAGTTTACTCTCTTTTATTTTATTCTAAATGAAAACCATTGCAGCAACATTAGACATGATGGGTGCTATATCTGATTTTTTTTTTTTTCTGAGGAAATTTTAGTCCAGCACAGCAATGAAAATATTGAGGAGGAGTTTTCCTAAAAAATTAATGCCATTATGCCTATTTTACAAGAGACAACAATGAAATTCATTGAGGAAATGAATGCTGCTATAGGGACACGTACATAAACAGCACTTCCTTTTGACATACCCCAAATGGAAATGAATCAGACTTCACCATTTAAAACTTTTATTTGAAGCAGTATTATGAGGATAAACAAATCCATGAGCATTTCAGGACTATTTTTGCAGTCAGCCACTATGTTTTATAACTTCAGGCTCATAATTTATTCCACTTAACATCAGGCACTCTCGCTGCAGGGCTGTATCAGGAGCAGAGCCACTGCAGTGCATGGGGTTAGTGCACCCAGCAAGCTGATAAGGGAGAGGCGAGCTCTACGGCCCCGGGTCCAGCCAGTGGCGAGTCTGAGCACGTATTCCCAGTGGGTACACCCCGTGCATATATACGTGCTCACACAGCCACGTGGACCATCCCAGACAGAAAACATTGCACTCATGCAATCACAAACAGCACTGGTGACCTCATCCTGCTCTCCTCTCTGGCTGAGCAGAAAGAAAGGCGCTGAAAACTACATATGAAAACATACACTATGGTAAACTACAGCAGAGAGTCTGTCTGGTAGCTGCCACTGGGTCCCAGTCTACTCAGCTGCTAGCTCCTGCACATACGAGACCCCTGGGACCAAAACCCCTATCCAATAGCCAGTACAGAGCCCCTCACTCACAGACAGACAGACAGACAGACACGCACACGCACAGGATCTCTACAGCAACTGGCCTTAAACACCTGGTTTAAGCAGTAGTTGATCCCTGGATTGCCTGGTATCCCAGATGCCTCACACTCAGAGACCCACACATGCAAACAGGTCTCCCTGGTAGATGGTTTTGGTGACATACTGCTCTCTATACCCACCTCTCTATACCAGAGAACCATATATTTTCACTACAGTTCAAGTGCTCACACCTGCAAATGCTGCTCCTATATATTTTAATTTCTTCTGTATCAGTCACTAAGTCTTTTACAAAATCCAAGTAAACACGACACACATCTCAGAATCAAACATGTCATAGCTTTGGTGTTGTGTTGCTTTTTGATGTGTCAAGAAGGTGATTTTTTTTCTTCTGAAAGATCAGAGATATTGGGAAATGCACCTAAATATATTACAGGATTGGCAAGCCTAAAGTTTTCACAGTTCACTGTTTTATTTGAAACATTATATACAGAATGCTAGGCAAGTCTGCATGGATTTCAGAAGGATTAGTGTAATCAGTGCTAGGTTTTATAGTTTTGCTACTTAAGCTCATGTCCTCAGACAGCTCATGTCCAGGCATGAAGACGACAGATGCATCTGCTCTCAAGTAAGAATCCAGTTTATTTTTCTCCTGTTCCAGTGATATGGGTCAGTAAGTTTGAACCCATTTTGCACACTTGTGAGAAGCCACTTGTGCAGGTAGTTCCAGCAGAAAAATGGATGAGATGACTTTTGGAGAGAAAAATTCACTCATGTTTATAAAAAATCCCGGTGTATTCCTTGATTCAGTCTTAAATCAGAAGATAAAATCTAGTGTTATTTTCAGTTTCAAATTAATTTTAATTTTTTTTTCCTTTTCCCTTTTTCCTGACTGTCTTCATGGTTTTGTAGCTTGACTTCAACCATTATTCTCCAAGTTAGTTCTCATTAATTGTTTTTCTTGCTAATTTCTTTGGGTTTTATTTCTTTTGCCACAGTATTTATCTACCAAATAGTTGCTAAATATGAATTGAAAAGTGATTGCAATCAATTCCAAGCCACAGGAAATATCTTTGGAATTTGTAGCGCAGTATCAAAGGAAATCCACATGACGTAATAAACAACTTCTCTAAATCCTGAACCTGAGTTTCCTGTAAGTGCCATCCAGAGCTAATTCTGTCAGTATTATATGTTTTTCTTTAGCACAAGCCTTGTTTTCATAGTAATGACAGCCTTGTCAGCACAGACCAGGAAATAACAAAGTTTGAACTCCACCGATTTCTCTTCCATACATCCTCAAACGAGCCACTGAGACTTACTTTATAATGTGGTCCAGAGCCATATAGTTGCTTTTGTTAGAGAATTCAGTCTGAAATCCTGCTACTCCGTTATCCAAATTTTCCGAACATTTTTAGAAAGAACCCAAACCTTCTGATTTTCTTGTCTGAAAGTCTGAGTCAATGACAATAAATATATACAGCGAAGGACTGAACGTTAAACTAGTCTTGTAGGCACAGCCAAGTTTGCAGTTAGATTAAATTGTTGATATATTTTTATGGACATGAAGGCAATTATATTATTTTTGCTCTCAAAGATTTCATTTAAAATCTATATTTTTGCTCAGTTTTTTCCTAAACACAAACTGCTGCATTTCCTAAAACCATAACATTTTTCCTTGTCTTAAATAAGGTACCGGTGATCAATACTTACTGGTTAATTTCAGAAATCAAAAAGAATTAATATTCTTAAAACTTCTATGGAAGCATTCTGTCAAAGCTTTTATGAATTAACAGTTTGATCCCAAGAAACAATTTGTAGTACAATTTCGTCTCCCCTATAATCAAAATGTAAAGAAATTTAAACAAACTATATTAATTTTTGCATGAGGTCATGCTAGACCCCAGTTCAGTTCTATTATATTGTGTCAAGAACCCAAGGTTAATTTCTTTCTCATGGCTTGACCAAAGAAGGGGGACATATTCTGTTCAATGTCAGAAACACAAATTAGCGTGACTGGGTACAATCAATAATTTGTGCTAAGAAAAGCTCAAGTCAAGGATAACAAGACTGAAGGTATGTTGGCAGAGTGAAGTAGGAACCTTAGATTGTCAGTCCTCACTGTTCAACTTCTAACATCAGCATAATAAAAACTGCAATGTACTCTAATAGAGCCTACTCTTAAACTATACACTACAGACTTCATAGACCAGGAGCTGGGAAATATTACAGATGCAGGGAGAAAGAAAAAGAGCTGGAAGTTGTGTGATCAGGTGCTAAAAACACCATAATTTTGTACAATAAATACCAGAAACCAGAAAAGGTCAAGCCCTTAAGTGGCATAACAGAGCATGAAAAGACAGGCTGCTGGAGAGATGTGGAAGAGCTTTACAGGTTGTACTCTTTGAATCATATCCGCTGATCATGAAAAATACATGAACTTAACTTGATCGAGTAAGGTGCTTCTCCCTGTAAGCCTTTAAAGCATGAATTTTATTTTGAAGTCAGTAAACTTGATTCTTGTAAATTCAGCCATACCATTGTTCAGTTTGTCCAGCTCTGCCATCTCTAGTTCCTCCCAACAGATTAGTGATGAAGTGTTTTGCTCTCAGTGGTGAGTCAAAGCATCCAAGTCCGTGTCACGTGGGTTCCAAAATCACATAGACAGCCCTACAGAGCTGCAGGGACTGATGCCATCTTTATCCTCTTTCACAGTAATCTCATTAGTACCCAGATATGAGAACATACAACTCAGACATGGAGAATGGGTAACTAGACAAGAAAATGACTACAAATTTATCCTGATAGATTACACATCATACATAGTCTAATTAATGTTGACTTCCACTTGCTTCTACTTTTTTTGGAGGAGAAAGAATACTGAATTATAAGGTTTTAAAAAACGTTGATTAAGATTCTCATGCAAGCAGAGAACAAATCAATCAACAAATTCAGGGTAAATTTGGTCTTTGAAAACTTGCATTTGATTTTTAGTTTGAAGCTTCTTGTAGAATGTGATTGATAGGAATTGCATCTGAAGGAGTGTTATGTTAAGAATATGTCAGTACACAAGGATCAGACTGTCTCTTTCAGAGATCTACCTGCAAAAAATTAACTCTTCATAAAAGACTTGTGGGTTTGAGACTTTCAGAGGGGTTGTGTGGGATTCTTTCCCCTCAGATTATACTATTTTCTAAGAACAAAGACCTAAGGTTTTGAACTGTTATTTCAACAGATCCCCAGCAGCTATAGCTTCACTTCACTACAAAGCCACTTGACCAAATTACTTTGGAAAAATATAGAACTGGTAATGACAAAAAACCAAAATAAACCTCACTAGCACAAAAACTCAAGCAAGTATTCAGATACTTCCTTTCCCAATACAGCACCAAGACCAGACTTAAAGCTTTTCCCATCTTTAGCTCCATGGATTCTTAGCATGTGAAAGCTGAACTTCATCTTTTACCTCCATCTGAGCATATATAATGGGGTAAGAAAGAGGCTTTTAATAATTGCATCAATTTACAAAAATCTTAGGGAGATGTTGCAGGAAAACTTGTCTTTTGAAATCATCAGAATACACACCTATGAAGAGACTTATTTTGTCTACAAGTTTTTACACCGTTCTAAACATTTAAAGCACACCAACTTGCATTCCACTGCTATTCATGTGTTCCCACTGTTTGCATCCTTGTGTCCTCATGTTGCACCTCCAAGAGGAAGCTATCACCATGTCTACTGTTACATGTATATATTCTGATACGCTGTTGCAGAGCCCTTAAAAACTGCAAATACCTGGGACAGACTTGCCTCCCTGCTGTGTTTAAGCACTAAATAGTGTGAGGAAGTTCAACTTGCTGGAGAGATTTTTTTTTTTTTTTCTGTTTTACCAGATCAAGATTGACTAAAAACATCACTTCAGTGACTGGAAAAAATAACCTTTCATAGCTAGAATATTTCATAAAGACAAGTGTTTGTTTTGTGTAGCTTTGTGAAAGTCCAAGACCCAGAAAACCATCTGGAAATGTTTGTCCAAATATATATATTGATAAATTTAGAGTGAGTTTTCACTGCCAAATGTTCCTCTTTGACAAAATGTTTCCATAATAACCAACAGAAGATCCTCTTTATCCAGTAAAAATAGTAAATAAACAAAAAGCTCTAGCAAACAAAACCCCTCAAATTCTTCTTTCTGGACATGTCTCAGCGCACGAATTTCAATGTTCAGATTCTATTGAGGTGAATTATTTCTTTGTAATAATTTGTAACTGAATAGGCACAACACAAAACCTTTCATTAATAATTACTGGCTACTTTTACATATAGAAACACATATATATTTCACCTTGATGCTTTGTTTCTCTTTTCGAATGAGGTAAGATACACAAAGAAGAGTGAAACCACACATTGTAAAAATCAGAATGAATGCTGCCATGTCTATGGATTAGCATTTGTAGGCTAAGATTTAAACACATTTTTAATGAAGTGGAGGAATTCTGAGACATTCCTTTTGGCATTCCAGCCCAATGATTAATTCAGTTGCAGTAACCATCCTTAAAAAGTTAACTTCCTCCCATGCACCTTATAGCATTAGGATCTGAAGCCTTTCATGAAAGCTGTTATTTAAATTTGTCCAATTCAAAAAAGAAACTGAGCAATGATCTTTTATATCCTCATGAAATACTGTTACCATGAAGATACTGATCAGAATGATGGTACCTTCTTTTTCTCAATAAATTTATGACTCTAATTCAGAAGAAAATAAAGTTCTACCCTAACCAATTCTGAAAACTAAATTCAATGCACACACTTTGGGAATATAGTCACAACCATATTTTTATCACAGTCAAAAAGTAATTCATTTTTAATTCAAATCTTTCAAGGACTTTCAAAGTCCTAAGACTTATGGAATCAATTACTTTTAGAACATTTTAGAGCTGTGAAGTACCACTCGTATTACTAGTGAATTAGCTAATCTAGAACACTAAAATTAAACCTGGGAAGATTTTTCACTTCACAGGGTTTTCCAGAGGTACTAGCACTGTTTTGTATTCCCACCAATTATTTATTTTATTTATTTTTAATAATTTATATGTGAGACATCTCAAATTTCAATTTAACAGCAATTACTGGAAAATATTCAACTGAAATGCAACCAGACCTTAGGTACCATTTTCATTCAAAGTTCTGAGGGTGAAATTCAGTCCTTCTCAAGGCTAAAGAAGGGAAGAGATTCATAGTTCTTAACTTTCAGATGGCTAGAAGTCAGTTGTCTGAGTTATTTACTTCATGTTCCCCTTTATGATCAGTGGAGAGAAGCAGGTAATTCCAAAGAGCAATTCATCTTCTTTTAAAATAGGAAGGATGAATGCATATAGGTGTGCCTATTTCTCTCTGCTAAACTTGAAGGTAGTCACAGTTGACTAACTGAGATAAATAATTTTTAGATGTCTAAAGTTAAGTGAGATGAATCCTACCCAGTAAGAGTACACATCCTTTTCTCCCTGTTTCATCTCTGTTTCGAGGACCTAATGGTAATGTGTCCCTTGGACAGAATTTACTAATTGGTGTGTGAGAGTGAGTGTGTGTGTGTGTGTGTGTGTGTGTTTGAAATGAGAACGCTCTTGAGTCACAGAATCACGGAATTCTTAGGATTGGAAAGGAACTATGGGGATTGATCCTCCAGTCAAACCCTACACCAAAGCAGGGTCACCTGGAGCAGGTTACATGGGAACAGCTCCAGGTGGGTTTTGAATGTCTCTAGAGAGGGAACTCTACAGCAGAAACTGCACGACTTCCCTGGGCAGCCTGCTCCAGGGCTCTGTCACCTTCAATGTAAAGAAGTTCCTCTGCATGTTGAGGCAGAATTTCTTGTGTTTTAGTTTGTGGCCATTGTTACTCATCCTTTCACTGGGTACCACTGAAAAGAGTCTGGCACCATCCTCTTGGCACTTGCCTTTGAGATATTTATGTGCATTGATGAGGACCCCTCCCAATCTTCTCTTCTCCAGACTAAACCAGCCCGGTTCCCTCAGTCTTTCCTCAGAAGAGAGATTCTCCAGACTCCTCATCATTTTTGGGTGTTCCACTGGATCGTCTCCAGCGGCTTCTTGTCTTCCTTGTACTGAGGAGCCCAGAACTGGACACAGCACTCCGGATGTGGCCTCACTAGGCCCAAATAGAGGGGCAGGATCACCTTCCTCCACCTGCTGGCTACACGTTTCCCAGTGCACCCCAGGATACCACTGGCCTTCCTGGCCACAAGGGTGCTGCCAGCTCATGGTCAACTTGTCATCCACCAAGACTCCCAAGTTCTTCTCTGCAGAGCTGCTCTGTAGGAGGTCAGCCCACAACACGTACTGGTGTTTGGGGTTATTCCTCCCCAGGTGCAGGACCCTACACTTGCCCATGTTGAACCTCATTAAGTTTCTCTCTGCCCAGCTCTGCAGCCCAGGGTCCTGCTCAACGGCAGGACAGCCTTCAGGTGTATCGGTCACTCCCCACAGTTTCACATCATCAGCATGAAATATTTCAATTTCATGAAATTTTCATGAAACATCAGCTTTTGAAACATTTATATGTGTAGATCTTCCCTCTCTTTCTCACACTGTCAAGGCATCATCTCTTCCAGCCTCATCCCACTACTTCCTTAATGGGCCTCCAACCCCCACAAAGCCTTTGTTCCTTATCCAATAGGACAACCAGTGAGCAGGTGAAGAGTGGATTCAGGAGTGGGAGATGAAGACACTGAACCACACAAAATATCCAGTGTGAAAGGGAAAAACCACTTTTTTTGGTCCTCAAAGCTGAGTAGAAACACTTACTGTTGGAGGGAGGTTGTAAACCTGAGACATGGAGGGTGTCTGCAGGGCAAAGCCAAGCTGCCTCTTGAGCGTTGTCAGACACATCAATAGATAAGTTGAAGGAAATTGGAGAGTTCTTCTCTACTTACAGAGTAGAGTTACTTACAGAGTTCTTCCGACTCTTTTGGATGTAAATGTGTTTGCAAAACACAGGTTTTAAAAGAACCCAACAGCTAATGGCAGTGAAAATGCATAAAGAATGTTCTAATTATTTTTTCCATATTTAATGGATATATCATAATACCACATCTTAAATACATGCAAAAAAGGGAATCAACAATAAACTTCATGCTGTCAAAGATATACCATTCTTATGTTCATTAAACAATCAGAATTGTTTGGTCAGTTGGTTTCAAATTTATGTATTAAAAAAGAAATTGTAATTGCATTTATTTTGATGCCAAAAGATGGAATTTACAGAACGAAAGCGTATGATTAATTTTTTTTCTTTGCTGTTTTCATAGGAGCAGTGATTCCCTATTAATGTTTTTAATAAAATATAAAATCACTATTATTATAAAGACGTTATCATTATGCCAATAGTACTATAAAAGAATCACATCTCTGATATGTATGTTAAATAAGCCTGGTGGGAAAAGAAACGGAGGCCAAATTGCTGCCATATGTCAAAGGAAATTACCTGGGTGACCTTGCAAGAATGGCTAAGATCGTGTTCCAGACCCAGTGACTTGCTGAGTAATAGGGCTGAATTTAGGATAGTATTAATACAGGTTTTAATAAACTTGCCTGACCGTGGTCAATTTGCTCTTTTGAGTCTTTAAAAAAAAATTTCCATAATTACCAAAGCTCATAGGCCTTAGGGCTTAAAAATGACCTCTTGTTTGTTTTCAGTGAAAAACAGTAGAGGCAGGGAATCAATTTAAATCAATATTTTCAGTAGAATTAAATAGAGAATTTACCAGAACGTATTCCCATTCTTGGTTTTTTATGTCTGGGGCCCGAACTGCACTTGCAGATATGCAAACACACCTCCTCATAACTTTAGCAAGGACTTCCAGTTAAGTCTAAGTTGGCTGTAAGGAGTCCAGCTACACTCAGCTTGGGGAAAGGGTTTCCAGTGACTACAAAGATGGCAAGAGGAGTCATACATTGCACAAACTCTTTACCAAGGCCTCAGTTTGACAAAGCACTGAACAACTCCCTAAAAAACCCCCAACCTTCGTGTCCTCTTTTTGTGCTAACCCATCCACAGCATTTGCACTGTACCTTTCAGCATTTAGACCAAAAGCCTTAATTCTGTTAGATGCTATGTCTCCTAAATTTATGTAGGGCTCACTGAGAGCAGAGGAAGGGCAAGTTGGAAAGAGTGGTGGGGGTGACAAATAGTTGTCTCAGTCTTCAACAAAAATAAGTCTTGTCCTTAAAGTTGTACTCTTCTATGTTTTCATCTTCTTTCAATGGTTTGCTGCTGCATCCTCAAATAAATTGTTGTGAACATGAGAAAAGAAAGTGTTCACCTAATTGAAATTATGTTCAACATTTAAAAGTAATTGTCTTATTCGGTGCTGACAAATAACTAAAAAATATTCAGCTTAATTACTCAATATTCAAAAATGTCCTTTGAGTAATTATAGTGCTCTAAGGCCTTGAGTTTAGGCCATTAAAGCGCCCTTTCTGCCCAACTGCCCAATGAATGCTTCAGGGAGATTGCTATTTTTACTGATTAGCAAACCTCTATAACATATTTCAGAATACAAGTGACATTTCTCTTTGAGTATCCAGGACCCATGACCTCAAGGAGATGTGTTGTGTCACAGGCTTGACTGATAGAAAGGCAATATTCCTCCTTCAGACTCTAATTGGAACTACTCAGTGTAGCTGAAGAATTGAGTAACTCCCTGTTATTCCATTTAATGGCCTTTTTGCGTTTACAAATCATTTATCAGAATCATACCCAAATGAAAAATTATAATAATAGCAAAGATATTTGGCACAATATGTTTGGCTTGTTATTCCAAGCCTTTGTATGGAAGCATCAAAGTACAAGGGATGATGTCATACCCTAGAGCGGGTGCAAAAGGGGAATCATTCTTAATTTCTGGCTGACTTCCCAGCCTTTCTCCTGGTCCTCTTCTACCGGAATCTGTCACAGTGCTTTCTGTCACAGTTGTAAAATACTTTCGGAGAAACATAAAGTTTTTATGAGAAGAATGATAAAAGTGATGACTTATTCTAGGGTTGGGGGTTAATATTTGCACTTGTGGGCTGACTTCAAGAATTAAAAATAAGAAGAGGGAGAAAGACAGTCAAAGTCCTTTATTTCCCCTTGCAGTTATTCAGAAGACATAGCAGCATCTGCACAAGATCTCGTATAGAAAAGTGAAGACATTGAGCTACAGTCACAGGGTTGTGAACATATGGGTTTATTGGTGGATAGACTCTACTTGTCATGAATTCCCTTTTAAAATTTTAAAGAGGAAGGAAGGAAGGAAGGAAGGAAGGAATACAAATGCTACGGTTAAAATTATAATATATTTCATATCAAATTCAGATACTGGTGGTGAGAGATCTCCTAACCCTTGAAGACAACTGGATAGACCAGCTCATGCTTTCTGGCTTTGCTCACACAGCTGCCTGTACAGAATGACTTATTCTTTTTTAACAAACAGGACTGTCTGAGACAGAATACTTTTCCTCCATGTGTTTGCTCTTTTCGTATAATATTTACTTAGAGCCACCTAATGGGAAATGTCATTGAGGTTTTGAGTATCTTCTGAAGAATGGGAGCATTAGGATACTAAAACTGCATGCTGTCAAAAGCTATCTTAAGTGGTCTGGTTCATCAAATAATACACTAAGTAGAATTTAATTTAGAGGACTTTTATGCTACAATGAACAAGGAAAGATTCTAATACCTGCAATACACTTGGCTTTTCTTGTTTTTTCTTTTTTTTTTTGTGGAAGGACAGTCTCCTAGTTCTTGAAGTTTATTAAAGCTTTAAGCTGTCAGGTTATTACTGTCAGTTTCAAGAAAGGAAAGAGCTACTGATGTAAAATTAATTTATTGAATAGAATTGTTTTGCCCCAGGGGAATAACATCACCATTTAATTTAATTTCCCCATCATATTGTCTCATTTGCAGAGGAAAAAAATAACTTTCCTTTTTAACAGAGCAAAGTATGTTATGCTGAATGGTGAATTGTCCTTACAGTTTTTCCTGTTCTAGATTATCAGTTGTCATAAGACTATTTCAGACTCCCTGTGGCTTCTACTTACTGCATTTTTTGAAAACACTGAATTGTAAAAGTCTCTCAGAGGTCTAGTCTTGAACCTTTTGGCTGATAGATGTATTTCCATTGACACATTTTGGCTTGGATCAGGCTAAAAGTGGGGAGAAAATAGAAAAAACAAATGTATTAAGTGTTAGAAAATACAGCTTGACCATTTACCAGTCTGCCCCAGATGCCTTCAGCATCCCAGGCAACCTGACCTTGTTCATCTGTAATGAAATTAGCAGGCTCAGGTGGGAGATAGCTGCTGAACACTTCAGTGGGATGGATTTATTTATCATAATTTTAGAGCTACTCTGTCAAATCAATACATTGCCAGGTCCATCCTCAATGGAGAAAGAGAGCTTATAGTTACAACCTTTCTACCACCTTTTTGGTCAAAGTTTTGACTCACATATTTTATGCAGTTATACTGTATGCATCTCTTTAGAAGACATAAAATTGTTGCTATCTTTACTCGATTTATTGAAAGAAAAATCCTAACTGCCCCTATGACAAGTAAAACTGGAAATAATTTCAAGCTGATTTTGGTTCAAAGCTAAGCATTGTTCCAGTCTTCTCGGTTTCTTCCTTCTTTCTGAAAGTATCACTGTACCTTGCATTAATTACTAAAAGCAGAACATGATGGGCGTGATGTTTTACTGTCTTTTCAATAGTTACAATTCCCAGAGGAAGGAAAATGTCACAGAAAGGGAGGTTTGCAATATAATCCTGTGTACACTGTGAACCTGACATGTTTTGTTATAAAGGTTGATAATCTCGCTTTGGCACGTGACCCGCACCAACTTCAAAGCTGGAAGGGCCAGTTGTCAGGAAAGCTTTTTGCCGTAGATCCAAAGGGCCAAACAACCGTGGGTACCTGCTGCTGCTGTGAGCTGCACACCTGCAGAGGGCTACAGCAAATAGAGGTGAAGCACCAAAAGCCAAGATAAATTAATCAAAGCCTTAGCACTTGAACTTTAGGTGAATTCAGTCATGGAATAGTCAAAAGCTGAAATATCTGCTTAGAAGCCTAATTGTTGTACAGACTTTGTGTGCCTGATATCTGCAGATTCAAAGGTACCCATGAGAGAACTCGCTGGCCTGCAAAAGCACATGGTGGGAGAGGGAAGGGTCACTGTGCTCTGCAATGTTCCTTGCCATACAGTCCTTACACTATAGCTTAGATTTGAGGAGAGATAAGCTAAGGGGAGTTAACACCTGGGAGATCCTTGTGTCAGTCAGGGAAGTTGAGAGCAAACAAAGAAGTCCCTTTGGGAGTCTGGTTGCCTATTACAAAGGCAACCTCACTACCTTTCAGTGATGGTGATAACAAGCAGAGGTCAACCTCTCTCTGAAACGTGTCTGCCAAAGGAAAGATCTCTCTTCCGGAAAAAAAAATAGAAGCTTCAGAAATCTTTAGGGCAAAACAGAACCAGCCCTCAGTATTTAAGTTGCTGCTGTTTGTTAGCTCTCTGTTTTGGTTATTTTAAGTAATGAGCAAAAAGAGATTGAAGTCTGTCAATGTAATTATTCTTTTTTCAAAATCCATATCAAACAACAGAGATTTTTTTTTTTTGAGAAACTTTGTTTTGTTTTGTGGTTGGGGTTTTTTTTAACACTGGGCCTCTGGTGTTTTTTAATGGTAGAACTGGAGTTCAACTGGAGTACTGAATCAGACATAAACTCTCTATCCGAGGTTATTGGAGATGACCTAATTTTTTTCCAGGTCACACAAATAGGAATTATTACCAGTGAGTTCCTTCCTTTCTTTAAGCTGCTTCTTTGTTTTGACAACACTCTATTATTTACTAAAGAAAATCAGATTTCTGTGAGTCTCCGGAGAGGAATAGCATTGGGAGCGAAGACTCTCACTGCGATGGGGAAAGGTGCTGTGCACTTCTGAGACCTTGGTTGCACAGTTGGACCTGGAGTAGCCCTGATTTCTTGTGTGTGGAAGGACAGCTTTGCCCTAAGCAGCATTCCTGGAATGGCATCCATCTTGTCTGACATCAGGCAAAAGTCCAACAATAGCAGTTTCAGAAGCACCTAAATAAACTCCAGTGCAGGTTCTGAGCAGTGTCTGAGGACAAAGCTAAAGGATCAGAATCCGTGGGTTGGAATTATTTGTATATTATTTGATTAAACACAGAACAAGTGCACTTCATACCCGGCAGTAGGGTACAGCTTATTGAACAGCTTGTCACTTATCTCAGGAACAGCAAGAAGAAGATTCAGGGAACTACAGGCTGCTTACCTCAATCCTGGGCAAGGTGAAACAGCAACTAATCCTGGAAAGTGTTTCTGGGGACGTGAAGGACAAGAAGGTAATTGGAAGTAGTTAGCATAGATTTACAACTAATTGCTGGCTTGGTACATGAGGAAAGAGTAAATTATATCATCTGTTTTGACTTCAGCAAGGTTTTTCACACTGTCTTCCAAAACATCCTCATGGACCAAGTGATGAAGCATGATCCAGAAAAGCTGACAGTGAGATGGAGAGAAAGCAGGCTGAACATCTGAGGCTTGTGATCAGCACCTCGAAGCCTAGATGGAGTTCAACCACTAAAACACATGTATTCCGAAAGTTGATCCTGGGCCATTACTAGCCAATACCTCACTAATGATGTGATAATAATGAGGGCCACATATTATATGTGTAATAATAATGGGGCCAGAGTGTACCCTCAGTGAGTTTTCAGATAATACAAAACAGGGAGGATGGTTGATATACCAGATATCTGTGCACCGTTCAGAAGGATCTGGACAGGCTCGAGAAGTGGGCTGAAGAGCTCTCGTAAGCTCAACAAAGGAAAATGTGAAGTCCTGCCCCTGGGGACAGCTATGCCATCTCAAAGGCCACCTTGCGATAAAAAACTTGGAAGTCCTGGTGTGCAACAAGTTGATCATGGCCCAGCAATGCACAGTTACTAGTTCATTAGCAGAGTGAGCTAATAACCTATAGATTGCAAAGTATCATCAGCAGGCTGAGGGCAGCGATCCTTCCCATCTGCTAAGTCCCAGTAAGACACATCAGGAGTGCCATGTCCAGGTGTGGGCTTCCCAGTACAAAGGATACAAGGACATACTGGAGCATATCCAGAGAAGGGCCAAAGAAGTGTTGAAGGAACGGGAGAATTTGGCATATGAGGAGAGACTGAGAGAGATGGACTTGTTCAGCATGGGGAAGTCTCAGGGGGATCTGATCAGTATGTACAAATATCTGATGGCATGACGTAAGAAGGCAAAGCCACGCTCTCAGTGGTATCCAGTGACAGAACAAGAGTCAGTGGGCACAGGCTGAAAGACAGGAAATTCCATTTAAACAAAAATATATAAAGCTTGTGAGGGTGACTGAGCATAGAAACAGGTTGCCCAGAGAGAGTGCAGAGCCTCTATCCTAGGAAATATTAAAAATCTGACAGAACACAACTCTGGGAACCAGAAATGCAGAGATCTCTTCCCATCTCAGCCAATTCGTTAATTTCTTAAGATTATAAGTAAATGTAGCTGGTGAAACTTACATGGCTGCCTTTCAAGTGGTATTGACAGTGCAGTATCAATTATTGAATTTATTTTATTCCTATTGTGGTTTGGAACATCTCTGTATAGGTACCAAAAATAATGGGAGATATTGAACAGCTCTTGCCAGTGTAAAAATGCAACCTTCTCCACTGATATCTTAAGTTTCCCAAGAATCTTTTTCTATGATGTACAGATGCATCTTGTATAACCTTCTGTCTGCCCTCTCAGGGATGGTGGATGCTTCTTCTGGTAAGAGTTACCCTTTGTACACACACGGGCAACTTGTGTCTATGGAAGTATCCATTGTGTCCAAGTGGTTTGAATACAGAATGTGCTTCAAGAAGCAAGGGTATAGTGAAGAGAAATCGGTGCATTTTCTATTCAGCAATAAAGCAAAGCTGTGTCACCTGTACAGCAAAGTAAACTTTTCAACAACCTTTTCAGCAGTTATTAGCATCTGAAATAGGAAGGAGCAAAGCTCCAGCGCACTACAAGTGAAAGTATCTCCAAGAAATGTACTTGAGGGAGGGAAAAAAAAAAACCAAACCTGTATCTTGAACTTATACATATCAAAGTTCAGTATTTAACACAATGGGAGTGGGGGGATGGGGGAGGGAGGGGGAGTGGTGGAACTAATACAACATACTTTTAAAGTTAAGCTGAACATTTTAGAGGCATAGCTCATGGAAGTTCATATCCATTTGGAGACATCAGAGAAAATTATCTCCACAAGTGCAGTCGGGCCAGTTACTAGTTATTGCTGAAATTAAATTATTCTTATGCAGCACTAAGAGCTTCAGTTAAAAATTTCATTGTGTTCGAATGGATAACTAAAGCTTCAGAAAAATTGGGTTCGAGTAAATGGTGAGGTTTCTAACTGTGTTCACTGGCAGATCACCTGCACTGGAAAGAAGAGGGAGATTACCATTTGTACATTTCAGTAAATTGCATAACATCAAATTGTCCCAATCTTATGCCAAAAGAAAGATGTCAAAGGGAGCCAGAGTGGCGTTTTTATCATGGCATCTAGTTTAAGAAGTAAAGATATGATTCATACTGAACAGAAAGGTTGAGGAAAAGTAATGCATAATGCATTTAATATGGAGGTTGCTAGGCCACTGAGATGACGTTGGCCATATACGTTAATAAAATTAGGCATACACCTTGCCTAGTTGTGTGGTGTGAAATTTCTTCCAGAAATATTATCAGATATGACTGCATGCTGCAAGGTTAACTTCTGTAAAGGCTTCAGTTTACAAAGAGAAAGGAGTTTACGTTCCCCAGCATGCAGAGTTCTGCTCATCGGTGGGGCTGCCATTGAAATTGCTATTTGATTTTTATTTACTTATTTACTTTTCAGTCAAGGCAAACGTACTTGAACTTTCAATGGAGGTCCTTTATTTTTTGCCCTAATATAAACAAGTAGATGGAACTACTTTCTGTGCAGCTGTTTTAAAACTAACAGAGATGTTAGTGCAACTCACCGCATGAGAGACATCTTTTTACTTAGCTAGGTAAGAGCTGGATTAGACAGGAAATTTTTATGGGAGTAAAGATCCAGAATAAGTTCAATATTTTGCTCTTGGCCTATTATTCTTGTTCATCTTTTTCTTTCCTGGAAGAATGACTAGATTTTCTTGGTAATACTAGTTTAGCGCTGTAATGTAACCAGTAAAATTTCCTCTGCTGCTTCTCCATTTTTCTAATTCACTAATCATTGATAATAAAATGATTACACTACTTTTGTATTTTCTCTAAAGAAAATAATTGTCAGGGGACTGAACTGGATTTCTAGTTGAAACTGGATGAATTGGGTTTCATTTTTCTATGATGGAAAATACAAATGATAGTGTATCTCAAGTTATTTTTCTTCACCCCATTAAAACTTAGATGTACTTTTGAATCAGACAGGACAGAACTGAACCATTTCTTTTTCTCAAGAAAAGTCAGTTTTATTTTTCTCCTTACTAAACAAAAAAAATGAACATGCTGGACTTTTTTCTGCTTCTTTGTCTGGGAAGAAAAATACAGTACAGAAACAGTCAGCAAGGAACCCCAGTACATCTAATTTTCACACTTCATTGCAACACAGCCAAGCAGTAATAATCACCTTATTCAGAACCAGCATGTGACATCTTGGACCTCCGTATTTTCTAGCTCTGGATCTCCCTGCACATCTCTGAACTCACAATGTTAGAGGGGTAAAGGTAAACTTATTAAAGAAAAGGGATGGCTGAAGGACTGGAAAGTAATATTTTGCTCAACTTGCACTCCCACTTGCAGATGCAACTTGTCTGCAAATAGTCTTTCAATTAAGAATAGCTTTAGCTTTATAAGCCTGGAGTGCTCTCATGCTAAACCCAGCATGGCATACACAGAACAATACTCCATCCTAACAAGATATGAACCCGCAAAGCACTTTGGCATGCTTGTGGGTCTAAACCAAGTTTCACTGATCACAACTGTCTCATATGGCCAAAATAACAATAATAATTTTGCATTTATATATAAATTTGTGTGAATTATTTGTAAATCTATATTCAAAGAAAATACTATAACAACAGTAAATATGCTCTCTCAGGCAAGATAATCTTCGGAGGTTTTAAAAATTTCCAGCTTGGGTCTTGTAATTATTATCAAACAATTGAGGAGCCAGTAGTCACCTAAGGTGGGAATTGTATCTGACAATCACTTCCATTTTTACTAAGAGATTAACAAAGAATCCCTTTCAGAGTCTGGGTCAGGTACTGCACCTTGGCAAACATAAAATCACAGAAAAGTTAATGTGCAATACCCACCCTCCCCATGTCAAATGCTTTTCACATATTTTTTGCTTTATTCAAAAGCACTATTATTTCAGTACCTAGGGGATCAAATTACTGCATTAATTCTTTTCTTAATTTGTATATATTTGATATAGTATCTATTTTTAATTATCAGAAGTCTTATTTAATTTTGACTTCATTAAAAATTGCATATGGAATTATATGCATCTCTTCTACGTGTGAGAAGATGCAATATTCTGTTAGCTGGAAGTAGTCAGTTAAAATGTTCAGTGCATAAACAAAAAAATGTTTTCACTTATCAAAGATAATACAGAAGAAGAATGGTCTTGTGGTTAAAATGCTCAGTGCATAAATATAGAACTCTGCTTCTCAAAAAAATATAATAGAGAAATCTTATGATTAAATAGAGGAGGGTAAACCATTGCAGCTGCATTCCTGTCTCTGCTAGAAACTTCTGTTACGGCTTGTGGCCAGTTACGTGCAGCAAATTTTCAAGCAGAGGTGATACAGGTGCCACGCTGGGAATATGAGTGCTATTATTTTCTAGAAAGAGCAGAGTATGAAGAAATTTTCAACACTGCTCTGCTGGATTTCTGAGCCCTCACTGCTGTGCTGGTGCACTAGTGTCACCTGTATGGCAGTGCAGGTCCCCTGTTGATAGATATTCCTATTCCTCCACATAGCTTAGGACCTCAGAGGGCTGAGGGAACTGGCCTTGCACTTCATGGTCCTTGATATAAAAAAGAAGTTGTATCAATAATTGCTGAGTTAATGGCCTCACACAAGGGTAAATTATTGCCTAGCTGCAATAACCTTGCTCTTTCCCCTTGTTCCCCAAGGAACCCTTGCCTCCCACACACATGTGCGCACAGCTGCCTCTTGTGTCCCAAGGCACCTGTAAGATACTTCAGCACCCTCCCTCTTGCCTGATGAGGCAGCATGTGCCATTCCTGGATCCTAGATTTGAGGGGCAGGAGGACACATGGCACAGCAGCAGCTGAGCCCAGTTGTCTGCATCCCTCCTGCTTCTGTTGTTCCCAGAACTCATAGGCATTTAAAATCTTTTAGAGTAACTGTGGGCAGACAGACAGACAGGCACACAGTATCTTTTTTTCACAGTTTCTATCCACAGTTGGGATTGCATTTACTCAAAGTGGTGCCAGTCTGGAATTATTTGTACAGAACTTCCAAGTACAAGCATAGGTGTCTTCAGGGCTGAACTCATCCTCTCTGTGGTTCTCAGTCAATTGAAGTAAGAATAAATAGAAGAATAAGAAGTGAAACAGACGACTTGGATGCCCTTCTATTTCTTAAAACTAGAATTTAAGTAGGGCATAAACAATGAAGTGATCAAACGCTCAAACAAAGTGGGCTTTTTTCTCATTTAGAAGCTACCTTTAACTTTTTAGGAAAATGTACCTCCAGGTAGGTACAGGAGGCAAAAAGCTACCTCCAGGTCAGCTTCATTGCCTGTAATCACAAGCAAAGGTTTTTGAGAGTAATCTTCCATTGACATGGTTCAGTCAAACTTGAGGCACCCAAATCCTTCACTGGATCTAGCTACAGGCTCCTGACAGTAGCTCTTGGCTGTCCAGGGTGGTACAGCATTGTTGTACCCGGACTTGTCTCACCCCAAAGTGACACTGCCAGCGTTAGATATTTACAAGATATTCCTTCATGGAGAGAGATCTGGCATCAGGCTGTCTGCAGGTTCCTGTGCTGCTTATTGTGCAGTTTAACTCAACCTTTTGCAAGTACAATAATTTGAAAGTTACTTTTGAAGAAAATGAACCTGAGCATCAAGAAAATACAACACTATATTTTAGCTAATACTTCAAAACTTGTTTTATAGTAATTAGCTACCATCGTGCAGGAAAACTTTCTGAATAATGTTTGATAGGACCAAAATTTTTCAGGAATTTACACTGAATTCAAAGAGTGATTTTTCCAAAGGAAAACAGCTCTTTATATTTTTTTTTCAGATCTGCTGAAAGATTTCATCTTTTTTAAAGAAGTATGTTTCAGCTACTCTTTTTGGAATAGAATTTGGCATTTCAAAGTTGACCTTAAAAAAAAAAGAATTAAAAAAAGAAAAGACAAAGGACTTCAAGCTGAGAAACATGTCAAAATATTGAATTTTAGACCAGATGACATTTTTGGGCAAGTCCCAAATTACTCTTTAATTTCCCCACAGGAAATCTGGTTTGGTTTGTTCAAACTAATTGTTTTTTCCTTCTGTTATTTGCCAGTTTCATAAAACAAAATAATTTTTCTTTTCAAGTTTATTGTGGTCCTTTTTGACAAGAGAGAGAGAGATTTAAGAAAATTTCCTTTGATAGGAAATAAAGACCCGCATCTGGTATGCTTTTGCATTGATTTCTCTGCCTTTACAATGACCAAAAGCTTTTAAACTTGCTAATTAACAATTGTAAAAGTCTTCTTATCTATTGCTGCCATTTATCTAGGATAAAGCTAACTATTTTTTTAATATTGATCAAGCTTAGGATGGAAATTAATTACCTGATTTTAAAACGTGTTCAACCTTCTCCCTCTTCCCATGATACTAACTGAAATTACTGTAGGAAATACTGCATGTTTACACTGGCAGATATGTTGAACGCACTTTTTCCCCTAATCTTTGAGTGCACTTTCTAACAAAACCAAGCACTTGGCAATTCTCATAACCTCGTTGTACACAAGCAGAAAAATTGCAAAAGAGTGGTGTTAGAGATCTTTTTCCAGAACAGCTTCCATTCTACATGCATAGTGGTTTATCTCGAAAGCAACGTTTTCCCTACATATATAATCTATCCTGTAAACTGTACCTCATGGGCTATCCCTGCACTAATATCACACTTACATGACATTGCCTGATCCATGCTGTTGAACTTTGAAAACATTTTGGGGAAGATGCCTAGATTACTTGACTACAAAAATATCTCTGTTAGCTACATTTCAAGTAATACGTAAATGCACTCCAAGGTTACTGCTCTGAACCCTTCACTAGCCAGAAGCATGTAACTTTTGTTACTTTAAAGCAAACTATTATATACTTGTTCCCTTCTTATCTCCAAGGCCCAAATGGTCTGTCATCTGTCACAGAAATTTACAAAGATTTAGTGAGTTCTCTCAAAGGTATAAGTAGTTATTGCAAAGAGTTTGCCATATGCAACAAATATCATAGTGTAGTCACCAAAGGGGTCTCAAGATGATAAAAGAAATTCCTTGTTAACACTGGAACTGTCATTTTGTCAGCTTGATGAATCAAAACTTCAGACCTAAAATGTGGATTTGGTTACTTTTTCCTAGAATCCTATGTATTCTTTCACAATATTGAAACAGTAGGCAAACCATACTGCTAAAATTCATTCTATTAATTAAGAACTAATTAAAGAATAAATGCCATGTAGTATACAGTGTTCCTGGTACAGTCTTAATCTATAAATACCGGCAACTGAGCTGTGCTCAGTGAGGAGGATGTTTGAAGCATGAGCTGGATGAAGGAGGCATTCCTTTCAGAGAGTAGCTGCATTTTATGCAACCGTTTGGTATTAATTTGCTTTTTCTTCCTTATCAGGGCATTTTATTGTCTTTAGTGTAGTTCAAATCTCAGAACTATAGAAAAGCTATGAATTTTGTTTCATAGCCTGGCTTTTTTTTTTTTTTTTTTTTTTTTTTAAAAAAAAAAATTNTTTTTTTTTTTGAGAAAAAAAAGACTTCCTCATTTAAGTTGTGAGTCTGAATAAAAGAGCTAGAGGTCCTTGTGTTAAAGACGCTGTTATCCTGATGCTACACAAAGGTTATCACACTCTAGGGTATGGGCTACTATTGTCTATCCAGTTAAATATAGATATTTTTTTTTTCCCTAGTAATAAATTATGTTTAAATAGAAAGGTAAATCTCTTAGAGGATCTTGCTGCAGTCAATGCCTTAAGTTCCTTTATTTTTTCTCTACAGTCATAGCTCTCACCACTGCTAGTGATTGAAGGTCTCTTAAACTGAACGAAGCTACTCTTGTGGCATAATTCAGCTTCTAACTGACAGATGAAACTGAATACAGAGGTTAAAGGAAGTGTCTATGAAGCATCTCACTCTCCAAGACGTCCAGCTGTTTACAAGCACTCTGTGACATAAGGGGCAAGTACTGGATCCTCCAACTCTTCCTATTTATAAAATAAGGGCGTATTTTCTGTGCCTCAGAGGCTTCCCACAGTATCTTATTGATAAATGGGATGTGCTGAGATGTTGTTTTCTGAGATGCCAGGAGGCTGCATTACTGTCTTCATGTCATTACAGTGGAGCTAACTATCTCGTTTGAGGTGACCCAGTAACTTCATTGTGGGCTGCTTATAAATATTGGTCAATAACTAACTATTCTGCAGGATCCAGCAAGGGTTTCTTATCTATTTATAACTCAGACATTGTTTCACTCCCTCAGTGATATCATGTTCAAGGAAGAATGTCACAAAACAACAGAAAATAATGGGCTTTACTCTACGGCTTAACAACAAGTTAAGGAGTAGTAATGGATAAATATTTTCTTAAAAAAAATCAGCATTATTCACTGGTTTAAAGAAATCTTAACATTCAGAAGTGAAAAATTGAATATGCTGGAGATAGGCACAAATCTTTTAAAGACTACAGAGAAACGGGCTCTCCTTTAAGCCAACAGGCTCTTTGACTGACAAATTGAGGGCAGATACTTATAAGAAGAGGTTTTAGTTTATCAGTCCTTGCTGTTTTGTTTTCCAGGCAGTGGCATACTCCCAAAGAGCAGGCCAGGAATGGATATGGCCAGGTCACCCCAGGGTAATGAACTCTGTTGGACTTATGCAAGAGAAGGAACACAGACCTGAGAGTTCAGACACAAGCAGCAGACACAAGGGCATAAAGAGGTAATTATTCTGTGTGAGATGAAGAAGACAAGCAATACCTGATGACAAAGCAACATAGACAGAAAAAAAGAGCATAACTCCAAGTTACAAAAGATTTGGGGTCCCTTCCCTTTTCCTTATCTTTGAAGGGCTGGAACATCAATTTAACAAGTTACAAATCTGAGTTAGATTGACCTGTCTTTCTGTGCTTGTGGTATAGTTGGATAGTCTCCAGTAAGTGAGGAATATCTGGCTTATGTTAGGGTAGGTGGCTAGAAATCTTTTGTGTCAGCGTCTTCTGAACCGAGGAGAGCCTTCTACAGGTACTTTTGCCTGCTTTGACTATTTCCTAATTCTGTCTAGATTAGACTAAAGGAAACTGTTTGTGTGCAAGATCATGTAACATTTCAGTGGCTGGCTACAGAGAAAAAAAGGGAGAAGCTTAGTTTAAACCTAGGATTCTGTCACACAGTAATTAATAAATAGAAAGAGCAAAATGAAGATAGGTAGAAGCTGATGAAGGTGAGAGCAAATGTGACGTGGAGCCCACTTTCTTGTCAGTAAGGGATTACAAAAGAGCACTTAAACAGAGTGTTTAACCTGTCCTAAAATTATCAAGTGTATATTTATAATATTCTGGGAATGTCTCATAGTTGTATTTACGTAAAATATTGCTGGCATTAATTTAATACTTAAACTTTAAACCTTCCCTTCCCCTCTCTTCACTTCTCTTCCCCTTCCCCTTTGACAAAGCAGGTTTAAGAAAAAAGGCTAAATGAGCAACTGAAGTGAAAAGATCAATACTAAGGAATTCAATTAAATTTCCCTCACAGGGGGTTTGCTCCAAATCTCATTGAAGTCAACAGAAAGATTCCCACTGACTTCAGTGGGGTTTTGATGAGACCCAGGGGACATAGCCAGAGAGGGCCCCATCAGTGTTTTGCTGACTTAGAGTTGTTCCTCTGAGTCACCTTCTTTTTTTTTTTCCAAGAGAACCCATTTTATTCTGTTCTCAGACTTGCAGTTTGGGTCTGCAGAAAGTCTCTGTGCCTGGAAACTCTTCTAGTGATTAAAAATTCCTCAAATCTTCCCAGTACTTCTGGATGAACTGTGCAAAAAGATTTCTTAATCACCTTCCCTCTTTTTGTGCATCCTAGTCTGCTCTAGCCCCAAACAAAGTTCCCATGTTTATGCAAAATATTAGTGACTTTATTTTTATTAAGGGCATGCTTTATTAATCTTAATAAATCAGTTTGTCACTGGCTTTCTGACTGCCTCTCAAGTAAAACGGGGATTGACTGTGCGGTAACACTGTTTATGTCATGCCTGAATAGTTTAAGGTGAGGCTTTGAGTAGTTTTATTGCTTTTGTTTATATAGGTAAACCCAATCTGTGCATTTGAAATGATTGATGAAGTGCAGTCCCACTTGGAGTGTTTGTCATCATTCATGTGCTGAAGTGACATTTCTTTATGTATTTTGGCATAAACATATGCAACTACTGGCAAAGCGTTTGACCCTGGAGTCTGACTATTTGTCATTCTAATCTTTTTTTTTCCTACCCCAAAGTCAGGCAAGTTACTGTATATTCCCTCTGAATTCATGTTGCTAATTATTCAAGAGATAGTAAAAGAGTCCTGTAGCTGGAACTGTCTAAGTTGCTGAATGTGCATTCTTCTTTTCACAAGTTAGGTACTTTGCTGCAATATAAATAAAGTTGGGATGTGTGTAAATGTCAAGAGCAACAGCCATATCAAGCTGCAGCATCTTTTCAGTAAAATCTGTCAATAGAATAAGGCAAAACACTTTGCAAGAGATTTAGCAAATCAAATGTGAGCAGAGATTAAGTAAAATACATTAAATATATCTTGGGATATAATTTTCCAATAACACAGTTACAATGAAAAGCAAGTAACCAATAATTCACATTATGTGAACAGAGATAAATGGATGGTGCCTTAACCTCCAGGCTCAGGGTTCAGACTGTGTGCTGTCTTGTTGGAAAAGAGATGATTATTTATTGGGGAAAATGTCAGAAAAAAAATTAAACTGTAAAGTAATTTTCCCTGGAAAGAAATCACACGTCATTTATAAAATATATCAACTTTTTTTGAAGAGTCATAAAAATGTGATACCTCCTCAAAACTTACCTGTCTAGTTCTGAATATCGCATTTTTATCTACAATAACTGAGACAGATTTAGGTATTTGGACACAGAAAGCAAATTATAATATGATTGATAGAGAATCTATCCAAATCCTTACATCAAGGAATATGTGTCCTGAAATGACATGTTTAAAGGGCTTTCATTTTAAACTTGGATAACACCTTCTAAATTTGCACTAACATGATATGAGATTGTCTTTTTTTGGAAAGTAGTATTAGTATGAATTCTGCTGGGTTTGTTCCAGATTTCCCCACATTTATATGCAAAGAAGCATCATACAAATTCTTCAGAAATACAGTGTACTGATGAAAGTTTAATTCTTGGTTTCAAACATTCACACAGAAGGACAAAAGACAGATGGAGTCTAGGCAGGACACCCAGCTGCACACGAGATGACACAAGAGGAGCAGTTGAGTCTACATCTAGAGGATGGTTGTCTCTGGAGCAGCTGAGGAGCTCTCCATTTTCCACTGACAGGACTGGTGAAGGGTCAGTTCATTTGCCTGTGGAAAATCATTTCAATTTCTTTGGCTTCTTCCTCAGTCTCCAGCTGTTAGGATGCTGTAGTACTTCTATGTAGAAAGGCACTAAAAAGGTATTGAGATTTAGTCCTGAAATTAGTTCCATGCTCATATGGAGGGGAAAAATCAAACCCACCAAGGTAAAGTACCTTACTTTGCTATTTATCTTTCAATTCATATTAGGCCACAAATTCAGATTCTACTAATAGAGTAGCAACAAAACATCTGTTAAAATTGTAAAATATTGTATGTTCTTGGTACCAATACCTGCATACAAAACCTCTGCTTAAAAATATACTATTTAAGGCATTTTATCATATTTTCCAGAAGTTTCTGGAAGACACGAAAGCTGTGTATTTAGAGATACATCCATTCTCCATGCTCTGAGGCAAATAACCATGGCCGTCTGCATTTTCTTTCCCTTCTCCTCTTTGCTTTTATCTATATAAAGATAGCTTTATATAGTTTTTTCCTATTAGACTCGTCAAGGGCTTTGATTTCTTCATAGTTTTTCTATTAAAATTTTACTACATTTCACTCACAGTGTTAAATAAAGTCTATTTTGGGTATTTTTTGAGTATCAAAAAAAACAGACAAAGGTTGCCATCATGTTCATAGAAATACTTTTATTCTCCTTCTTCCTCTCAAAATAACCCTGGCATAAAAAGGGAGAAAAGATGAGAAATGGTTTGGATTTTTTCATGGGGAATACTTGCCCTTTCAATGATGATACATTTCTTTGTACTTTTTGTTATAGGAAATGACATATAGTTGGAAAAATCTCTGAGAAATGCTTCTCATTATCAAATCATTGTATGCAGTAAATGTATCATGGCACTGCTAAAACCCATGGTACAAACTAAACTGTTTCTATAAAGGAAGATTGGCAAACAATATCCTGCAGGTGCACTGTGTCTTACCTCTGGATTTTTTTTTTCCCCTGAAAGAGAGCTCACGTAAATGATGCATCAAAATATTTGTGGGCTGAGGAGAAAATAGAGGGTTACTTGTCAGGCTCGTCTCTATTTCTGTCTGGCTTTTTTTTCAAGTTTGACTCCTTCTGGGATGTCTCTGGTTTGGAATTTGTGATAATACGTTGCATTTAGATATGCAACAAGTCATGTGTAAAGCAAATACAGTACCACTTTAAGTGAATGTCTCTCTTGATAAAAGAATATATTCTAATTACATTAATCCATTAATGGTTCATTTCCTCAGATAATTGGCTACTTATGTGTATCTTTATTTGCATCCACTAAATACATAGCCCAGAGTTACCAGTATCTATGTTAAGGCTAATGATTTCATCCTAGGTTAGCATTTACAAGTTAAGATCAGATAAAGCAACATAACTTCAATGAACAGACTCACCAAAAAAAAAAAAAAAATTTGTTCATTGATTGATAGCCTGCCTACAGCTTATAGATAATTGATTGATATTCTGCCTTACAGCTTATAGATAATTCTCCTTTTCAATTCCTGTTGAAGAACAGTATATAAAGAAATGGTAATGTCTCATTTGGATACTGCATTAAAAGCATAGCCCTAAATTATAATTTGTCATTAATAGTTTCTGTTGGTGAATGTTTAATCTAATAATAATCACTGGTTCTGTCATTCTGGCATGGAATTTTGTGCCTGAAACTGGGGAAAATTCTAATTTTCCAATTAAATATTAGATTTATTCAATTTTGAGACGAAAAGCTCTCACATTCCCTATTTCAACAATAAATCATCTGGTTTATTGGAAATAAACTACAGATCTTACCTTTCAGAAATTATGGTAAAGTTTGACCTCAGTCTCCAAGCGTTGATTTATTTATAATCTTCAAAATTTCATTCATATACGATTATCAGTTGCTAATTACAACACAGAGATACACTGATAGTTGTTGATTGATTATCTCCTTTGACAGAAACTTGATTATTCAAAAATGTCTGAATAAATAAATGGGGAAAAGAGTTTCCCTCATTTTGAAATGCAAGAATCTCAAAATTTCCTCCCCTTCCTCTTCCACTTTTTTCCTCCATTTCATTTACACCTTTATTTTTCATCCTTTTGTCAGAGTTCACAAGTGCCCCAAATGTTGTTCAAACCTCCTGAAATTTTGGCAGTATCCTTCTCCTGAAGCTCTGTGACTGCCTAAGTGTCCAGAATCCCAGAGATGCTATGCTCTGTCTTCTAAAAGCGCAACTAAAAAAGACCAGGGTGTGTTCCTTTTTCTCGCCTTGAACGTGGAATTGAACCTTTCCTGTTAAAACTTAAATATTAAATTCTTCATTTAAAAAATGCATGGTTTTTGCAGAAGGTATTTTAGCATTTGGTTTTTGTCCATTTCCATGTTTACAAGAAGCAAATTACCCAAGCCCCAGAATATTTCTGCTCTCTGTGAACTTCAGGGGAAAAGTTAAAGCAAGCCATGTGACTCATTTTGTGGAGGCCATCAAGTCAGGCAATCACAGTCAACCCCGCCGGCTTTAGAAATCTGAGGAACACCAAGTGCTCCAGTGCAGAGCAGCTTCTCGTAGGAGTTCAGCTTCAGTGGCCGCTTCTCTTTTCAGGCACCAGCTTATTCTGAAGAAGAAAAGGTCTATCAAGTCATACTTTCTGCAGTGAAACAGAGAAAAGAGATGCAACATTTGATCTCAGAATTTCTGCCTGCCCAGAAAAATGGAACTACTGATGACAATTGAATCTCTCTCCTGAATATAGAATGTTTTCCTTGCACAGTTACATGAACCTAATAACCATATCAATCAGAGCTCTTGAAAGTAGCGCAATACATTCTACTGAAGTGTCTGAGGAGATGCTGAGGTTAAGGATATGTTTGAATTTCTGGATGAATGACAAGGTTGTTTTTGTTTCGAAGTTAACTAGGAACATGAAGGAGCCGTGAAATACTAGGCGAAGTATACTCAGAGAAGGAACTGAAGTTTGCAAAGAGAAGGAAAAATCACTTACATGGAAGACCTTATGTGTCAAGTGTGCCCGAGTTCACACGTACGTAGGCAAGCCTATGCAGATCTATAACAAGGGTGGTATGAGTGCGGCAATTGCTTTGGTATATTTGGAATCGAAAACACAGCAGTGGCAGGAACACTGTGAAGTTGCAGCATGTTCACGAGCTAGGGGCGTAGTTCTGATGTGCCATTACCTCAAATCCAGGAAAAAAAACTGCACCCTGAGAAGAAAAGAGCCTGAAAGATGGAAATAGATGGGAAAAGAGGTAGAGAGTGCCAAATTAAGGTGTAGCCCTTGGCTTCATAGGGTCTTACAATGACTCTTGGATAATAAAAATAAATTTCATTCAAAATTAACTAAATGTACCCTTTGGCCTCAAGTTCTTCTAACTAACCCTGTGACTGCTTGAGACATTGATATTTCATGCTCATGATTTTCCCCTCATCGTGAATATGGAGCTTCCATTGTTCTGGATTTTTAGCTCCTTTGGTGAATTTAGTCTTCCCTTTCAAATTCCCTGATCAGAAGGGATAACTCTCACTGCATATTTTATTGAATAACAAAATACAGTCTCACCTCAGAGTAAGTCTTCACAAGAATGTTGAACATTTTGAGAGAAAACAATCAGAGCATTTAGACTTCAGTCTCCAAACTTTCCAACCAGCAGATTGCCCAAGAATTAAAGTTATTAGAGTGCTCAAGTTATTTGCAGCTCATACTGCCTCAGTTCCCACTTGCAGGGATTCTCAAAAGTATTTCCCTAAGAACAGGGATTTTCGATATAAAACTGCAGAGGGAAGAGGATCACTTTGCTTTCATGGTCTTTAGACTGGAAGGAACCAAAAGTTGCTGATCTTTACTAAAGTGCATTCACTTTTGTGTTGTTGCTTAGATAACAGCTACTGATACACTGACAGGGAGCATTTATCATTCAACCTTCACAAAAGTGTGGAAATTCACCACTGATTGCTCTTGCTGAAATGACAGCTGAGAAACTGTGCAGAGATGCTTTTCAGGATTTGTTAGCCCAAGAATGAATAAAAAGGATTGATATGTCCAAATTTGAGAACACAAGATCCCAAAAGCTGCTTTGCATTAACTGCCACAAGCAAAAAGTAGTGAAAGCCAGTGGCTTGTTGGAAGATGAATGCTTGGAGAAGGTTGGGACACTGCAGATCAAGCTTCAGGTGGTTACACAGAGCAGAGCAACTGCAACAGAAACTGCTGAGTTCCCAGTTCTGCTGAGACATGCCTGGAAGATCATATCTTTAGTCTTTCACACAAATATATATTTGGACTATTTGATGGCATTTTTCTGGAGTAAGCAACTGTGTTTTCCTTCTTTGAAAACCAGATGTTGCTCTGGATTTCAGAGTGACACAGAAATAAGGAAAAGATTGGGCAAAGGTAGACAGATGTGGGCAGAGGAAAGTGCTTCCAACTGCTGCAGTACAGGCAAGGACTGAGACAGTCTCGGACTTTCTGCAGACCTGGTTTAACACTGGGAAACAACAGGCCGGATCCAAGTCTCTGCTTCTTATCAACCACATGAGAAAGCAATCCTCTTTCCCCAGCCATGAGGTTATCAAGTACATTCCTATGGGTTTTCATCAGAAGCTCCAGACATGAGCTTATCTTAATGTAGAAAGAGAAACTTTCAGATGTGCTAAAAATATTTGTGGAATGGTAAGTCTTCCCTCTGGAGCTTCAAATTAGGTGCCTTCATGCATTTTCCATATTAAACCAAGTGCAAAACAAATAATCTGTTTTGCGTAGATAAAGGTCTACAGCAGTGATTGATATTATGAAAGATAAGAATAAACTTTGTATCTGTTCACAGGTTGCATTCCTTACCAGCCTCTCCCAAACTCTAATCTGAAAACAGCCGATACCATCGTCTGGTGGCCAGTGGCTTTGTCTGTCAGTAAGCCCAGGCAGGTGATGGTGAGGTCCTCACATTTGTTATATGCATTTCACGTGTTCTGCTTCACCCAAGATCTAACCTTGTCCCCTGAAATGAACATCCCAACCATGCATACCATTTGACACTGTTCAGAGAAGCAGGCACCGGAGTTTCTCCTAGTGACTTGTGCACATAGGAGTTCTTCAAAAATAAAACAGTTCACTCATCAGGAAAGATTCTGTGAAGCAAGGCAACCTTCAGTTAGCAGACATATTCAGAAGATTTATTTCAAAACTAGATTTCTGCTCAAATCAAAACATTAATGTAGACACAACTCGTACGACTATATAGAGAAGCTGAATATTTGAGAATGTGAGTGTGAGTCTTGAATTAAACATTAGCACTGAACACAATTCATAACTTCCTGAATTTGAAAGTGTACATAAGGAATTAGAATGTATTTTTAAAACTTTAAAGAAGCAAAAAAATGCTTCAGCATGCTCCATACAAATTGTGTGTTGAAGATTAATAAAGTACTGGGCAAGTCCCAAAAAAAAGTAATGAAAATTTGTCTTATCTAACTTATTTTGAGTGGAAATTTACAGTAATGCTGAAGGTTTTTTACCATTCTCTGACACGTGTTGAAAGGGTAGTGATTTTTCATAACATCTTTGCCTAAGGTTGAGTAAGGTCTTTGTGTGTTTTGAGGTCAGGTTCATTTTGAAAAAGCACCCAAAAGTCTAAACATGCATTTGAAACTCCAGAAACCCTCCAACTCCACACCACACACTTCTCTTTCTTCCCAATCCAAACAAGTCCATGACTTTTACTTCTCCTTTAGCAGTCCAAATTTAAAGTACCTCTCAGAACACCTTTGAAGAGATTGTCTAGGCTGATAGCCTTATCCTCAAGAAATGGTCAGAATACCTTTTCACCCTGATTCTTCCTGCTAAGTCTGACACCTCTCTCTGCAGACCTTCCTTTCTCTCCTTTAACATGTATCTTCCTCTTGGCAGTTTCTTCTCAGCATACCCATAATTACTCCTCTGGGTCTCGCTATCATTCCTTTCAGCCTTTTAAGTGACCTGGTACACAATATGGTGTGCTAAAATTACCTTCTTATACAAGACTGTGGAAAGAATTTTCTGAACATTTCAAACCAGGAAAATTAACCTGATATAAAACAACTAAAATGTTGTTCAATGTGTTTAGAAATTGAAGGTAAATAGTTTGATCGTTTCCACACACAGAACAGAACCCCATTAAAATCCTCGATTCCACTCAAGAAGCTGCTGGAAACCTCAGTTCAGAATTTGAATTGGAAAAAAACCCCAAACTTTAAGTTTCCAAGCAGAAGCTGGAAGGTTGGATTTTTACCCCCTAATACAAACAAGGATCTTAATGGTCTTCTGTTTGGAATCTGGAAAAGAAAATCTGTCTGTCTTCTAACTGCTTTGAAGTAGGAATTCATTGGTAATTTCCAGAGTGAAATGAGGGGGGAAGGCAGTAAGGAAAAGGAACTTCTTGCAATGTGTTAGTAACTCTCAGTGGCTTCTTACATAGAAAACAAAAAATATCTTGTCTGGTCCCTAGACATTTTAAAGCACTGTTCCCTTTTGGCAGCTGCACATTGCTGAATTGAGTGTCTTTTGTCTCCTATTTCTTCTATTCAAATGACATAAGTTCACTATCATTGTTGTTAAAACAAACCCAAACAATCCTTAAGAACATATAGTTGTTGTTTGATGTCACAGTTGTTTTTACTTGAAGGCCACCAAAGGGCCTTTTATCCACCTCAGTTTTCTGCGTTCATGAGTGGTAACCTGACTTTTGTGAACACTAAGGCAGTACCGACTAATTTTTCTAACAAAAGGCACAGATGTAGGTTATACAGCATTTGCTATATATACTATTATTGTAGTATATTTTACTTGTGTTTAAACCAGAAACTCAAGAACTGATGTTTTTTCCTCTATATCTTTCTTCAAAAACCTAGTAAGTTTTGTATTGGCAGGTTTTTCCCTATCAAGCAGTCTCTGTGTTACTATTTCTTTAGCAGATCCTGAGAAGTGTAACTGAAAACTCTGTACTGCCTGTACTAGACATAGAAAATTTACACACTAAGTTTCTACAAAATGAAAATCAAAATCTTTATTCTGACACTTAAGTATTTCATATATTCTTTAAATAAATCAGATATCCTCTTCAGCTTAGGTCCATATATCTCATTTGAATGAAGCAGCAAAAAACCTGTAATATTTATTTCCCCCAAATTTACAGTAGGCTGAACTTGCTCCTAACAAAACAAATGCGGAGTTTCTATGGAGTAGGGTTAAATTGCTGAAAGCTTCCACTGGAGTTGCATAAAGAAAGGAGCAGGAAAAAACTGATACCTTGATGTGATTTTGTCTGGCCTTAGCGATCTCATGAACTTGCCTGTGCAGCTTGATGTGATTTGATTTTCAGATGCTGTTCTTCATATGTCTACCTTAATTCAGCAATATGAAGACTATTTCATTTAAGGCAAAATTTGAAAGATGTGGCCTTCCAGAACAACATTACAACATGTGAGTTGTTAAAAAAAAAAATTGTTTAAGTTCTCCTTTGCCAACATGTTCACATACACACATGCACAGACTCCCTCACATACCCTTTAGGAGATGTGAATGTAGTTTAACCAGTACGTGAGGGAATGAAATCAGTTTTGAGCAGAGGATGGCACTCCCGTAGTTTCTTTTGGTGATACAACAGCAAACACGTCAGTGCAGCGAGTCCTGAGACTTTCTGCAGTATGTTGCACTCCCGGGTTGTACGGCCTGAAATCAAAACCCACCTATTGCTGGATTGTTTCAAAGGAATTTGAGATAAGTGGAAAGTTGTTGCTAGAAATGTTCGTTTTGTTCTGCCCTTTGTAAATTTCTTGTGATGTTATTCTTGTTCAAATACCCTCTCTGGGCTATAGCTAATGGAGAAATAAAAAGAACTTTCCTTGGCTTTTTTGATTGGTCTTCCTGGTTTTCATTCGTGGACATCTTTATGATTCTCCTGTATTCATTTTTCAAGGTTGTCTCTGCAATTATGACACATTATCAAGGCAATTCAAAATAATATATAGACTTTTTAGCATTTCTTCTCTACTGATGGTTTCCTTGTCCTTTCTCTTTCTTTTTTTTTCTTTTTTTCCCCTGATGATAAAACACAGTTAAAAGCAGACTGTGCCTGTTCAGTTTTGTTCATGTTCTCTGACTTAACATCTCTGTATCATTCTTGATTTAATGAAGTATAGGATGCAAGGCTGTTTATGAATATTTCTTTTTACAGTACACAAAAAGGAACAAATATCAAACCAGCAAAAACACAGTCTAAGGTACAGAAACCTGGATTTCTTTTTTCTTCCCTATTCTTATGAAAGAGAAGGAACTGGCTCAGCTGGGTATCAGTCATCACAAGATTCTGGTTTGATTTCTGCAGGTGGCAGAGGTAAAAGGCTTTGCTATGCAGAGCCTGGGGATTCAAAGGAAGAAATTGGTCAAATGTTCTTTCACTTCATCAAATTCTAATGGTGAATGAGTAAAATTTACCAGATTTACTTTGGTTCTCTTTCTTTCTCTCATTCTTTTGCAACCTAGAGTATGATCAGATAATAGGAAAACACTGACCAAAATATACAAACTGAAAAGGCTCGTGTTGAACACCTCTGTGCTTACTAGGGATACTTTTGACCTGCAAATCCTGCTTTTTTTTTTTTTTTTTTTACAAGAACTATAACAAGTTCACCATCTCTAAAGATGCCTTTATTGCTCATATATGAAACTAATGAAACTAGGTGTTAATTTTAAGAGACCATTAAATCTCTTTTCTAGAAGAACAAGAATCTTGACTTAAAAATAAGATCAAGAGAGGCAGAATAGGACCTTAAGGTATATAGTCTTATTCACATGAGGCACAATCTTACAGTTCTGGAATTCTGACAAATATATACAATATTTTCTGGAAATAATAAAATATGAGTCATGGTAAACCAAAAGCAATACAATTGTGAACTATCTACCTCAGAAGCTGAATAGTAAGATTAGCACTAGTAGTCTGGAAAACTACGGAGAATGAAACTGATTTTCTAATTATTATCTTTGCAAACATCATCAAATTTTAAAAAAATACACAAGTGATTCAGCAAAAAATATACTGCATTAATTCAAATGAAAAATATATGAATGGTGTTATTTCTGCAATAAACAGCACATGTTTGAGGACTGAGTGATATGCCTTCTGTCTTACTTTTTGTGATAGCATTGCAATTTTGATATTTAATTTCAATTTACATGTCACAAATAATCTGGTTTTTTTTTTCAATTAAGCATGATTAACCATTACCTAATGTTCAGTTTGACTTCTCAAAATGCCTTCTCTCTTAAATGAAAATAATAAAACAGAAGGCTAAGACAAATAGGAGGCAAGTGATTGTGAATCTTTTTAGAAAAATCTCTATTAAAAATAAATCTTTCTGATACTCATTCCTCACATAAAAAGAGGATATGGACAAATGTTGAAAACTGTGTAGTAATTGATAAGGACCATAATTTTTTAGCACAGGGAAAGGTTCAAATCTACTTTATTATTCACCTCTCTGTTGTTAGACCCCAGGCTTCTGGGATGGAAGTGCAGCAACTTAGACACCTATCACCTCTCTCTCTCTGTGTTAGCTCCTGGAAAACCCTCAGAGTTGTATGGAACTCAACAGACCCTAGAATTATAAGACGGAACAGATATTCCATTAGCCATGTGCTAGAATTCTTTCACTGCTTTATCATATCTTTCTCTGTAAAGAATTTGTTTTTGCTATTGTCTAGCCAACAATATTTTAACTAGGATCCAGCAAGGATGTGCCTGAATTATTTTCACTTCACATTTCATGAAACGTGAACTTAATGTATTATGTCTTCTACACATATATAATTATTTTAGCATTCGTTTTCAGAATATCCTTGCATATCTTTTTCTCTGTAATGTAAGGGTCTCTTGCATTCTGCTTATTTAGTAGTTAAAGGAAACTCTATTCTGTTTCTAAAGACAACATTTCTACACTGTCCATATTTCAGTGCAATTCTTCTGATTTTAGCTTCTTCAAGTCTTTTGAAATATTTTCAGAAGCTGAAAAAGAAGCATGTTTTTTTCAAGATTTAGCAAAAATTTTGAAATTGGTAAACCATGATGTTTCCTTATAGATGTCAGTGATTGACTTTGTACTTATAGAAAAGAAATCTTATTGAAAAGACTTCATTACGTATTTTCTACCCTTACTGTAAATGTGGATTTATATCCTAAAGGATATCTGATGGTTGTCTCAACCGCAGAACAACTGGTTTTCTCCTATTATCACCTGTTTTTCACCTGTTGCATAACTTCTCATAAAATATTAAAATAACATATGCTAGGACAGACCTCCTTAATGCTGGAGGGTTTTTTTTTACTTTTAGGGACATTCTGAGATACTATCCATCTTTATTAGCATGTTATATTACTAATTTATGCATGGAACTCCAATTAGCATAACTGGAGCATAGCTGCATAATAAGTACAGTACAGGAAAATAGAATATTACGATCCAGCACAAACTTTTTAAATCTTGCGAATGTTGACAGATATGAGGTAAAATGCAGTGAAAACTTTTGCTGATTACCGTGTGAATTTCCTTATTTATTTAGTAAATCAGTCTTTTAGCTTTTAATCCTTTCCTTCTTGGATGCCCTGCTTCAATTCCTTCACTCTTCCAGGTTGCTCAAATCCCCATCCAACCTTGCCTTGAACATTTCCAAGGATGGAGCATCCAGAATTTTCTGCACAATGCGTTTTGGTGTCTTACCATGCTCATTGTAAAAAAATGTTTTCCTTATGGCTAATCTAAACCTGCCCTCTTTCAGTTTAAAACCATTACAATCTTGTCCTCTCACCATAGGCCTTGATAAAAAGTAAGAGGAGAGCAGAAAAAGTTAACTCCTACCTTTTACCAAGAGTGCAGCACCATCATTTATTCTGGCTGGCATCAGGAAACAGGGACCTTAGTAATCTCACTGTATGGTTTTCTCTAGGCTTTGCACTCTTTCCATAGCAACTCTGCACTCTGCACTCAGCCACTCTTTGCTACTGTTTTGGAGGTGTGAAAACCCTCGAGGGAACCAAAACTAAAGAGAGTTGACCTTTATGACCCTCATAATAGAGATTATACATTGTACCTATTCTTAGTGGTAATAGATGGTACTGTGCTTTTGCTTCTTTCTGCACATTGTGCAAGATTAAGGTCATGCAGAGGTAAACCGTAATAAATAAAGAGATCTGTAATGGAAAACAGTTTTCTAAGCAAGAGTTTTAAAAGGCAGGAAATCCTGAACAGTGGCTCCTGCTCTACAAACATTTCTCTGTTTCTCTGATCAAGAAATTTGCAAGGGCAAAGATTCCTAGAAGCTTGCTCTTTCTGAAAAAGCAAAGAAATTAAATAGTTGGAGAGAACTGGGATAGTCCCACAGAAGACGGTAATGCTTAGAAAAGCAGATCCCACAGTTCAGATTTCTGTTTCCCATTGCTGCTGGATAAATCTGTTGTTAAAAAAGTTTCTTAACAGTATATATCATCCTATATTTGTTCCCTCTTCACTCAGGTATCCTGACTGGAAGATACATCTGCTAAGCAGGTGCTGTAGCAGCTGTTTTGCTAAACGTGATCTACCTGACCTAGTATACATGTATTTAAGCAATTTGCATGGAAGTATGTAAATAGAGGAATAAATTTTGCTCTCATACCCTTAACCTAGCAGATTACAGATAGAGAAACACACTGTCAGAAGAAGAACACTGGATAGCCATGCTATAAGGCACAAGGAAATTACAAAGTTGTAGCAACAGAAGCAGGGATTGTCACCTGCTCACATTTTATTCAATAGAAAGGTAACAGAGCTCTCATGAAGAGATGCTATTAGAGATTTTATATATAAATAAACATAAGAAGCACACACTCTTATAATACAAATATTGCTCTAAGCATATCAAGAATGGCAACAGCGGTAACAAACAGGAGGCAAGTCAAATCTGTTCATGACAACCCCAAATCCCAGAAGCAATGAACACTATTGCAACCATATTTTTGGTTAGGTCTCAGACAGGAGACACCTAGCAAATTCGGGCTGACCATGCCTCAAGATGTAGCACAACCAGAAATAACACCAATGCCTGACATTATTTTGTGTATTTATGAGGGTATTTTTAGGTCTACATAATGACAGTAGGCATTGCAGGGGCTACTTGAAATCCATTTTCAGCTTGGTTACTAGGATATTTCAAAGCATCCTTAAGTCTGCATTAGGCTGATATTGATTCTTAGCCCTTAAGTTTATTTGGGAAAGGAGGATGTGAGGAAGTGAACCTGTAAGATCTTTCTAAGGCAATTAGGGCTGGTTGTTTCTCTGTGTAGAAGATGCTGTACCACAGATTATTGATCACCTGGAACTAGATAAAGTAGAAATGATGACTAAATAATATATATGGATATAATGTATGTGAAAATACATAGTCACAGTAGGTGAAGTACGTAGAAACCAGAAGCAGCCATTGAGCTACGGAACTTGCAAGCTTCATTCAGCTGCAGATCCTGGTTTTCATTACTCTGACACCCTTCAATAGTTTACAGAATGGTTTACAGCTGCATTTTAAGTGCAGTGCCAGGTACTGACACCTACCTTTGATTTGTATGACTGAAATGGGCATAACTATGAACAAGCATGTTAAAGGTCAGGCCATAATTCCTCTCCTCAGTCTTTTTATTTGTATCATCAACACATAGCATTTCCTTACATAATTCACAACTATTTTATAAACCTTAACAAAATGCTGAAAAACCACCAAGGAGATGAAAATCACCACAAATTTAACCCTGGGACAAATGCAAGTATGAGATGTGCATAATTTGTAAAAAATCATAAATAAATAAATATTCCTGAAGTTAATATACATATGCAACTACTCACAAAAGCACAGGTTCTTTGTTTAATAACAGGCTTGTTCTTCCCCCAAATTCTTTGCTCTCTGATGATTCACCTTTGCAAAACTGCCCCCAGCTGTGTTCTATAAAATGGTGGCTATAATAACCAAGAACTAAATTAGTGCAGAAAAAAGTCTATCTTGTAATTTTATAGGAAAAGTATCACAATGAAATCTGAATATTCTGCTACTTCTAAGATGTTTGTTGATGCAATAGTGCTGAAACATTTTAAAAAAGAAAAATGAACACTTATTCTGATTTAACAGTGTAATTTTATTGACTACCAAAGAGCTATTTCTGATTTATACCACAGAGATCAAAATCAGATGCAGTTCCTCTATAATATTCTTCCTTACATCTCCTGTATAGTTGGAAATCTAAGCAAGATTATGGGGTTTTATGCACGCATATTTGGCAGCCTTTTCGTATTTATTGGTGTAGCAAATATCATTTGAATTTGGTGCCTTTTTGCTAAGGAGTCAAATAAGTTATTTGCTGTATGAATAAGTATTTGATAGCAGATCAGACAAAGATAAGGCGTGAGGTATGAGTTTTCAGATGCAATAAAATGACTAAAAGGCCAATTCATCCCTCATGTAACATCGCTGAAGTCAATGAATTTGATCTTTATGTTGAAAATCCAATTTCACACTTAAATAGATTATTTATATCAGAGTTGTTTGTTTTTTGTTTAGTACTAGCTCTTGTAAGGATACCCTGTAGGATGAAACCAGTGATATTCACTTGTAACTTTTACACACGCAACACACAGCCTGTTTTTTTTCAAAATATATCCCCGCAACTCATGTCAAGGAAATTCCAATGTACTTGCACCGTACATATAATTAGTGATCATTAGTCCAATTAGTGAAGATTAGGGATTTAGATGAGATATGACACTTGAGCTAGAGAGAATTCAGAGAAATCAAAAAGCTGAACTGGTATCAGGAACTGCGAGGAAATATTGCTCTTAAAACGGAAAAACCACAGGAACACCAAAACAGTGGGAGAAAATTGGACTAAGCTGAAGGCTAGAGGAAAAGAGTATTTGGGCAAAGAACGGTGGCTGTTCCATTATAAAGAAGTAAAATAAGAAAGGTTAGTCCATATGCAAATCATCGAGATTTAGGAAAGAAGGATGTGCAAGTAGGTAGAAGGAGCATATTTTAGTGATACAACAACAATCCCAGAGGTACAATAATGAGCCAAAAGCACATGGAGAGATGGGTACTCAAAGAAAGTGGCCAGTCTTTCTATCTTTGCACCTGGACTCCAAGGCACAGAGGAAACTGTGAGCAGCTGCAGTCAGTGTTCCCAGATTCTCGGTCTCCAATACTCCTGCCAACATTAAGTCTTTGGCTTCTTTCTTCATTAAATATTTCACTACTCACCCTGCTGTTTAAACTGCTCCTGCACCTATTTCTTCTTGAGCATCCTCTGACTGTTTCTTCCTAAACAATTTCAAGTAGAGAATCGTTATGGACAACAGGTAAAACACGTATTTTGGATTTGCTCCAGCTTTTTTAGAGATACAGGACTTAGAGGTATCATCTGTAGCAATTCCTGTCTCTTTATATCACTTTTAATGTTTATGCATTTTAATCAGAGGTCATCAAAATATTTCAAATTAAAAGTGAAGATTTAGGGCTCCAATTCCTATCTTTCTATACACTCAAAATTTTTCTGTGAATCTTCGTTTTCCACAATTCTTTCTCAAATCTAATTTGAATTGGCCTTACATCTAAACAGTAACCTATTTCAGAGTGCTAGGACATTGTTTAGAACTAAGGTTTTTAGAGTGCAGGTAGGTTTTTCTTGTGGTGAAAAGAAATTGCTTCTGCTTGCAATCTGTATTTGTAAAAAGACATCTTGTTAGAAAACCTTACTGTCCACCAAAGTCACAAACACCCGATTTCTTTGAGAAGGTGAGTGTTCATGGTTTTGAAAAATTCCTGAAGATAAAGTTAGGTTCATCCTGCTTTGCAATGTTTGGAATCTTGCCACCTGCATAATAACCTGTGTTACCACATGTGCTATTCAACGGTGTGGGTTTGCCTCGTTTCCAGGGTATCATCAGCAGTTTTCCACATGGGAAATACTACAGATTTGGATTGTAGAAATCATTTGTCCAAACCTAAGCAAGTATCTAGGTTCCCTGTAGAGAGAGAGGAGAGAAAGAGGAACCTTCAGGTGGTGATTCATCTAAAATATGATTTACCAAAACTTTTTTTTGCAATCCATGTTAATCATATTAATAAATGCAGACTATTCCATGTGTCTGTTGATTTATTTGAAGAAGTTTTGTAACACTGATTTTCAGCTACAAAATTGGTTTTGACTCTTCTTCATAGTTATCCACACTAACTCTCCCCTTTGCTACAACTCAAAGCAATTTGCTGGCTTAGACTCAAATAGTTTGTACTCTCAAGTGTCCCACAAATCCTTTAAAAGCACACATTTGTAACTTGTCTCCCACCAAGGAAATTTAAGCAATAGTTTGAACATACATCTTACCTCAAAATTAGTCATCTAAGAATTTCATACTTCTGCTCATTTAAAAATTCAGAATTAATATCTTTATTGCGAAATATATTGCTCTGGAAGTTTTGTTTCCTGATGTGGAAACCTTATTCCTATTAACCATTTTATATTTCTTCCTTGCCTGTATAGCTGATGTACCCATTGAAAACAGAAACATTTGTTTTATTGTGGGGCCCTATCGGGATTATTTTTAATCCTGACTGCATCCAAAGTAATTAACAATGTTGTACTTTCTTCAGCTGCTCTCTTTGCACATGTCTACACATGAAACATTTGGTTTAACTTCCTAAATAGGCAAGACTGCGAAGAATTTTGAAATGTTTTACTTTATCACTATTCTTACTGATTCAACTGGCTTTATCCAGTGAGCTCATTCTTCTACTCTCACTGGCGTGATTTAACCTTCCCAATATTCCATTTTAGGTGATTGCTTCCATAACATGGTCCTGCACACTGCAATGCCAGAATTTCTTCCTGCTGGGAGCAGACATGACCATTTTGCCACCTTTGATGTAAAGCATTCATTTTGTTGATGTCTGCAAAACTAGCCAGATTTTTGGTGACCTGAATTTCTGGACGTCTGAAGCATTGTCTAAACCACCTTTTGCCTGAGAATACCCAGCTGCAAATATTCTGGTGTTCCCTTCATGCAGTTCCGATTGCTTTAAAATCCACATTCAAACTGATGTCATCCTGCAAACAGAAAACCAAGAGACTGAGGGGATGGAAAACACGTATAATTAGCAGGGAAATTAACTTAATGCTGAGAGGCAACAGGTGCCTAATCGAGCATCCAAGCAATCTCCTCATTTTTAGATCTTTAGGGGTTTTTTCCTTGGTAAGTGACGGATGAGAGGTAATGATGATACTGATGAAAAAACAGTTATAAAACCTGAGGAAACCCCATGAATAAGCAAGAAATGGCCAAAAGACTGGCAAGACTACTGTCAGCAGCAACCAGAGAAGGATCTAAGTTGATAAGCAACAAAAAAGGAGAGAAAGACACCATCTGGCTTTACACTTCCCACAGAAAGGTCAGACTCCTTTGCTTTGGAAATACCCAGCCATGCATATACCAGCCCAAGGCGACCCCAGAGTAAGAGTCTTGAGAAGCAGGCATGTCTAGGCAAGAAGCTTTCAAATGTAAGGCATTTTTTTTTCTCTATCTACTGTGTTTTAGTGCCAAATTTTAGTCCTAAAAGACAAAAGTTGTCCTCATAATATTAGAGTCTGTAGAGGCAGCTGGTCTAGTCCCCTGTCAGTTTTTTCTCCCAGTTAATACTCTGCCTCCCTAACTTATGAAGAGCACGAGCACTCAGAGGAGGTAAATATTTATTCATCACAGGCAGAGTGCCGCAATGTTTCTAGTAAGGATATATGTCATTTAAGACTTGAAACAACATGGAATTTTCAAGCCATTCAAAACATTTATAACCACTGCACCTCCTACAAACCCCAAGTTTCACATTCTTCAGAGAGTACCCTTCTTTGGTGAGTAACGATTTCGGAGCTGTTAAATCTTTACATTATCCCAACAACATGTCAATTAAGGGAGGCATTTTATACAGATTACAAAGATTTGTCGGAGGTGGCCACAGCTTTGTTAAAGCTGTTTTGTGGACATCTTCATAATTAATGGAAAAATCATTAGGAATTCAGTCTTTATTAACCCCTGTAGCTGCGGGGGCCCATTTCATCTTAATTGCATTCATTTGGCACTGGCAGTATTATACAGCATAATCACTAATAAATGATCTTTTAATTTGTACCAATCAAGAGAGCTTGCTTTCATGCCAATATTCCTGTTTCTTTGATGTTGACCTGTCTTGATTTTTGATCATTTGAACTTCAGATGATTTACTGGAAAATCAATATCAATACCAAATCTGCTGTATTCATACATCTGTGGTTAAGTTCAATTTGACTGTATTTTGATTGAAATAAGTAGTGCTTGATTATCCATTCAGATTTTATGAAATAATCAGGTTGGGAAATCTCGTCCTGTATTCTTATTCAAAGGCAAATAATTAGAAACTGTAGGAAAACTGCAGAGCTGGGACAGCATTTGAAGTAACACTTCAGATCCCACTAATTAACCAACTTTGTCTGTAATCTCCTAGAGGCCTCCACCAAGAGAGTAATATGCTATTACCCATTTAGCGAGGCCAACAGGGGCTTTGGCTACAGTTGTTAATAAGAAAATCTGAGACAGTTTCTCTCATTATACCCCCTGTCAGCACTGTCTCTGCAGTATAAAATAGCCATCATTGTTCTGTTGGTCAGAAACCAGAAACCAGACTACTGTAAAAAAATACTTTACAACTAATTGAAAATGACTGAAACATTCCCTTATCAACCAGTTGCTTTGTGTTATTTGAAGAAAATATAAATGTTAGTGAAGGAGGGCAAACACAAAGTTCAGTCTCTTTAATGAATACCTCCTGCGTGAACTAGAATTACTGACTTAGCTGAAGAGAAAAAAACCCTTACAGCTATTACTTCAACCTCTTGGTTATGAATTAAAGGGAAAAAAAAAAAAAAACCAACCATGATCTCTTTCCTAATATTATAGCACTTACTCCCTAAGTACTGAATTAATTTATTGAGAATTTACAAGTAAATCTGTTTAATTACTATGAGCAATACGGGTCTTGTCTAAACTCTTACTGAGCTGTTACATTGTGATACAGCTCCACTAATGGCTGTGAAATAAATAAATAAAAGATGTAGCTCAGTCTGAGGTGGGAGGGAATGAGCTGGACCACTGCAGCTGCATCATGGTAGGGATTGTAAGGGTTCCTCCTGTTCCCGTGTTACTGCCTCGACCCTCACATTTTTGCTTGCAGATACTTTAGATGCCCGATCTCCTTCCTTAAGTNGGGGGTGTGTGTGTACATGCAAGTTAGATGACATTTTATTTTACCTCGTTCCAATTTTCAGTGCAAATATTATAAGTCCATGAAATGAATAAGCAAGATTAAAGAACTGATCTCCAGTTGTTGAGGTACGTACACAAAGGAAGCCAATATAACAGTTTTAACACTGTCAGGCAGTGGCATTGCACAGAAGACTTTCGAGGTTTGGGGGACGGAGAGGAATGCAGAAAACACTTTAATCTGAAACTGCAAGCATGAAATTGCTTCCATTAAGCTTGACTTCCTGATTATTGTGTAACATTATCAAAAGGCACACTTAAGGCTGTTTTGATACCCTAAGTGTACATTACCATTTCTAAACAAATTTAAAATTAATAATGACTGCCCTTGATGTATAATGCCTGATAGCTTCTGTGGTTTGGAGGGGTTTTTTACAAGAGTTCTGTGAAGTCATCTGTTCTAAAAGATGGACCAGTAGTCCTACCTTTAAAATTGCTATACTACAGCTACTTATTTGGGAATTTTGACAGAAGAATATTTATAATAGCAGCAATTCAGATTTTGCTGCTGCTGAGCAGGTTGCCTGCCCCCACAGAGTAAGCTTTACATATAGGTTCCGGAAAAACTTCTTGCCTCATCTCTGTACAGGAAAGAGAGTGCTCACTCCAACAATTAATCATTCATATAGATAGAAACACACCAAATTTATTAAACTAAAATAATTGGGGGAGGAGTGAAATTACCTTTATCAATTAATGTTGTAGTTCATAATTACTTACATCAGTTTGGGCAGTTCTTCAGATTCCTAACTCAAGTGTTTCTGTCTTTTCTACTCAGACAACTATGATTTCCTTGTAAGTGTGGGGTGGACAGCAGTTTTTTTCACTTTATGGCCATGCCTTTTAAAAGTTCAAGCAATAGCCTCTAATTTAGTCTGTCTTTATGCACTAATCTTAGTCCAACTGCTTATGTTCATCTTGTTTGCACTCTGAAGAAGTGATTTCTCTGACTGACCCCTCTATGTCTAAGTTACAGCTTAGCACTCTTCTGTTGTTCAATGCTCGCCTCAGTGAAAATCCCAGACTCTTGCTAATATTTTAATAGCATGGATGTAAAAATCTTTCCTTGCTTGCTGAGAATCTTTTGGATAAACAGTAACACATAGAATAAATCACCACATATTTTATATTGTCAAATAGAATCTCATGGCAAGTGTCATGCACACACATTGTTTGTTTATTATGACATTTATTGCCATGTGATTGGACATATTTTATTCTGATTAAGACTGTTAATGGCTTTCCTTGGGACTTTTTTTCCAGACATTGAATATACACATACACAACATTCCCTTGAAATCTTAGCTTGTCTCCTCAGAGAAGTCTTTAATATCTCTTCTTGAAAAAATGTGCAATGTATGAAATACATTCACTTTTATAGTCTCTCAAGAGAAAAAAACTATCTGTCCTAAAGAATCACATGCTACTTATTGTATAGATTTACATGTAATTTTGCTTGATTTGGTTCTGAAGCGCTTTCTGGGAAAAGCGTAACAAAGATTCAAGACAGAATTTGAAGAACTGAATGAAAAAGAATATCTTCCATGCCATTCTCTGCATGAAGTTTGCTCTTAGCTTTCAGCAAGCTTGCAACCTCATAAGTCTCACCGCTAAAAATTATTTTGATGTAAATAAGAGCAATGAAAGACTTATGAACTCTAAAACTATTTTTAAGTTGGATTTAATTTTAATGAGATGGAAAGAAAAGGAGCAGAGTGATTTTATTCACCAGCACATGCCTCTACTATTTGACTGAAGAACAGACACTGCACATCCCATCAGAAAATGTCTGATCTTTTTGCTTCAAATCCTTGCTGGCCATGTCAATTTTTTGCAAGTTTATTATTCTCATCATGGATGAGTATTTATATCTGTTCTGAATTTGTTCTCCTTTAATTTCCATTTATGTTCCTCTTGTCCTATCTTCTTGTGCTGGTCTGAAAATAGCAGCTCATGTTGACATTATCTGTTCCATTTAAAATTTTAAATACTTCAATTAAATCACCTCTTAAGTGATTTTTCTTTCTAGACTTCATAGATTTAGATGTTCAGCTTGTCCTTAGAACTTAAGCTTTCAACCTTGCCACCTTTTCAAGAACAGCAATATCACATCTATAATACATATCGAAGGTAACGTTGTGCAGCTTGAATGTTGTCTCTAACTTTCTTAAATATATATATTCTGCTTCCCTGGCTGACTGTCCTAGATTGCATGTCTTTGGAACCACTTTTAAAAGGGTCTTGTCAAAGTCAACTGCATTCCTTACACTCTATTCACCTTTAAATGTGCTTTATATTTATGATACCAGTGCTCAGCAATTTATTTTTTCTAACATTAGTTCTTATAATCATGTAAATATGCATTTAGCAGATGAAGAAAAAATTTTAAAATTTAACTTTAATGTTATTCATTACTATTTATCCTCTATATTTGGAATTGCCTGTCTTAATGTGCTTTGTTCTTATAGAAACCTACCAATTTCTAATTTGCGGTTCTTAGACTCATAGTTACACACCTTCAAATTCTTTCTATGCTATTTCCAAATCAGACACAAGTATCCCTGTAAAATACCACTCCAGGCACATTTTCAGATTTTATAACAAATAGTTTATGCAGAACATAATTTGTAAAAGTATTGTAATAAATTAGAGGACTTATTACAGACAGCTACTTCCATTTCAGTATCTAACCAGCAGAGGACTGCTTAGTTTCCATAATGTTGAAAAATTCAGAAAGATCATGGAAATAGCCTGAGGACAGCAACTTGTCTGTGAAGAAAATGTCAAATAGAAGGTAACTCAAGTGAAGACTCCTTTCTTTGGTGTGCTGTAATTATAAACATGTCCCTCACATGCTTCCATCTTCTGTTCATCCCCCAGCCTGTGCTGATACCAGGGCTTGCCCTGACCCAGGCGCCGCACCTGACACTGGGTCATGTTAAACTTCCTGACGTTCCCATGGGCCCACTCTTTGTCAGCTGTGTCAACCACACCACTCAGCTTGGTGCCATCAACAAATTTGTGAGGCTGCACTTGGTCCCTTCATCTCATTATTGACTACATCTAAAACTACATCTTCATCATTAATGAAGATATTAAATAACACTGGTCCCAGTATGGACCCTGGAGGGATATTGCTCATCACTGATGTCCATTGGCACTCCGAGTCACTGACCACCACCCTCTGGATGTGACCATCCAACCACTTTCTTATCTAACAGTTCACTCATAAATCCATCTCTCTCCGCTTTAGACAAAAGGATGTTGTTGAGGACCATGTCAGAGGCTTTACAGAAGTCCAGATAAATGGCATCTGTAACCATTCTCTTCTCCACTGATGCAGTCACTCCATCATAGAAGGACACTGGATTGGTCAGGTAGGATTTGCCCTTTGAGAAGCCATGCTGACTGTCTCAAATCACCTCCCTGTCCTCCATGCTGCTTGGCTTCTAGAAGGATCTGTTCCATGATCTTCCCAGGTGCAGAGGTGAGGCTGAGAGGACAGTAGTTCCCAGGGTCACCCTTTTTAAAGATAAGTACAATATTTCCTTCTCTCCAGTCGCCTGGAACCTCACTAGAGTGCCATGACTTTTCAAGTATCGTGGAGAGTGGCTTGGCAACTACATCAGCCAATATTCCTTGTAAGGGAGATGCTCCAGTCCCTGATTCACCTTTGTTGCCCTCCACTGGACTCACTGCAGTACCTCTATGTCTCTCTTGTCTTGAGGAGCTCAGAACTGGACATAACATTCCAGATGCAGCCTCACTAGGTCTGAGTGGAAGGGCAGAATCACCTCCCTTGACCTTCTGGCGATGTTCTTCCTAAAGCACCCTAGGACACCATTGGCCTTCTTGGCCACAAGGAAATACTGCTGGCTCATGGACAGCTTGTTGTCCACCAGAACCCCCAGGTCCTTCTCCCTAGACTTGCTTTCCAGCAGGTTGGCCTCCAGCCTGTACTGGTGCATGGAGTTATTTCTCCCTGGGTGCAGGACCCTGGATTTCCCTTTGTTGAATTTCAGACCGTTCTTCTCTGTCCATCTCTCAAGCCTGCTGAGGTCCTTTCCAAGGGCTGCACGGCACCCCGGGGGATTGGCCACTCCTCCCAGCTTTGTGTCATCAGTGAACTTACTGAGGAGGCATCTGTCCTTCTCATCCAGGTCACTGATGAACAAGCTAAATACTCAGCACAGTACTGAGCTCTGGGCATCACCACTAGTGACAGTTCTCCAATTGTGACACTGATCACAACCCTCTGGCATCTGCCATTCGGCCAGGTCTGAATCATGGAATCATTTAGGTTGGAAAAGACCCTTAAGATCATCAAGTCCAACAATTAACCCAGCACAGCCAACCACTTAAACCACGTCCATAAGCACACAGCCCCAGCAGCACGGCAGCCTCATCAGCTGGGACACGCAGTTCATTAGTGCAGATGGAATGCTTCGCTAACAACTTTGACTGTTTCCTAGAGCTCAGCTGGTTTCTTTGCAAAGTTTTTCCATGCTTCACAGATGTACCAACTTGCTGAGACCTAGCATAAGACCCATCACAGGGTGCTGCACTGTGCAATGTAGGCACATGTGTCTGATCCTTAGATGTAGTCATGGCATGGGTAAAACAGAGTCTGAGCTGTGGCAAAAGGTCTCAGGGACCTTCACTCACCCATGGTGAACATCCAACCTACATCCCAGCTTAGAGGAGCCCTGAATATCAGTAATTTGTTCCTGGCTGACTTGAGTGAGTTAGTAACTGAGTCTGATAGCCTCCCTTTCACAACATCCTGCTTCCTCTGTAAGCTGCTGGAGGCACAGCACAGAGACAGCCACAAAGTTCCATCACAACAAACTCTCTATGTTAAAGCAAAAGACTGTTTCTCAACCTGAAGCTGCTCAGTAAAACAGACTGAATGGAGGGCAGAATCTGTCCTTAAAACATGTGGTTATTTCTTTATCATTTGAACTAAATATAGAGGCAGACAGATTTACATGAGAGTGAATTTGAAAAAGGGATAGAATGTTCAGAAAGGAAAATATTGTTGTCATATAGTTCCTCTGCCTGCAAAACAGTTGAGAGATTTTGTTTCGTGTTTCTCTTGTGACACTCCGCAAGACACAGAAAATGTATTGGATTTGTTTGAAAGTTGAAAACGTGTGATTTGGAAGTATTTTTTAAAACTTTTTTTCAAAAAAAAGGAATCCCATCTCACAACTAGCCTTCGCAGTGTGCTCTTGGGCACCTTTTTTGGCATTGGGCTGTCAGTGCATTTGATTTGCTGTCTGCATGTGATGTTATGTGCCATATTGTCACAGCTTAGGAAGAAGCAGTAAATTGAAGTCGAGTCCTCATTGGAATGAAACTCCCATTTTAAGGAGAAATTCAGATCTATTCAGCTTGACCTTGGAACTTGAATTAAATCTTTAGAAACTTAACTTTCTCAAGGGAAGTATGAGGTTTGCATGAGACTGGATATATTAAAAGCTTGTACACTTCTGGTATAGTGCACGTGCCAGGATGGTTAATTTTTAACTTAGAGGACAATGAGAAAATCAAAGAGTTTCACCTGAACTAATTTTCACAGAGCTAATTTGTTATATTCAAAACTGGTTTATAAGCATTTAACAATCCATTAAATGCAGTATTAAAAGCTCAGTTGTGATTTTTATTGAAACATTTTTGTATGTTTAACCTGATTTCTGAATGGATTTTTTATAGTTTGGGGTGGTATTATAAAAATGCACATAAGTCTAGGCTGGATTCCAATTTTGTATTGTAATAAGCAGCATTTTATGTATGTGTCTGTATGCACATTCAACAAATCATTCGGAAAGAAAAATCAAGTGGATGTGGTTATTGAAGATGGGGATAGCACTTACCTGCTTGAAATTTGATGCATATAATACATGAGGAGTTGTCCTTGCTTCAGTCATAAAACTAATCCATTTAGATTGTCATGTCGAGGAGTTGGGCACAATAGGTTTCTGCAAGACTACAGCACGTCACCACCCCACTGTAGCAGAGCAGCACCCAAGCTGGAAAGCAAAGCCAGGACGCTTGCTCCTGCCCTACCTGCAACAGGGTACTAAATCCTCTCTCAGGACTGGGAAAGTGTACCTGCCCTGCTCCCACACAGAGGGGCAAACCCTGAGATTTCTAACATGGCCAAATGTTTTTCTCCTGCTCTCTATCATTGCTGAGTAAATGATGACTTATCGTCATTAAATCTGCATGCAGCAAATCAATAAGAAGTTGGGGGGCTTGTTTGTAGAAGTATCAGAATCATTTTGGCATGCTGTTAACATGTTGATGACTCATTTTAGTGTGAATTCAGGAGCTGCCAGGAAATATTGCTAAGGCTATCTAAGTCTGGCTAACGCAGAAATGATAGGTACACTGCAACCCATGTGTCAGAGTAAAAGGGACAGAAAATAAAAATCTCCCAGTGCTTACAATTCCTCAAATTGCAGTAAGACATGGGGCTTAGGCTTAACTGCATTTTATGTCTGTGCTTTTCTAGAGGAAAAAAATGGCCCAGAGTATTTTTCTCATAGTAAGGCACACAGAAGTTTAACCCCAAAAGTTCCTCTGTTTCTACAAAGTAGCAGATGTACCATTTGTAATGTGTGATGCTCTGTGAGTGCTGCATTTTTGTGCCCCGGAATGTAGGAATATGACAAGGAGAGAAGCTACCCACAAGGAATGAGGAGGTGGAACAAGATGGAAGTGGATGTGTTCAGTGCAGGATGCACAGTACATGGTTTTACAAGCTAAGTCACACCGTATGGCCAGCCTGGAAAAACACTTCTTAGCAGGCGTGTTCTCTTTTTTTTCATTTGAGCATAATACAAGGTAGATTATGGATTTCTCAGCTAATTTGCAGAAAAACACTATTTTCACCAGCATCAGTTGCCATAGCTCATCAGCTCCATAATTCATAGAAACATAGAATGGTTTAGGATAGAAGAGACCTTAAATATCATCTAGTTCCAACCCCTCTGCCATGGGCAGGAACACCTTCCACTAGACCAGGTTGCTCAAAACCCTACCCAATCTGGCCTCAAACACTTCTAGGGATGGGGAGTCCACAACTTCTCTGGGCAAAATGTTCCATTGCATCACCACTCTTTCAGTGACGAATTTCTTCCTGACATCATAATTCAAACCTTCTTCTGAAATTATTGCCTCTCCTGAGCATGGAAGGAGTTCAACATTGGCAGCCCCTCTCCCCTGGATATTCAAGACCATCTGTTCATGCTAATTGCAGTAGTGACTTTCATATGTGGATTTTCCAACAGGCTCAAAGATAAAGCATCAGATGATACCAAACCAAGGACCTAAGTGCTGAAGTCTCTGAATACCCTCTAACTAAGCTATGCTCCTGAGTTGTTTCCCTCTTCCTGGAATGATAGTATATACACAGACGTGCAACTTAAAGTATGTGGTGCACCCAGGGACAAAGGAGTTACTGTTTGGGACTTTGGAAGTTCACAATAATAGCCACGGGACCAAAGTATTTTTAAAGGTCAACAGAACTCCAGTAATTTATGCACCTCTCTTCTGAGAAGTTATTATTATATGATCATTTTCATATGTAATTACCTTTTTCCTTTTTGCTGATTCACCTCTTAAACCCTTCATGCATATGATTGAGAAGCATCACCTTGCACATAGGGGAAGAAGAAAAGATATAATCAAACTATATATCTGATCTATAAGTCTGATCTTTTAGTCAATAGAGGCAGTTTCTGATCTTTGTCACTTGCAGAGGGAGAGGGAAAATTCACTGAAACAACCAGTGATTTTTTTTGATGGGAGAAAAGTCAGAAGGGGGTGGGGTAGGACATTGAGAGTAGGAGCCTTTGTTCAGTGAAACAAATGTTAACACCAGAATACAGATAAAACTTTATGTATTATTAAAGAATACATTTTGCTGTTGGAAAAATGTAATGCAACCTGGAATCATTTATTCAAACTGGTAATTCTTTTCATGTTGTCACATTACAAAAAGTCTTGATGTGTCTTGTGTCTGACTGAAAATATAAAACACTGTGGTAAAGGCAACTAATAAGAAGGACTATATTTTCTTTAGCCTGAACACCAATGCAGAAAGACATTACAAATAAAAAAAGAAAAAAAAAGGAAAAAGCCCCACATAAATTGATGGGGAAGGAGAAGGGGGAAAAAGCAAAGATATTCTGATAGGTCACCTTTTTTTCCATATATGAGCATTTAGTCTACAGTAATCTACCAGGACTGTCAAATTTGATTGAAAGATAATGCAAGATTTTTTTTCTTGACACAATTTATAGCATGTATCCATTAGGAATAATTATGGTTGCATGATTTTGCTAGCTGTTATCTCTACAAGTGTTACTAATGGTTTTATCAATTACTCCCTGTCCAATAACTGCATGGTTGTAACCTAATTTAAAGACACTCTATCACTAGGCTGATTTGTGTAGTAGTAAATGACAGCATTTGAGACACCAGCCAAACGACTCACTTCAGTGACTTAGTTAGTCTCTAATAATTAACAATTAGTAGATACCTAGGAAAAGCTCAAGAGACTAAAGCTCCCATGTTTCCCTTTCTTATCTAAATACAAGAAGTTACCAAGACAATCTCCTGTAAATATAAACCTTTAAATAAATTCTCCTTCTGTGACTGACAAAAAATGTGCTTTAATAAAGGTGAAGTGTTGAGGAATACAACAGAACCGAACTTTAGGATCCATGGTTGTAAGACGTAGTGACAATCTAAGGAGGAGATACAGGATTGTGCTTTGAGGTTTTGCTGTTAGTGCTATAGTTCAAAAGCAAAGCCAGTGTGCTAAAAGGGGAATAATGCTGGCAAAATTGTGCTATTTCATTGAACTTTAGAGCAAAAATGCTGGATGTGCAGAAAGAAGCACTTCATTACAGATCATTAGTGAGGTTTTATGTACAGCTCAGAAAGGTATTGCCTGCTCAGAACAGACTGGAAAGAAGTTTATTTTAAATGAGTGTAAAAGATGATATTCCTCCAAGGATGTTATCTCTGAGGATTTTAAAGAAATTTTCCATTAAAAAATCTCTCTTCTTAAATAAGACTTTGAACTTTAAGTTTAAAGCAGGATCTTGTACTCTACAAGAAACTATTTCTATGTAGGCATAAAGACATTTAAAATAACAGTGAGTGTACAGGGGTTGAGGTTTTTACAGTGCACAGTCCTTTGCACAGTCCATTAGTATATATGAATCTAGCTTGATGGGCAAAATTGCCCAGAATAATTCATCATTTGGGTTATTGTGTCAGATCTTAGTACATCATCTCTTTCAGACTATCCAAGATCCCAACATAACAATCTTTCCCTAGGAGCCTTGAGGGTTGTATGTTTATAAAATGCTGCACTTTAACCACTCAACAGTCTGATGACATTTTCAGGCTTACATGCAAAACCAATATCTGCTATGAAGCTTGCACATTCTTCGTAGGAACATAGGAGCTGCCACACTGGATTAGATCAGTGATCCATCTAGCATGGTCCCTGTCTCTGACAGATGCCAAATCCCAGCTGCTTTAGAGGAAGGTGTGAGAAACCTCATCAGAAAAAAACTCTGGAAGCACCTGTCTGTAAAGGGAGTTGCTTCTTAAACCCTTAGTAAGTGACTGGTTTATGCCCTACAGCATTACTGCATATATGCTTTAAAAATTACAGGGTTTTTGCTATAATTACAGGAGCTGCCACTATCCTTATAATATTTGTATTATATTCTTGATCTCAAGGCCATGTCTAGGTTTCACAGCACAGTCCCACTTCCCTGATCATTATCCAGGTTGAGGGCTGACCCAGACAGGCTGCAGTTTGCTTTTACGCTATGCGGTCAAGTTTCTTTCTCCTGGGATCCAAGTCCTGCCTGGAGATGGGGGAGATAAAGAATGTCTAGTTCCCAACCTGACATGGGCTCTCAGATCACACAGTTTAAAATAGTCACAGAAGCCAAGCTGCCATTAATTAATTCAGCTGGGTTGGTTTGGACATTTTTTAAGTCTCTTCTGTTGCATTTGAATTTTCTTCCTTTTTCGTTGACCCCATGCTTTGGATTTACAGAAACAGTAAGCAGACAGCCTCCTTTTTTCCCCACTAAATATTTTTTATCTTCAGTACTCTTACCATTTTCTGTTTTTAACCCATAGTCTAAAGCAAGAAATTTCACTCCTCTTTTCTTTTTTTTTCTTAACTTATATTCATCAATCTAAGCATTTCATTGCCATTTTGGAAGATCTTTATTTTCTGAGATACACTACACAGTATGCTGAGTGTAACATTCATTTATCTAATGTCATGAAAATAATTTTGGTTCTGTTCTCTGCCTCCAAATGTAACCTTAATGTAAATATTATTTAATAATGCTAAATGACAAAATTCAGGCCTCTGATTTTAGCTTAATCTGATGACAGTATTCCTCAGATAGCAGAGCATTTGTCCATTCAGTAAGCTGATAAAACAGTCTCAAGTCTGGGTTGCCAAAGCCAGAGATGGTCTTCAAAATGTAGTTTTAACCTCACCCACCCTTCCTGGTTCATCTGCATATTCTTTTGAAAACCACTCATTGAGTATCTGTAGCCCAAATGATGTCATCAGGCACAGCATGCAGCCACTACAAGTGGGACAATTATAATTTTTGTAGCTGATTAATCATCATGAAAAAGTAACAGTCAATTGACTCAATCATACATCCATGGTGATTAATCACACTTCACTTGTGTTTTTTACAAGTATTTTACCGACAGTGCAGATGTTGGATGATTTTTCTCCTTGAGCCTTTTCCTTGGTCACAGATGTTAAGTAATCACCTTGTCCTGACACTTGACTTACCTAATTTTTTCTTCTTCAGGCCCTTAAAAACAAATGTGCTTCTTAGCAGAAAGAAAATGTTAAACTAGTTTTTAATTTTTTTACAGGTCAATCAATATCTGAAATCACCGCGACTGTCATTTGTAGTCATAGGTGTTTTCAACAAGCACATTGCTATTAAATCTGTTCTCTGTTATGCATGACAGCAGGAGTACTAATAAAACCCTGACAGCAGCAGGTAGCAGAGTCCATCTTATTTTTAGACCACAGTTAGAGCTTCTAATCCAAGTGCATGAAAAGTCTCACTTGATTGTAACTAATTGGCATCCAGGCACACAAACAAGCAAACAAGAATCTTATGACACCAAAATATTGAAGTTCAGAGATACTGGCTGTTAGACTTTAGTCTTAACCTCGGTTAGAAAGGTAAGGGAAATTGCTGAAATGCCACATCAGATGAAAGTGTTGTACAGCTAAAACCCTAGTAATGATATTTTCCACGGAATTACATCTCGACTGATAAAGCCATGAGAATTTACAACCATTTTCTGTCTTACAACCATCATATTCTATTGGTTCATGTCATATGTGCATATACAGAGATGATTTTGTTTTAAGGAGTGCAAGTCAATTTCTAGGTGATTTTCAAAGATTTATTTCAGAGGACCCCTTATAGATAAAATCTATATATTTCCCAGGCTGCCCTCAATACTGCTAATGGAAATGTGTAGGGCAAATAAGTTGTTTACCTCAAACGGTGTGAGCCTCAGTGACTCTAACCATGTTTCATCCTTCAGAAAAAGCCAAAGATCCCCATTCTATTTAGAAAAAGTATCGTACCAACCTCTTTGCCCAGCCTTAGATCACTGTTAAGATCAATGCATACACTGGAAATTGCCTTTATGAAAAGATGACACAGCTGCATTGAATTCTGCACTAGACTGCAGTCTTGATACTGTTAATAAAGAGCCTAAGGTTGGGTATAATTGTTAATACACTAATTCTAGAAATCCACTCAAATGTCACTTATAATCAGGATTTTCTACTGTGCTAGGACCCCTGGGGAAACCTTTGAAGCTGTGAATGGTGTACACGATGACAGGGATGAACATAAGAAGGTAGAAGGCCACCGATGTTGTTTAGCTTAGTTGTATAAAACTATCACGTCTATAGAAGCTTAGAAATACTGGCAGCTAGGAAGATGGGAAAGCAAAGTGTGAGATGGAGGAAACACACAGAACCAGAAGGAAAAGCTTTGCACTAAACCCAGTTATTTCAAAGTATTAAGGGGAGAGATGAAGGAACTGTATGGCTTGTAATTTACAGCAGAAGTACCAAGGCAGAAAAGACATTATAAAAGCATTTCATCAAGAAGACATCCATGACATAAAACTATTTTAAAAAAATAAATCAAAAAAAATTAGTCATTTTATTAGCAGTAGAGATGAACTTTACAGCAGATGTGAAAAAGTGGGATGGCTGTGAAACCTTGAAAAGGAAAATGAGAGTAACAGAGTAAATTAATATGCAATATCAAAAAAATCTTTGAATGTAAATCAGTGATAATAAATTAATTGGCTTTTAATTTTATTAGAGCTGCACACACTTATTGTCTCATTTTATCATATCTTTGATATTATTATGCATAACATTTTGAAGTGTAACTTTGTGTACTTCCTCTCAGTTCTTGTTGCACCTTACTTATGATTACTGCTTGGGCTGGTGCAAAGTGAATGCATATCCCTCAATAATGAAGTACAGAAGAGTTGGACAGACTTTTCAAAGCCACAAGGCCTGCTGTAAAAAAATGCCTCATGAATCTTTTTCAGCTATAAGTAGCCTGGCACACGTAATAGCTCTACTGCTATGGGAATTTTGGCTGAAAATATTTTTAAAAGCTCCTGAGAAAAAGAGGATGTCAGGATATATGTGTGGTATTGCTGGAAACAGCTGCTTTCATCAGTGGTAAGTTTTCTCAGTTTTGGTTTGGACTAACTGCCACAGATAATAGCTGCTTCCTACTTATAGTCATACAATCACAGAATGTCCTGGGTTGGAAAGGACCTCAAAGATCATCTAGTCCCAACTCCCCCGCTGTGGACAGGGATCTTTCAGTAGACCAGGTTGCTTAGAGCTCTATCTAATCTGGCCTTAAACATTTCCAGGGATGGGGCATCCACAACTTCTCTGGGCAACCTGTTCCAGTGTTTCACCACCCTTAGAGAAAATAATTTTTTCCTAATATCTAATCTAAACCTACTCTCTTTCAATTTGAAGGCATTCCCCCTTGTCTTGTCACTACATGCCCCTGTAAATAGTCTCTCCCCCTTTTTCTTGTAGGTACTGGAAGGACAACAGGGTTTTCTAAGACTTCCACCTTTTTAATTTGAGCTGTAGGTTCCTCTCCCATTACTCACTTGCAGGGATTTCTGCAGACGGAACAAGAGCTGGGCTAGGATGTCCTCTCCCAAGCTTCCTTTTTAGTTAGAGTGCAGACCACATAGGGGATTTCAAACCATTTAATTGATGGCAGAATATGGGAACAGCAAAGAGAGAAATAAACTGATGCTGGAGTAACAACTGGAGGAGGAAGAGGTATTTTCCCACTCTACAAAAATGCATGAAGAAAAAAAAAGAGGAGATTACCAAAAGCCAAGAGGAATGAGGTAGGACTTGTGAGGGCAGGAGATTAGGACAGGAATAAGACACTTAGAGAGTTGCAAAAGCCTTTTTCTGAGGCGGAAATGCAAATGAGGTTTTCTGGATGTCACTGCTCCTCTAGTCTTGGTGAGTATGTAGCTGTGAAACTTGCTGCCAGTGTGACTAGTTCCCATGTAGGATTGGCGCTCTAACGACTCAGGCCGTGGCCAGGGGCAATCCTTCAGCTCACAAAGTCAGGGACTGAGCAGAGGGTCACTTTATAGCCCTCCAGACATCAGCACAGTACCAAGCAATGAGACCTTTCGATGTAGACTGAAAGGGGAGCAGGATTCAGTTTGTGTCTAAGCAACAAAACAGGAGAAATTTATGCAAGTAAATACAAGCTTTCCAGAACCAGGTAAAACTGGAATTAATTCTACTTCCTAGGTATATCTTGTAACTTTGGTGCAGCCGTTAACATGCCTGAGGAGCCAATCTTGGAGTCTGGACCCCTGAGACCTGTGTAAGAGACCCAAACTTACCTTGTAACGAGGTGAATGAATCAGCAGGGCCCAGGCAGCCTGTTTAGCAACAGTCTTTTGGTTAAAACCCTCACGTCGATGCAGACTGTTTTCACTTTCAGCAGAACAGCATTTTCCAAAAATGTGCTGATCAGCTCTAATTATCAAGGTTACAAACTGAATCACTCAAAAGGTAAGAAATGCCAGAATCCATGCTGCCTGGGTAACCTTGCTGCTCACACGCACACCCCTTGCACATGCCTTATGATACAGTCTATAATTATCTGATTGCTTGTTATTTTTGCCCCTGTATCATTGGAAGCATGAGATGCACCTGCAGCAGGGATGAATCAGAGTTAAGTAGTGAAGGTGGTTGCTCTCCTTAGACATCCTGTTTTGGTTGGTGTAAAGACATGTAGGCTGAAGAGAGTGGGGAAAGAAAGTGTAAGGCACAAATTATGGGAAAAGTGCTGATCAGAAGACCTAACTCTATCCAAGCCTTCACCACAGGATTCCTCCAAGGTTCTGGTCCAATCACTTCAGCTAAATTTTGGACAGGTGATTCTTCAGAGGAGACCCAAACTGCTCTGAAAAGCAGTGCCTCAGAAGGAGGTGAAGGAGATTTATGAAGCCGAGGAATATCACCTTTATTTTGTGCTTTCTGTGTACCTCAGTTTAGGCCTTGGGTTTTGATTTACAGGGCTTTGGAGCAGTCACACCTGCAGCCAAAATCAATAACAGGAGCTGTACTTTGGCGGCATAGAGCATTGTACAGTGCAATGCTAACATCTCTGGGGGAAAAACCATCCGAATGCAGATCCTAAACACTGCTAGCTCGGAACACAGAGCTAATGGAAAACCTGGACCTTCATGTCCCTGTACCCTGATTCTCCACCTAGACAGCTTCAATAATAATCATACCCTTCACATACCAAGGATATAATGAAAATAAACATAATGTATATCTGAGAAGCAATCAGACTGTAAAATAAAAAGTCACAAGCAAATTAATAGCTTTGTCTTCAGAGCAGAAGCAGCAAGTGGTAAATAAGGCACAAAGCCAAGAAAAGCAATGAGGAGGTGCCAGATAGCTAAATAGCTCGTTACGCAGCATTGATGCACTCTGCTCCCTGAAGGAGGAAGGGATCCCAGGTGAAAATAATAGTATCTTTTCATCTAACTGAAGATTGCATCAGAAGACATGGATAGAGAGAGGTGATGGCCAGTATTTGATGACACAGTAAATCCAGTTTAAGGCTTCCTGGAACTGGAAAATAAGCACAGCACCACAATGAAAATGATGGTTCAGTTTGAATATTTTTCTGACAAAACAAAATTTTAACAGATTTTGGAGAAAAAAATTGTCACAAATTTTAAATTCATACACTCAGGCTTTAGGTTTGTTCAAGTATTATACTTTTCCAGACAACAACGTGGAAAGATAGGACTGATACAGGCTTGGCACTGAGTGTTCCACCTAGTTTAACATTAACTTGATTTGGAGTTTGAAGTGCTCGGTGTGCATACATTGCAATGCTAATGCTTCTGAAGGGAAAACCCAACACGGGTTCTAAACATTAGCTTGGCCTTTGTCTACTTGATTTTGAAAAGCTAACAAACTTAACAGATCTTTCCTCCGCTCTTCTGTCTGTCATACGGAGGTTGGGTAGAGTTGCTTGAAACAGTCCTCATCACAGAAGCAGCCAAATTTACGTACTTGCACCACTGCATTCAGCAGATAGCTTCAAATCCATTTTTACCGTACCTTTGAAATATTTATATACTGAAAAATAGAAGGCAATATTCCAAAATAACTTTATCGTGCTACAACTATAGTTAAATGATTACTATTCCCTAGCAAGACATTTTGAAAAACTTGCAAGATACAATTTTATTTTTCTTTGCTGATGGTCCTTTGGAGACATGGCTTTCTTTTGTTCCTTCTGAAAACATTCATTATTATGAATAATCCTTCAGATCAGAAGAAAACTTGAGTATGACGGACTTTTCAGAAAACACTTTTATTTTGCAGATAGCCAGACGCAGAGCAGAAAAATTCTGAAAACAACATTCATTGTTATTCTTGCTTAAAATCTTCAGTTTTCTTTTTTTACCAAGTTCAAAATTTTCAACAACAAAAATTCATTTTAAAGCCTGAAATATTTTTTGGTCATTACTTTCCTCTTTCAGTACAGACCTGCTCTGTGCCAAAGATGAATTTAATCTCCCCAAAGCCAAAACTTCGAGTCAGTTTTTAACCACATTGCACATTCAATCCCTGAAACATCAAAGACAGAAACAGAACAGCATTTCAGTAGGCAGTTACCATCAGGACGTTGTGGCACACTCTAGTTTGTTGAAAAAATATAATATAATATCAAACTGAGGCAAAATCTGTTCAGTTCCTTGGCTGCATGAATTGCTGGATTAGACAGTGCAAGAGAGATGGAGGCTTCTCTAACTTCTCTTATCGCTTAGGTTGCTTCCCTTGTGCCTGTGAACCAGTACAAACTTAAACATAATTAGCTAAACTTTATCTTTCTCCCCGCTAATGTAGCACTAATTTTGAGCGAGACACTGAGCTGCCAGAAGAGTGTATCACAAGAAACAAGGTGGCCATTTGATCTTGTCGTAACACCACACTTCAAATGTACTCAACTTTAATGTTTATCTACTCTACAGACATTTCCACTGCCAAGCAGCCAACAGAAGCTTTCATACTGAGGAGACCCAGGCCCAGAGTGTTTTTCTTCAGTAACTTCCAGAGGCATAAACTTATAACACTTTTACTGTTCTTCCTGAACAACATGAGGGGGTCCCACAGTGGGCAATCCTTGGCCAAAACAATGGGAAGCCCAAGCACCACCCAGAATGCTGCCAATGGCTCCAGGAGAGCAGGGCAGGAGGACAGTGCTCTGTGCTGGAAAAGCATACACAGGTTGGTCTCTAAAGAGCCAAAGAATGTTCATCCATGTTCCCAAAAATCCCTTCCCTTTCTCCTTCTGGGCACTTTGAGCCAAGGAGCATCACGCAGGTCTTTATTCTGAAAAATTTCTTTGTAAGGAGTGATCTGTATAGCAGTTTGTTTTCATGGTGCTGATGGTTTCAGTTTAAATCTTTATTTAGCTGAAAAGCAGTTAAAAGCACTTGATGGTTGCACTGTTAAAGATCCTCCCACAACATGCTAGCATCATTCCTCTTCAGGATACAGGACTGTTCTCTCCAATAAGTTAATTTCTTGCAAAATATTTTCATACATTTTCAGCTACAAATGTATCCCAGTGGAGGAATTTATTAATTTCGCATTGCTCATACACCTAAAATCAAGCAGAAATGTTTTTCGAGTCTATAAAATGTAGATTTTGTGAAACTTCCTGACCAAAAAGGGGGGAAATTGGGCTCTGACAGTGAAATTTAAAGGCTTAATGTGCTCAGTACAAGTAATCAAGTTCAGGGCCTGAAGCAAAAGAAGTCAAAGGAAATAAGCATAAAGAATCTTGCAGTGGGACTAGGTCATCATCATAAGTCCTTTCCAACTGAAATTTCTATTCTATTCTATTCTATTCTATTCTATTCTATTCTATTCTATTCTATTCTGTTCTGCTCTGTTCTGTTCCATTCCGTTCCATTATGTTCCATTCCTTTTATTTCCATTCTGTTCCATTCTATTCCATTCCACTCCATTTTGTCTTTCTATCAGAAAAATCTTCTTGGAGAAGATTCACAGAGGAATTATCTATCTCAGATGTCAGTTAAGTAGCTTTCCTGGTTTATGTTTCATTCTCTCCTAATCTCTAATATTGAATTTCATTTGTACATCTTATATGCATTAAATTCTCATAAACAAGTGTTAATTTGTTCTGTAAGTATGTATAAAGTTGGTTTTTTTCCTCCATTAGGTTTTTGGTTCTAGAAACTCAGCAAGAAAAAATCCAGAACTTTAACAATTGACTCATTTACTGTCATTAATATTCCTTTGTAAATATTTGGATTTATACTTCGTGTGTTTCATTTTTTTTGCTTTGTTGTTTTGCTGTGTTGGCTGGAAGGACTGCTAAAATTCACCTGCCATTCAGTTTAATTTCTTGTGTTTCGGGCTGTACAACATTCCATGTAAAGCTAATCAATACAAGGATTTATGAAACATCGAAATAGAACAGTCTAAAGGAGGAAATTATAGTCAGTTCCAGTTATTAAAGATTTCCTATACTAAATTTAGTATAAGAAAATCCTTATACATCTTCTTTTAGGGTATTTGTCAAGTGTATAGACCAAAGAAACAATTGTGGTTGGTTCCACTGTAATGTGTCTTTATTTGTTGCTTGCTATTTAATGCTAGCTGGAAGGAAGCAAACCATGTCATGTAGAGGTGAAATACTGATTCGATTTTAGTCACTAGCAGCTCTTCCATTAATTTCTTCTGAAATTTTACCTGATGTGCAAAACCCTGTGCAATGGAAAAAGAAACAGCACATTTTATAAGATGAAAATATACATGACTCTGCATCCTTCCTATATTCAGCTGTCTCGCATTGCAAGCTACATTAGGTACATATCTACATACATATTCATACATATAGGCATCTACAGGCATTTATATCAGGTATATATAAAAGGAAAGATCTTCTTATATCATTATCTAGTTTAAATGTAGGATTTGTAGCCAAATACATTTGTTTCTTTCCAGGATTAACAATACATTTGCTAATCTTGTTTACTTCCAATATTTATCAAAGACTTTTGCCTCTACTTTCATTCCTTCTCATGACTAATTAGAATGCTTTATACTGACAGCAAATTTTATGAAGATATTTGTGTCTCAGAACACTTTGACTACCTAAAACTTACATAGATTCTTAAATACTTATTTTGGAGGATTTGAAGATATTCACAATTCTGGTTTTTGTACTTTAGTTTACAGCCAAGAAATTGCTTTCTTTAAAAAAAATAAAATTTCATGCACATGAGGAATTGTCCATCAACACGATATATATATGCATTATATGCATGCATATACATATATTTTTATGCATATATGCAAGCACACGCACACACACACACACACACACACACACAAGTACTTTACGAAGTTTGGTTACCTAATAACGTATTATCATTAGAAGTATTTATAACAAAACGCTCACCTATCACAATATACTCAATCTGTATCTTTTATAAATTGACTTGTAACTAATATTTCGATATATGAACGTGCCAATCTCTTAAGAACTTAAAAAAAACCAAATTATCTGCACAGGTCAGTGCAAGTCCAGTTACCTGGCTAACTCATCCATTTCTGTAGGCACTGTCCTGCAGTTAGAACACTTCATTTTTTTGTTCTCTCCAAGTGTAATCTGAAATCTTAACGAGTTACTTGTTTTGCTTTTGTGAACAACTTCTCAAACCAAAAATTATTGTCTAGCTTCTATTGTTTCTCTTTCACTTGCCAAGGATGTCTCTGATACTTCATGACACATTAGTAAGTGAGTTGCTACTGAGTCATTCATGATTTAAAACATTTTCCCATGAAGTTCTGATTTGCAGACAGCTCCTCCTGCCTCTTGTCCTTCCTTCACTTACAAACTGGAACATAATGCGACCAGTGAAGAGAAAATAATAAACAATAAAAAAATAATTTCGTTGACCCACAGATCACACAGAAAACCAGCTTATGCAAAAGGCAGAGTGCACAAACTATATGTTTTCCTTTCAATATGACACTATACACTATTATTTTTAACAAAAAGGTTTAACAATGCTGAATATGATACCAAACCACAAACAGGAAAATAAGGTTTGGTTCACTTTTTGTTGTCATTTGTTTCTATCAGCCATTGGTCAGCAGGCAAAAGGCAAGTTTTCAATTGTTCCAGTTTGTTCACGTTAGTACTACCCTTATTCCTCAAAATGACTCTTTGTTTTACAAAAAGATTCCTTGCAAACAATTATCAACTGCATTGTAGAGATCAGCTTGTACACAAAAGAGCAATACAGATATTTTATCACTGCAATTCATATATATTTACAAGTGGTGATGGTCTACTGTTAATTGCACAAAACAGCTTAAAAGAATAAAATATTTACTGTAGCCAAAGCTGGATTGCTTGTGAAAAGGAGTTATTCTGGGGTCAAGCAACAATCTCTCTGCTTCAGTCCTCATTGGAAAAAAAAAAAAACAGAGTCCAGTCTTTATCTTGCTAGTTTCTATTTTCAAATCTTTATATTTCCCCTTGGGACATGCGATATGGGAACCAGAGACAAAGAAAACAACAATAAAAAGAAAAAGATTGTATGGTAGTGAACATTTTCAGAGAGTGAAACTGCAGAATAAGTTGACCAAGATGCATTGAAATCTGTTTCTGGTGACATAAGAAATAAGCTGAGAAGTACTTAAAAGCATTAATAGGGATGAGACCCTGTCTTTCTAGCTGGATAGGATCAGGCTCCTTTTTGGGCTCACTCAGTATGTGCTGTAAGTATTCAATGCCAATATTCAAGACACAATCCTGTAATGTCATTACAAGGTCCCATCACAGTCACTTGCACATTTCCTTTGGCACAGCAGATTTTTTTTTGATGGGGGACAGGGTCAACAGTCAAGAAATCCCTGCCCTCTAATAAGACAGCAGGAGAAGAAAAACACTTGCTAAGCACTTCAACTGTTCTCAGATTCATAAAAAACATCATGTTGTGGAGATGATAATGTTTCTTTTTCCTGTTGGTCAGCTGCTGGGAAACCTTTGGGAATTTGCTGGGTAAAAGCTCCAGAAACTCTGAGGAGCTTCTTGCTCTCACCTTGGTAGAGTAGCTATGGCAGAACTTCTAGTGCCAGATACACCATCACAGGCAACATTTCCCATCACGCTGGAGAGTGGAACAGGAGCAGCTGTCCTCTCCCCAACATTAAAACCACTAAGAACAATAAGGAAGCTCTTCAGATCTTCAGAATGCTGATGGAAATCACAAAAAGTATGACAATAGAGACAGTGGCAAGACACAGATGCCCCCAAGAAGGGAAAGAAATCTGGGACCAGAGGAGACAAGGCATCTGGATTTTTCACTTTGGAAGTTTGGTCTGGATTTACATTCACACAAACCCGCAGCCCCTGGGAATCAACACAGCACATTTCAGTTTGTGCATTATGCTAACAAAATCTCCCAGTTCTGCTCTTTCTCTAGTTTTGCACCTTTCACACTACAGCAGAGTCTTTTTATCAATCTTAGTCTGTATCCCAACCTTCTTGCGTAAAGGTTAAAAAGAATGTATTGATTGTACTGTGAAGTGTGCCAATGACATTTCTAAGGTTGTGTCGTACAAATCTATAGATAGCTAGGGAGTGTTCATGCTTGATCAAGTTCTTGTTATTATTGGGAGAAGCTCAAATCCTAACAGATGAAAGATGTTTTTCAAATTACCTGGCTCTGTAAAATATTTTTCCTGATTCAGAGCATTTTAACTTCCCCTTGATGTCAATGTACAACAAATCACAGATGAGTCTACATAAAGGAACTGTGATGAAATCCTGGTTATGGGCGATCTGTCACCAGCTTCAGAGTGGTCAGTATTTCACTTCAGGTTCTTAATATAAACAAAGAATATAAATCTTCGTTTCTAAGCAAACATTGATCAAGGTGGTTGTGTCAGATCTGCTCCTGGGCCTTTTCTCTGCCTGTTTTGCAGCTGTCACATCACCCCTGAAGATATTCTCCTCTCTGCTTCTGCAATGGGACAAGGAATTCTGGAGCTTAGCACCCTACTGCTGTCCTACTGTGCATTAGAAGGTCCAGGAAAAGTAGCATTGGTGAAGCTTGGCTTCTCACTGATTTGCATGCTGTGGTCAGACCTTCCAGTGCCTCTCTGTGGAAGAGCTGTGAGTGATGCTGTTCATGCCACTGAGGCAGCACAGCACTTCTCCCGGGCAGGATCTCCCATTTGACAAGGATTTCACTGCATCTGAAATTTTTCCCTCAGGTTGACATAAGAAAGTCTCCCCTCTCCCAGCAGTCTATTTTTGTGAACTTATTAGGAATCTTATGAGTATTAAAACTGCCAGACAGCTGAAAATCTTCTATAAAACTTGTCTGGTCAGATAGATACATGTACAGAGACTGGCGGACACAAACACTTAAGACTTGCTTTTGTAGAAAGACAAGTTACAGAGATTTAGACTTTTAGCACATTTGTGACAGGATTCCTCAGTAGATATGCAGGCTTTAGTCACAGGAGCTCAGAAAATTTCATCAGCCCTATCCACCGTGGAACAGCTCTGTTCCACACAGTTTTTGTTGCTGTTACAAGTCATTCTGAAGCCTACTGACAAAAGGAGAGAAAACATGCAATAACCCTTCAAGGGAATAAACAAATCAACCTTTGAGTCTCAAATGAGTGCTGAGACACAGGTCTCAGGGCTGACACTTGAGCTCCAGCTTTAAAATCTGCTTTGCCTGTGTGTCAGCCGTGGCTGTGAATACCGAGAGGCTGAATGGCTTTCTTGCCGTCAGGAGTTGCGTATGAGAGCGGTTCAGTTCATGAGTCATTGGCTAAGCAGATGTCAGAAAGCATGATATCTAAAGCTGATTTCTGATGGAAATGTCAAAGGAGGTGTCTGTAATGCTGAAGTCACTTCTCAGTGATGGCTTGCTACTGGTTCATAACTGCTTTCTGCTCTGCTTCCATCTACCATGAAAGCTGCTGTGGTACTACCTTGCATCTGTGCTCAGACAGAGCTAGACTAGATCTTGTTAAATCAACTGTATAAGCCAGTCACCTAGCCAAAACTGATGGCACACTTAGTGTACTGAAACTATCCATACTAATATTCCTTCCTCACAGGCTAAATATCAAAGTTTGGAAATACAGAGTACACTTTACACATAGGAAGGAGAACTATGCCTGGTGATTTTTTCCTAGCAGTGATTCTCTCAAAAAAAATTACCTTACAGACACAAATTTGGCCTTATTCTCCTACCCCCATCTCAAAATATGATACCACAGAGTCAAGTTCACTAAGAGCTTGCTATTAGTGAGGAGTACAACAAGCTTTGATCCAAGACAAGCAGTAGTCTGAAAGATTTGCATATAAAGGAAGTGCTTTTTCTTCCCGTCTATTCAGAGGTGCATTCAATCTTCTGATCTTTTGTTTTGCATTTTTTATTTTTTTCTGAGGTGCATTCAATCTTCTGATCTTTTGTTTTGCATTTTTTATTTTTTTCTGCCGAATAACTAGGTACGACCTCTAAAATATCTCAATCAGTTTAAGTAATGATAATAATAATTATAATAATAATTATAATAATGATAATAATAATGATAATAATAATTCTATTATTATACAATTAATAATTATATAATAATAAAATAATAATATATAATAATACAATAAAGTGGTTTGATTTTATACCTTTAATTTGGAGATCTTGAAACACTTCATACAAAAAGATGATTATTACCTTCTTTTTATACATTTGGAGACCAAAGCATAGACTATTAAAGTAACTTTTTCAAAGCTAGTCTGCAGAGCTAAGGATGGAACTAAATTTTCTGTCATGCTTGTTACCCATACCATTCTAATTCCATAAAATACCGGCAAGTTAAATGACAAAACATACATAGATCATATGTTCAAATATAAAAGGCAGGAGTAAACAAGCTGAAAGAATTGAGAAATGCTTCTCAGTAAATTATACGTCACATGCTAGTATCTGTGTCAGTTCTACTAGACTATTTTCTCTGCTGTCCCCACAAATTTCCGTAGCTTAAGATCTTTCACATTTCACCGTATTCAGATTCCTTTTTAAAAATTCACATATTTTTATCTTTTCTATCTGGAATTTAATACTGTGGTGTTTTTCCTCTTTCTGAACTTATCAGTCCATCACCTCTCCAAACAGCCACACTTGCGGTATAGTTATCATTTCATCTTGCAGAACGTGCAAAATGCAGACTTTCGTAAGCCCCTCATCAACTTATTCCCTACGGTCCAGAATTTTATTTTTTTTTAAATTGTTTCAGGTTTTTATTCAAATAAGTTTATGCATTTACCAGTATTTTTCCCAAGCTTCATGACTCTCCCACAGAGACTAAACTTCATACACTAGATATTCTTAAAGCTATGTCCTTTCATCTTTCTAGAACAAAGCCATTTTGAAAATCTCTCAGGCTTTTTGTAGCTTTTGGTAATAAATCCAGGGGGAATTTTTTTTCTTCTCAGAGGCTCTCAAAGGGGTTTCAACTTGTATGAGGGTCTCACATGCATTGAACAAACTGTCCCTCCCCTCTCAATTAGGGCTCACTTTACTGAGGCTCAGGCAACATCTGCAGCTTGTTTTAGGGGAATCCTTAGTTCTGTGCTGTGCAGGGCAGCTGCTTGGAGTTCAGTTCATGTGCTCACCAGGCATTGCTTCAGGATAAGAACTTCTAGATGAGGTCTCCTGGAGTTGTTAATTAGACAAACATTTTATTCCCTGTCTTCTTGTGAGGTAGCTGCACATGGAGGGATGAAGGTGGCCCACTGCTGGAGGAACAGAGACTGTCTCGTGATATTTAAAGTTCCCTGAAATGCTTTGGGGTACATAGATCCCTTGTTGCCTTCCTGCCCCCACTGGTTCAGGGTCCTTTAACCTAAGCTTGCATAGATAACAACACCAGTAAATTGAGGCTACTTTGCCTTTTTACGTCCTCTGTTACAACATACAGGCATTTACATCCCTAGAAGGTACCTACATCTGGCTTAAATGACAAGGGTATGTATTTGGGAGGTGCACACACAAGTATGCAGTGAGATCATGAGGCAAGTAGCATTACAAGTATGACTCTCCATATTCATGCCAAAAAGTCATGTTACCGGTACACCTGTTCCTGATGACCTTCACCAGTATGGCTTCTATGTTCTGTTTTACTGATTTTGTTGGTCCTTTTTATTTTTCTACGAAATGGACTTACAGGAAGACTCAAAATATGAAAAGCCTCTATTCTAAAAGGTACACAGAGTTCAGGTCTGCATTTTGGTTGTATGAGTTGGTCATGGTGTTGTGTGCTGAGCGGTTCATTTAACTACTTACTTTTGACCCTTTAGTTTTCTTTTAACCTTGATTTATTTATGACTAGCTTAGTGCTCAATAGCATGCAGTATTTATTGTGTTAAAGACTGAGTTTAGAATTATCATTATATATCATTATGGCCCAAAAATGGCTGAATCCCTCAAAAGAATGTCATTGGCAATATTAAGACTTTGCTTTATGCAAGAAATAATTGAACCTGACCAAGTCCACTGGGGAGTTTGGGTCTGAAGGGACTTTTAAAGGTTATCTAATCCAACGCCCTACAATAAGCAGTGACATATTCAAGTAGATCAGGTTGCTCAGAGCCTCGTCAACCCGACCTGTGGTATTTCCAGGAATGGGGTATCTATCTTCTTTCTGCGCATCCTGCTCCAATGTTTCACCACTGAATAAAAACTTTCTTCCTCATATCTAATCTAAATCAACTTCCTTTCAGTTTAAAGCCATTATCCCTTGTCCTATCACAACAGGCCCTGCTAAAAAGTTTGTCCCCATTTTTCTTATAAGCCACCTTGAAGTACTGAATGGCTGCAATATTGTCCTCCTGGAGCCTTCAGTTTTACAGGCTGAACAATCCCAACTCCCCCAGGCTTTCCTCATAGGAAAGGCGTTTCATCCCCTGGTCATTTTTGTGCCCCTCCTCTGGACTCAGTCCAACAGGTCAAGCTTAATTAGGAGTAAATCCGGGTCTAAGGTCTGTCTGCTTCCAAAATCTATGCATACGTTTAATAATGCATATATAAACTTTTAACCTCTTGGTACCTTATATGCTTTTAGCATACAACCAGGTTCTGTGTCTTCTAAACCAAAAGTGTGACAAGTATTAACAAGTATTTTTATCTAAAACTGTATTTCACAGTTCTAGAGACCTTTTTGAGTCTAATTTCAGGAAATTTCCGTCTCATCAAAGGAATGAGTGATTTGAGTAGTCATATGAATTCTATATATTTATCCAGCTAAACTAAACATCTTGATATCTTAAGGACAGCAGATGATTTGGAGGAGAATATGAGATTTAAACGAGCATGAAAAGGATGAAAGAGTGTGACTTTCTTTATACAAGTGTGTGAGTAATGTTTTAATCAGGGAAACATTTTTTTTATAAGACCAAATATTTAGTGTTGCTATTTACAGCATTTCAAGTTTAGCCAGCAAGGCACAGATGAAGGGGAACCACAGTTCCCTGAAAGTCTCCTCTTTTCCCCATCCCACCAAGTCCTAATCAATATCACAGATTCAGTACCAGAGAAGAAATAAGCTCCCAAAAAGAACAGTGTAATTTCCCCAGAGGACTAAGGAAGGAGAAAAATTTCTGTGACTATATGGTACTGATTATTGGGAGATCCCCCTGACACAGCTGCAATTTGGTCTTCATGCATGGTGAGGGAAAAAGAAGCTGAGTCAGATAATTCTTTTCCTAAAGTGTTTAGCATACAAAACCACAGATCAGAAAAGAATATGATGGTCTGGAGCATTTTTTACAGTGCAATGTATCTGACACACATCTAGGCCATTAATCAGAGAGAGACTCTTTCTATTGCAGTTGATTACAGGGTGTGAACATTAATATAGTGTAGAAGTTGGAGGTGGAAAAGATCTGGTGAATTGAAAGCTTCTTGCCAATGCATGGTGCTTCTGAGCTAAAGGATGTAACTGATAATGGATAACCTTTTCTGGGTTCTATTCTTATTTGCCAAATTATGGCTGAGGAATAGGAAATAAGACTTGAGATGACATTTGAGCCATGAGTCTTAAAAAAAAAAAAAAAAAAGATTATTAAAGACAACAACTGTGTCGTGTGGGAAAGGTCATGATTTAATTGCAAGATTGTGAAATCAGGATGCTGAGCACTGGGATAACAGGTTCGAGAGACACATTCAGTTAAATGGCTCAATAGAATAGAGGACATTATTTTCCATTTTCTGTGTAAAATAACCTTTCAAAACTCTTGATGAAAAAAAAAGAAACCTGATTTACCTGAGTAAATCTGATTTTTTTAAAATGATAAATTGCACTTATAGGACTCTTCAGAAAAAGATTCCTCTTATTTAGATTAACTTTTACAATATGAAGCCTTCAAAATCTGATCCTGAAATAGTTGCCTTATCTTGATTTTATCAGGATCAATTACATAAAGAGAGATCAGTGAAACCCAAGTAATTTTAGCAACAGTAGCTGAAGTGAAATAACTGAGCAGCATGTAAAGGGCCATTGTCGACAAACATGCTATTATTCAAAAAGACAATACTATACCTGTAATTATGAAAGAATAAAATATTCTGAAGCAAGTGATATTTATGGTACATCAAAATGAAGATAAGGGAAAAGTTCTCAAGGTACTCTCTGCATTTAGGTAGCTTAAAAATGTAAATGGTTTATATACTATTAACTTGGCGCTTTACCATAACTTACTGCAATGAATTTTTGTCTTCCCAAATTAATTTCAGACTTGTAAAAGCTGGATTGGCATCATATGGGTCTGAGCTCCTCAATTTATCCAAATTACATATATCTTGAAGGCAGTGCAATTTTCCATAAGCTATCCTGTCAACATGTCTCAATCCTGACCTACTTATGGCACCTCCAGAGAGGAGCAGACTTTTCAGCCTCCCTGTTCATTCAGTCCCTGGCTGAGCTTGCCAATTAGTGTCTCTGAAGGAGAGGGAAGGGGAGCTGTTTGATGTGGACATCAAGTGTTGGACCACCAAGTCGTGCCTCAGAGTTGTTTGCATTAACCAGCCAACACCTACTCAGTTTCCCACCGTGATGTCTGACATCAGTTTTGTCTCTTTACCTACAATGACGATACGGAATAGCTGAGCTGTCTCACATTCTAACTCGTGAAAACTGTTGGCAAGTGTTGATGTATGTTTTCTTAATTCTGACTGCCATACACCTCCGATTAGTTACTACATAATACAATCTGTTCTGTATTTGATTTGAACTAACAGATTCTACTACTATGGACATATATACGCACCTAGAAAGATGGATAGGCCCACTGCCATGGAGGTGATAGACTGCACAATCCAACAGCAATCCCTGTGTCATTCAGTCTCCTGTTGAGTGTGAATTTAAATCACTTAAATCCTGAATATTTCTGTCCTTTGAATATTATAAAATTTAAATCCTTTAAGAATTCCTTTAGAAAAAAAAATATGAATCAAAAACAAATGGTAGGATTAATAAACCAATTGTTCAGTTGGTTTTAAAAATCCATCATGAATTTTCTAAATCTCAAACTGTTTAGTTAGGTTTTACTTTTCACACTTGATGTGCTTGATCTTAAATCGTTCAGTAATAAAATAGAAAAATTACAAATCAGCCTGGTTAAATTAGAATATTCATAAAGTGAGGTGCCATAAGAGAGTCATTTACTATCTTAGAAAGTTCACTTATGCAGTTCAAACAGATGAAAAATACTCCTTAATAAAATACAGCGTATATATCAGGATCAGCACTAAGGCTTTTCTACATCCAAGGGATTTTATACATCTCTGGGTACTGAGAATAAGCCTCTACTAACATCAAATTCCATGGAAGTCTCTTAAACTTCTGGACACTATGACTGAGGGAATAGCTGTTTCTGGTCCAGTCCAAGCCAGAAGAGGCAGAGCAGGCGAGCTATCTGCAATCCTAAAATTAGAGTGAAGCATGTCACCATCTGTCATTTCCACCTTACCTATGGATGTTAGGATGATTGACTCTTAGAAAGTAAGTACAGGTCCTGAGTAGGACTAGACTTAGTAATATTTTAGATATTTATGCTTTTGAAAATTGTTACCTTTTAAAATGAAACCTTTTAGTTTTCCAGATTCACTTTTGCATGGCTAAATGCAGGACAGAGTACAAAATAATATAAGAAAATGTCAGGAAATGGATGGTAGAAATTGGTGGAAAGCTCAGAGGTTCAGAAGATCCATCACATCTGTTTGATGAGGAAGCTGGGCCTCCAGGACTTGTTTACATCCTCTCTGTGAAAGGCCTTTCACGAGAGTGTGGAGGATTTTGCTCATCTCTGGTCATTTTATATAACCTTTATTTGGAAGGCAAGGGAGAAATAGTCTTTGGTGCTCTTTGGCATTTCATTTTTTTTCACAATTGCAGTGACTTTATACCTTTTTGAAGTATAAAATACACATATGAAAAAATTAATTTTTGAAACCATAGAAGAAGTTCAAATAGTTCAAATTAATAGTGAATTCTTAGGCCAAATGACATCACAATTCTGTTCATTCTTCTTCATCACCTTCAAAGTGTCCATACACACCAGACTCACCAGACTCTTCTTTATCAGGAATTCCATCATCTGAAAACAGTAGACTGCAGGACTGTAACAGCAGACTCAATTTATCCACCAGAAACACTGCTGCAAACAATAGCACAAAAACTGGTGGAACACAGATGACCATAGTGAGTGAAAGTGAATATAGAGACCTTATTTTTTCTCCTGTTCCCTCTAACGTTCAGAATTTAGCTGAAATGTAAGATTCATTGACAGTGGAGTCAGGAAGAGGGCAACTTTTGCATCAAAATAACTTGAACTATGCTTTTAAGTGTTCACACTACAAAAGTTCAAGCTTCTAGTTATAGGCAAGACAAATCTTGAAGGTCTCGAATAGCTAAACTGAAAGTTACTTTTGAGTTCAAACTGTTCATAAATCAACCCCTTTTTTTCTCAGCTCTTTTTCCAATCCATTATGGGTTGGGAAAACAACCATCTACATCAGTATGTTGCAGATTTTGTGAGCAGATATTTTTGCAGTCAGATCTCACCTGTTTCTTCAGACCACTCCATACCCCAATCACCAAACTTGGATTATAAGAACAATGTAGTTCCATGAAAGAACACTTATCATGGTTTCATAGCTTCCCATTCTGGACACCTTGGTAGCTTATTTAATATTCAGTTTGTCTAAGCCCGTGTTTTATTTTAGCTTTCTCATTTTTAGAAGGCTGTTTTAAAAAATGAAAGCATTGGAAAGAACTTTTCATCATTTTTAAGAATGTCTTCGAACTGATATCAGACAGTCCCTCTGTTTCTAAAACACCCCGTTCCCATCCTATATACAAATGTGCATTTAAATTTCATTCAGCAAATTTAGTTTTCATATATCATATATTTTGGGGGTCCTAAAAGACTGATTTTGAGAAAGTTTGTTGTTTCTAGTAATCCAATAGAAGAGGTAAGAATCAATGAGTATGCACATAGGGGTTATTTAATCACTGACCCTCTAAGGAACATGAAGCTGGTGCTTAATGAAGGTAGTGTTACCTTTTGGGTTATAGTTTTGTATTTGGAATTTAAGCTAGACTTCATAAACAGATAACTAAAAGAGAGGAAAAATTTGTATCACAATAGTCCATTCCTCCAAATCAACACTGCATGAATCCAAATCTTAGAGTCTGTTTGCAGTAGGATAAAGGCCAGAGCATTATATGAAACTAGGCATCACACTTTTTATGCGTCATGAATATGTTTCACCAGTTTTCACAATTATCTTTTTCATTATCTAAGAGTACACATTTTTGGTCATTAGAGTGTTTCCAGAAAGGGAACGCTATTATTTCTGAAAAGATACGTCTAATATTTTTATTGCGTATCAGTCCACACGTAGCTGAATAGTATATATATAAAACTGCAATGGTAAAGGAGAATCTCTCACTCTTACTGTCTCTGCCTTGCATGCACACACAGACATGCTCGTGCATGCAGGCATACACAAAAGGAACGATTCTTTTTTTATTTTTAGCAGAAATGCCAATAAACTGAAGAACCCTATAGCCACAAAAGGATGCTGTAGCAGGAAAAGGGAGAAGTGAAAAGAGGAGTATCTGCGCTGTCACACTGTACCTGGGAACTCTAGGGTGCAAAATACAGTCTCACACTGTGAAAAGCAGATCATCAAAGCAGACTCACTAAATCACCTTCCACTGGTGAGGACACAGGCCAAGCACCCTCACCCCACAGCAGCCAATGAGCGCCTACCTATTTGTAATGCTGCAAACACAGTTAGCAACATATTTGTTAGCAGGTGTCACTGTGATGAGAAGAGCAGACGGCAGTCAGCCTGTAATTATTGTGTGAACCCAATAGGCGTTACACACTTCATTTTGGAACACATCACAGAATTCTTTAATAGCTGGCCTGATTATTAGGATCTTAAGTTAATTTGTGCAGAATGTTATAAAAGTTAAGCAAGAAGATATTAACATTATACAAATGAGCATGGTTCTGCCTGTTAGCTTGAACATACGGCAAGAAACAGAATGACACTATCCAACACTGCAAATTTACATTTAACAAAATCGCTAAGTAACAATTTTACAGTCATCTTAATTTGCATCACTAAAACCTGGCAGCACTTCACCCAAAATGCATTAGCAGGAACTATTTATAAGATCAGTATCAAGGTTTTCATATAAAGCCAGTGAATTAATATGATTGTTAGAACAGTGCTTACATGGGTGATGCCTAACTTCACTAGAAAAGTACAGTTAAGGATCACCGTTACCACTCCATGAACACTTCTTAAAACAATTCATAGCAAAACAACTGTGAAAAGGTAAATTTTGGTAGAAGGTGACAAAATATAATCCAGGTTCTGAGGGCAATCAAATATCATCGTATTGTTTACTATCCAGGCTGTGAGTATAAGCACTTCACAGTGGGGATGTTTTTAATCTATATTTGCCCAACGTGGTACAGAGAAGCCACAACTTACATTGATTTTGTCATTGTGTTTGTGCAGCAGGTGTGAACTAATGGAGGTAAGGTCCTGATTCCTATTTCTCTCTCCATGTCAGGAACCAACCTCCCCTCCACATCAGGTCCTGCTTTTCTCCCCAGCGCAATGGGAAAAGAAGCAAAGAGATGTTGCAGACCCGGGTCTGAGCATGGAGCCAGGCCACAGCAAGAAGGGATGCACCAAAATAGGGAGACAAGAAGCCTTTCCAGATCCCACAGTTTAAGAAATATATTAGTACCAATAATTGATTTAATTATAGAAATTTAATTAACCTTGCTTTCCTTTGAAAGAGTGATATATTCCTACATGGCCAAAATTTCCTCTCAGATCTGCTCTACATATTTTAATTACATTAATCTATTATAGTGACATACGTATTTTCCTTTATACCAGTTGGCAATCTACATACCTAAGAATACTGAAGCAAACGGCTATCTCATGGATTTAAAGAGAATTTCGCCCACAGATTAAATAAAAAACAAAAACTCCATGACAAAAAAGGCTGAGTTTCTGACAGAGTACACCACTTGTATGCTGCTTTATATAATATGAATAATTTATATTGCTAAAAGTGCTTCCCCTGAAATATGGGTAGAAGCGGGTAATTGCCCATGGATAATACTTTATATATTTTGTAGGAGGAACATATCTCAACCCAAGAAAATACACTGGCACTAGGGCACAACTTTCAGATATGAATGACTCAATGAATCATGAATGACTATGATTTTCTTGGGACCTAATGGTTTAACACACACTTAAATACATAACAAATGCATGAAAAACCCTAAACAATCTAAATTGCGTAGCACAGAGCAGACTGTGAACTCTTCTGTGCACTTCAGCTGCTTGGAGTTTAAACAATAAATGACTATATACATATGGGGGCAGCTTTTATCTGGCTGATGGTGGCATCCATCTCTACTAGAAGTTTATAAATCTTTCTGAAATCTTCCTCTATTGCTCTGTCTTAATACTGACATGCAGTGGCTGCAAGGTGCAACAGAGGTTTAACAGAACAGTAGTGCACATATAAGAACATTTAACACACAACAACATATCAAATTGTTATACCACACAGCAAGTTTGCATAGACATTGTTTTTACAGGTATTTAAACAGAGTTACTGCTCATTCACACTTTCATGCAATTGCACTCTGAGAGTTCTTTAACAAAAAACACATCTTAACTCTGAGGCTTTTATGGACTACAGCATAGAGCTGCCTGTGCCGCAGGATCTGGTCTGGCACAGAACAGCACCAGAGAGAAAGCAGCAGGTAAGGAGTGTTCCAGGAAATATGCAGTGGTTTTGTGTACTGCATATTAGCCTTTGAATCGGGTGATCAGTTTGCAGTTGGGCAGGGAGTGAAGTTAGCCCACTTCTCCTTTGTGCTGAAGGCTCCCCTCTCATCAGTTGTTCCACAATGACTCCACTCATGCCTGCCGCTCTTGCTGGAGTTGCCGTCTCACTGCCTCTGCTTTTTTTGACACAGTCATCTTGGTAAACTGGGTAGAATTTCATTTTGCAGAAGCTTCCGAATCTCCTGTGGACTGGTGATTCAGGCCAACAAACCTACCAGTGTCTGAAAATTAAATTGGTTGTGCTGGGACTGACCCCTTTAAAACAAGGAATGCATAAGGCAAGCCTATTTTCTTTGTCTGCTTTAAGTACAAAAATCTGTCTAAAACCTGGAGCTTGATCAGTTTCTATTCTTCCTTTTCTTGTCCTGGCAGATACTATTTCTCTCTAGTTAATGGTGCTTCGTACTGACTCTCCTAATATCTGGCGCACAAACATCTGATTTTCCTCTGGACACCATGTTGCTTCCAATGTAAAATGATATTTAGATATTATTGTAAAACTTCATCTGTCTTATCTGGAGCAAGACAAGGCAGGATATGAGCTGTTATGTTCTGCAAATAAGCTAACTATTAAAAGCTTGAGGAAAATAGTTCAGGAGTTGATTATAGTCCTAAGGAATTTGGAGTGGCAAAAAAGACTTAATTAGGGACATGCAGTCCAGCTAAGTCCACTTTCCAGCAGCAAGAGAGAGGAAAAATGGAAAATGCAAAGCCATCTTTAGGAATCATTGTCAGTTTTACTGAGATTAGAAGTGCTATTATGTGATAGTCACATATGCATGCACAGCAACACTATGGAGCATAGTTAAGGTGCCCTGTGTTGTTCTGTTTCTTAATTTTTTGACACTATTTTAAAATGCAAATATTAATTCTGACATTCCTGTGGCTATAACAAAAATGCACTGTTTACTTTCCTGAACCTCTTATTTCTTCTGTATATCTCCAGACTTAATTTTTCAGGTTAAATTGGGAAAAGGTTGTTTTTGTTTTCTGTGAAGAAAATATATATTCCAGGAGCAGAACTGTCTCGATTGATACATTATGCATCCATCAGTTGGGTTACATGGACTATGAGTCAGGGTATAATTCTGCCCTATGTCAGCGTTTTCTTTCCCAAGTGCTTGAGACTGTGCATTGCAGAAACATGCTTCTGGGGAGAATACTTCAGAAAATTCTGCTAACTCCTTGGTTCCTTCCATCACCACTATGTCATATTAGGAGGCACAAAGTGACATCTTGATATATTGCTTATAGCCTCATATAAGGTAAAGTCTTATTAGAAAGTAATAAAAGTGACCTCCTGCTTTTTTGTCCATAATCTTGTATTACGTTAGGATGGAAAATCAGAGCTGGTTATGTTTGCCATTATTTTGTTGTATTTAAAATAATATTGTGCAACACCAAGGTTGGAGTTTGAAAAATGCTAAGAAATAACACTGTCTGGAGCAATGTGTAAAATATTGATGAAAATAGAAATGACAAACACACTTCCCCATGCCTCGTTTTGGGTGTGTCTGATGAAGAAAGTAAATAAATTCTCTGCCTTCCTTTACAGTGTGTTTTCAGCTTAAGTAGGCACAATGCTCAAAACATTGTAGCCTAAAAAAAAGTCTGGAAATATTGTAAAAATCAGTTTAATTTGGAGTGAAATGTGGCCTGCAAGTAATTGTGCTCATGACCTGCATTACACCACTGAGAGTAAAGGTATTATGTTAATAAGTGGCAAAAACCCTGTGCCACCTTAAATGAGCTTTCTCTGCTACAGAAAACAAGTTATTTCTTTGAAGGAAGGGTTAGATTTGGAAACTTATCAGGAAATATGACTTAAAGTGGAACTTAAATGAAGTATTTTTTACCTATTTAACTTCAGAAATGTCTACTATTATATCTATATAGGCCAAAAAAAATCTATTAAATTTAATGCAATTAAAGTTTAGCTTGTCCTGTGTTAGGGATGTTACTCTAGGGGGAACAAAACTCGTAGCAATAGTGAAATTACAAAAGTTGTTTTATGTCACATTAGTTAACATATGCAAGCTTATTTAACATGTGGACCACAAATAAGTGTAATTATATTAAAACAAGGATCTGTAGCTCAGAAGCAATAAAAATAGACTAGGTTGTATTATTAATTCTTGTGTTAAGGGTTTTGAGCCATGTTGATTGGCCTGAATTTTTTGATTTTGTTATGGTACAAAGGGATTGTTTGAAGTAATTTGTCCCCGAGAGAGGCTCACAATCCCAAGCGGGTTTCAATTCAGCAAAGCAAATCTAATTTTGTTTGCTTTATGCAAACCAGAAGGGGCTGTGGTTCATTCTGTTTTCACTGGAGGGGAAAGGCGCACTAATGGGACCTGCTGAAATGCATGCATTGCAAACATCATACCCCTGCATATATTAAATTTAGCTATGTGATGCACTGTGTTCATCATCTCATTGTGTACACAGATATGCTTTAGAACAAAGCCTTTAATAGTACAGGAACCTTACTACATTATGCCAACACACTATTGTATTTATATTTAATGCTACAACTGGAATTTCTTCCCTTGGATACAGCGTATTGATATGTCGTCTTTTTTTCCCTCCTGTTACTTGTTATAGTAGATAGTATACTGAGGACATTACATGCTTGAGCTTCAAGCCATCTGAAGATTAATTATATGGAGGTCTCATAATGGTTTTTAATTTTCCCTTTTTTACAGCCCAGAGTTAAATAGGAGACATGTTCAGGATCTGATTGCCAAAAGAGCAATAATCCCCAATCCATCAGATCGAGGCTGGAAGATAAATGATGGGGAATAGCACCTGCAAGACAGGTAATGCTCCAGACAATAACCACTGCTTTGACAGATTGCTACCCTCTCTTCAGAGCGGCTCCTTTTTAGGCTTTTCAGATGTGGTATTTATATTGCGTAAAGAGTACACCAGATCTGAATAAATGCCGGGTACAGAAGAAAATCCATTTCTCTAAGAGCCAAAGGAAATGTTGCCATTTATTTCACTGGGAGTCAAAGTGAGCCTCTAAAAAAAAAAAAGAAATGTTTGATGGCAAAGTTGAAGGATGGAAAAATTTATTTGCATATAAGTCACATTATTTATTTATTGAATTTTCATAATAGTGCTATGGTTCACGTGGTGTTGCTCAATTTTTTCCAGGGTGCTTCTGTTTTGAAAACAATTTCAATATTGCATAGAGACAGACACATCTCAAAACCCTTCAATTTGTCATTAGACATTTGGCTGCTTGCCTATTTTGCTGATAATATTGCAAAACTACATTAATTTATTGAATGATTTTTGTGAATCAGTTCACACAGAATTCAGAATGATACTTGTCATGCATCAGATGATTAACTATTAAAAGCATAGGTTTACTTGTTATGCTTATTGTGTGGTACAGTTCAAAGTTTGCTTAAGTGTGCAATTTAAATTCAAAGATGGGTTAGGAATAATGATTCTTTTGCTTTTAAAGTTCCTTCACAAAACACTCAGGAACATTCTTCCCAGTTGTGTTCTGTGTGGCCACTTACCATTCCCTACAGCTACTATTCTCCCTTACTTATTTGTGAGATTTGGAAATCAAAAAATTTTCAATACACTGACACAAATACCTCAGTCTCAATCCCCAGAACCCTGAGCACAGGCAGCCTGGATGGGTCGATGGGTCTTCTTGGGCAGAAGGTCTCCTCCTAAGCAAGTTCAACTACAGTGCCTGGGATCAGAGCCCTCCTCTGTGCCACTTGTACAACTCAAAGGGTGTGACTGCACTCTTGATGGAGAGAAAACACATGCTAATATTTCCTAATCTTGTAAAGCCACTCGGAGGTAATGCAGACAGGTAAGATTTTGTTTGTGTGTTATCACAGAAGGGATATTTGAAAATAAATATATTCTCCATCACTGTATGTCACCTGCACATACTTTAACATCTAGGTCAACGCACACAAAGGTTTGATGCACTCTTTTCTGCTAGATTTAGGCAAAAATTGAGATGTAGATGTAGAATCAGTTTCTAGACAAATATTTTAATGGGAGAGTTCCCTCTCTCAAAATGGCAATTGCTTGAGTAACAAAGTAAAAATTCAAACTAAACTGAAACTTCTAAGAATGCAAGCAAATAAAACTTTAAAAGGACAAATAGCTGAGAGGGTTTTTTAGAAGATAAATCCTTTTGAAACTCGAGGAAAGACAGTGTTGTGCTCTGCTCTTATGTTAACAGAGAGAGACTGGGCCAAGATATTTCCATGGTGTAAAGCAAGACAGGAGACCTGAGTCAGCATAAAACAGTACCTGCAGGTCAATATTGCTCTTCAGAGCTTCACACTTGACAGAATGACTTTGAAACTATTCTTATTTACTCCACCTGAGGATCTGGCCTGCAAAAAGAATGAGTACAATTTTAAAGGTTTAAAAAATAAGTGCTCTGATCAAAGTACTTTTATTAGCTGAGGTTATTGAGCAAATATTATCTGAAATAGAGCTTAGAATGAAGAAAGAATGTTTGTCAGAAGAGTTTAAATTGAGATAATTTTACAGAGGGGGACTGGGGAAATGTTGAAATTACCACCACTTGCAGTCATAAAGTATTTTCATTGCTAAATATGATTTATTACTTGCTTTTATTTTTATCATTTCTCATTTATATTGGACTAACCACTTTATAAAAATTAATAAAATAGTGCATACTTTTAGAACCTTAAAGGCTAACTGAGATGAACATAAAGAGAAATGAAGGGAAGGGATGCAATGTCACTTCAATAATGCAATACATATAGCAAGAGGCAATCCTTGCTCCAAGGGGTCTTCTATATGAATAGACAAGGCAGATAAAAGAGCTAATATTAATTCCTCAGTTTATGGAGGGAGAACTGAGGCACTGAAAAATCGAGGGACTTACCCAAATTGACAAAGAAACTCTGTCTGAGATAGACACTGAATCCATTTTCTTCATGCTCTACTTCAATACCTTTCCCTCCCCAAAGGCTGATGTATATTAAAATAACATAAACTTTATACAGTCTGAACTATTCATCAAGATCATGTGGGGCTGAACCTGTTTCAGCTTATTCTTAGTTGAGGGTCTGGCAGAGTGAGATGCTCTATTAATCCCTGGAGTGAACTGATCTAGACTATATATAATAAGAGTTAGAGTCCATTTCTGCAAATGATTACGCAGTCTAAGATATCTAGATAGCCTTGTCGATATTTTATCTATGAACAGGCTTACAATTAAGTACTTACATATGTTGTATTTATTAGCCATTAGTTGTTAAGGAATTATGATTTATTACCAGCGCAGGTCACACACAAAATTCAGTCGTATCCATAAAAAAACATTTTTATCTTCTAGAGGTGCTTGAAATACAGAATGAGTAAACGCCAAATTTCATAGGTTTCTTATTTATGGAAAACTCCAAAAGAGTACAGGAAAGCTTTATTTAAATAAACCAGTAAAATCTGTTCATCTAGAGGACTTCAGGAGCTTTATTCAAATTAAGGAATGGCTCAAAATAATTAGAACAAAATTCATTTATTTTCAGTCGATTTTTTCATACAATGTGAATAAAAGTTGGAAAGTTATAGTAAGGGAAAAAAGGGTTCCAACTTGATCTACATCAGATCAAAGGATTTCTGTTTTCTGGGTACATCTCAGGATTAAATCTGTTAATATTTTCCAATATTTTTAAAAATCCAGACAGCTCATAGAATCATCATAGAATCATTGAATGATTAGGCCTGGAAGGATCCTTAAAGATCATCTAGTTCCATTGCCCCAGCCATTGACAGGGAACCTTACACTAGACCAGGGTGCTCAGGGCCCCATCCAGTCTGGCCTTGAACAACCCCAAGGATGGGGAGTCCACAACACCCCTGGGTAACTGTTCCAGTGCCTTGCTGCCCTCACAGTAGAGAATTTCTTCCTAATATCTGACCTAAACCTACCCTCTGTCAGCTTACGGCCATTTCTCAAAAAGATGAATAAAAAATAAAAATAGATAAGGGATCTAATTAGGTAGAAACAACCGCTCATAAATAAAAATTTAAAAAAGCCCTGTGCATATGAGTTCTCTTTTCTAGATCCTCTTTTTATGAAAAAAAAAGTATTTTTTGCTTCTTTTACTTGTAATAATATCTGCTTTGATTCTATAAGAAAAAAAAAAAAGATTTTGCTATTGATGCCAAAGCAAAACACAGAGCTTGTCTGTATTAATATATTTTTCATGCCTACTCTTGCTGTTCTCATTGGGAATTCTGCTACAGAAAGTCCTTCAGAGTAAAACCTTTAGATTTTCTGGAGAAAAGCTTCAATGATGCCCTAACTATCAAATGGAAAAAAAAATCCAAATCCTCTAATACAGTATTGCACAAGGAGTTGGATCAATATTTGGCTTTTTTTCTCAGGCTTTTAATTTAAGAGATTTTGGGTGACATTCAATGAAGTATTGTTTCTACAATAACTACATATTTAAAATGATAAAATCATAAAAGTTGAAGAAGGGAAAATACTAGCCCAGTGTAAATACACGCTTGCTCCCTGTGTTACAGTTCCTATAGAAAAGAGCATGAGCAATGTCATTAGTTGATGCAGCTAAATTCACATATATATGTGTGTATATGTATATATATCTATATTTATATACAAGAAGCATACAATAAACCATGGCTCTAGACGATTGCTTCACAGGCCTGGCACTTGCTCAGATCAGGACTTGCTGAGCCATTGTCACAAAGTTTGTACCTTGATTAACATGAGGCCCTGACACGTCATCTGTTATCTTTCTGAATGAATTTGATTGGGTTTTTTTGTTTTATTTTCTTGAAGGAAAGATGCTGAAGTGTTTTTTGGAATATCTGCACATTGTTAGCACTGCCCAAGGGCTAGTGGTGTTTGTACTCTATGTGCAATGCACTGCATGGGATTTTATTGTAGCAATTATTGTAGTTCATTAACTTTATTACAGCTAGATTAAAATAAAATTTGGTTTAACAAACTATAAACTAATAAACCCCATATTGTTTATTTAAAATGATAACTCTTTAAGAGTCAAACACTGGGATCATTTAAAAGGGCTGACAAGACAAGCAGAAGTTAAACTGATTTGCAAGAAAGGCAAGAAAATGCCCTCCTCAAATGGAGGCTTCATTGCCTGATGTTCCTCATAGCACATTACCCTGTTTACTCAAACATTATGTTCCTGCCTTAACCCTGTCTTCAGCTCTGTACTATCCACTTAAGGTCTCCAGCTTCTGGAGATGATGTGATGTACTGCTGAGCCTCGTTCTGCGGGACCCCTGGAGATTTGCACATACATGCCAGTTAGAAGAGGGATGAGGAGATAGGCAACCTGATGATAAAGGCAGATTTGAACAAGCACCAAGTGACTCAAAGACAGTCAGACCTAAATGCAGAACAGCAGCAAGGGACCTCATTGAAGTAACAAGGAAATCACACCTGCTTCTTTCTTTTCAGATGTGTCATTTAAAATCTTTGCTTTGAATGGTTTGAGAAATGGACTTGGAGGGTGATCAGACTTAGTAGCACTTGTGCCAAGTTCCTCAGTTGGCACTGGTCTCCTTAAGGCTGTCAACATTCTGCTGAGGCTCAGCTATGTACGTGTACCCTGAAGCCTCATGGGGTCCTCTGGGCCTAATCATTTCCACTTGTGTTAAGTGTCTGGGCCAACTAAAATGCTATCAATACCTTCTCCACATTTTTTGTATAGGTGCACAGGAGCAACAAGAGATGGCAGCCAGGAATATGTGGAATGAGCACCAAGCATCACCCTGGGATATCCACAGAAAAGGCAGTCAGTCACCTTGTATGAATATCAAAAACATCAGATAACATCTGGGAGTTCACCCAGTTGGAAATGAGAAAGATGTTCCAGAAGTCAGAGATGTTGCCCTTCCAAGTGCTGGTGGTACCCATGCTCTGTGTACAAGGTACTGCATGGGATTGTCACGAGAAGGGCAGGTGCAAAATTAGGATGAGGAAGCAGTATGTTTCTGACAGAGGTTCAAACCTTTATACATTTTCATATTCCTTACCTGGAATATTTTTCAAAGATCTACTCACTCCTGTTCATTTTGACTCAAATTTCAGTGTATATGCAATTGCTGGTATGTTTGGAGTAGTGACAGGAAAATACTATGACAGTCAGGGACCTCAGGATCTGTCATTTTAGAAGAAAATCTAAGACCTCAGTAAACTTAGCAAAACAAAGCCCAGGTGACCGGCTATATACACATCAGGCTGGAAAATATCTGAGAGAGTGAAAAGCTATTTACAAAGGTTTAAAGCTATTTTGAAAAGATTGACACAAGAGCAAATAGGTATAAACTGCCCATGACTAGCTTCAGTCTGGAAACTAGGGGATTTATAACCAGGAATGAGGTAAACATCTGGAACAGCCATCCTCTGTTATGGGAAGAAAAAACATTATAACTACTTCTAAGCAGCAGCAGTTTGAAATATGTCTTGTCTTACCAGCAGATACAGGATGGATTTAAGAAGCAGGGAGTTTTGCTTACTGACCTGCAGATTTGCCACTCTGCTGTTATCTGAATCTTTGAAGCACTGTAGCTGGTATCATCACTGATAGAGATGTTTTTGTGTTTGTGGCCATTGGCAATGAATGGTATTTGATCTGAAACTTTGAAAAGAGTCAGTAGAGACTGTTTTGCTGACCAGTATGTCTACAGTGAGCATGTCTCATTAAAACCAAAAGATTCTCTAAATGTCTTTCCCGCATTGTACAATTAAATCTGCATACAAGTTACCCTTAATATAATTTGTTGTATGCAAATATCAGATCCAATTCTGCCAGCTTTACTTATGTTAAGTAACCCTCAAACAAATAGTTTCTATGAAGTCCCAGTGGGATAGCTCACATGAGTAAAAGTGCTGCTGCACATGACGAAAGGTGGCAAAGCTTGGCTAGAAATGAACAAACATGATGCTTCTCTATTATTTTCAGCCTCCAAAGGGATGTGACACAAACATCATTTTATAGCTGATTGTCAGAAGATTTTTCCTTGGATTTGCGGCCACCCCAATAGAAAGAAATGTCCCAAATGCATGCATATCTTATTAAGCAAATTTAAAGGCTTATTCCTTGATTTTCACTGTTAATGTGGGCAGTTGCAGGGCCAACCGTGGAACAAAGGTGACAAAGGCAGACCAAACCACAAATTTTGGAAGTTAGGAAGTAGTACTTTTCAAAACCTCTCAGCACCAACAGAGTAACTTCATTGCATTATATCCTCAAAGCCAGCTCTGGCACTACCAATCATCGGTGCGTTTTGAAAGGCATCATAGCCCTCTAGCAGTGAATTATGGATTGCACACCACCTTCCTCGGCAGCTTGTTGAACCAGAGTCATTTATTCAGTTGGTATTGAGAGTCTGGGGGCATGACAGTACATCTGACCCCTTTTGGGTAAAATTTGATCTGGCATTTCATTTCACGGGCTCAGCCACCAGTCTGTCAAATCTTCATTTTGCGGGTGCCCAGTAGAACTGCTGACGCTTGTCTCTAACTCCTGGTGCTTTCATCTTTCAGCGGCAATAAACATGTCACACTGCTGAGGTGAAACACAATCTGGAATTAAATTTACTGCATATAAAATATGGTGCCCTCTTTATTGGTTCAAATACTTGTCACTCATAATTTATTTGAAAGTGTATGGCATTCATGAGGCAAGAGTGCTGCTGGAAATGGAGGTGGGGGGAGCTGCAGAACTCCAAGCCACAGTGGTTTGCAAGAGCTCTTCTTCTCCTTTAACACCCATTTCCCCATCCCTTGCCAGTACTGACTGTTATAAACACATCAAATATTATATCAATGCCTCAGCCAATAAACAGTGTGTACCTCGGTAAAAACAAGCTCGGGTGAATTTGGCTGTGCAGCTGCACATTAGTTGCAAAGTGGCTGGAGGAGGATAACCACTATTGCCCCCAGAAGAACAAGTGTGTAGATGTTTATACATGTAGGGGACGGAAGGGTGGGAAGGATGGGAAGGAGTCAGATTTAGTCCTAGTCCATTTCAAACTCGCTCACCATGCCTTTCCTTTCTGGCACTCAACTTTTTCATGATTTATTCCAAATACTGTCGATCAGCTTTAACTAATACACTTCTTGTATGAAGCACCTCTCTAATCTCTTCAAACACAGATGTGGAAGCACGGCTTAGAGCATGGAGGCCAACAAAAGCACTTTGCCTGTACCAGTGATTAGCTTTGATTGACATAGTACACTTCTGCTTTCACAGGCATACTTTAACACCCATAAATGATTGTTTTAAAATGAGAAGCACTGGGTAGTGCAGCTCTGGCTTTAGTAAATATGCAGTACAAATGTAGTAGCAGATAACTGAGAGAATACAAAACACTTGATATTCTTTTTCTGGCTTTTCTTCTCCTCTTTCAGTTGTTTTCTTTTGGGTTGTTTTTAATCTAGCATTAATTCCTAATTGTCAATGAAAAATTATGGTAATATGTATTCTGCTAAAACCTGGACTTTTGATCCTGCCCTGTGTGTGTTTCACAGTGTTTCATAATAAGGTGCAATGGGAAAAGTAGTCTGGTTATGAAAAAACAAGGCAATGCAGAATGTGAGGGTTTTTTCCTGTTGTATACACAACTTTATTTGTAATAAACTGATGAAAATAAGGAAGGATTAGAAAGAGGCAGATTCAAGATGTGTAAAGACATCCAGACTACAAAGCACAGGGTGCCAGCAAAAGAATGTCAAATATGTGCAGCAAAAAGCATTTGCAGACACAAGTTCTGTTCTGTTCTAATTGCTTAATTGCTAATTTTTTCTAGAATCCTCTTGATGTATTTATGAATGCAGTCACGTGATGCTTGAATACACACTCAAAAATGAAGCACTAAATCACAGATAATATCAAAAAACTAAAATAACTTCTACTTCCACCCACCAAGCATTCATAGCCTCCTTATAAATCAATAATGCCCATGCTTTCTTTTCCCTTCAAAAAAAAGCCAAGCTTTGCTCTATGACCTATCAGCCAGGCAGCCCACATTCTGATGGGACAGTTCGGGAAGCAAGTTACAGTTTTCATCCCCTTCTGCTGATCTCAGCCTCTGGTCACACGTGAAGAGAGAGGTGTTTTCTTTGGGTATCAAGGAACTAAACCATTTAAAAGCACACAAATTTGAATCAGAGTATAACACTAGAATTGAAAATGAACGGGACAGGAGGGCAGAAAATGGGGCACAGCTGTAATGAGATCCTGGTGAGAAACACCCATTAACAAGTGAATAGCCACTGTAAGCAAGAGGTGAAATTTCCAAGCGATCTTAAGATGTAGATTTGTGTAAAGTGTGTTACCAGCAATCAGTAACCCAATAAGGGAGATACTGCTGACAGAATGGACTCCCAAGCATTTCTGTACTTATACTATGATATAAAGACCTGAATGTGCATTTTAGTTACATGGTTTCATGAAATGATGACACACAGGCTTCTTTCCTTCCACTGAGTAGGATCTCGTATCAAACCCAATTGTGAGACTCCTAGTCTGGTCTGTAAGAGCCAACAGGGCACTAGACATAAATACTGACACTATACATAGCCAGAGTGAAACAAAAGTAAAACGGAAAGATAGCTGATTGCGGTACCTCTGCATTCAAAACTATATTGAGGATTTATTTAACCCCTATGAAGAAGAAATTTCAAGTAATATACACAAGCTGGGAAGTCACACATTTGTGTTAATAATTTTACGAGTCTTTAAATGTTTTATACATAAAGCTGTCATTAGTTGGGTGATAAAATCTGTATTCCAAGTTTCCATCTGTGTGTGTGCATATGTACATTCCAGCATTTTCGCAGGTATGTGCACACACGTATTCATGGCACAAGACAAAAAAAATCAGACAAGTAATTTCTGCTGAATCCAGCAATTTTAATATCAGTGAAAAAAGGCTAAATAAATTCTGGTAGTGGGGATGCCTCATTCCCTTCTTTGTTGAACAGTTTTGTTGAGTTTTGTTTTTTTGAGTTTTGTTTTTTCAAATATGCACACCAGGAGAAAAGAGAAGATGTAACTAAATTAGTACAGATGCTGGATATTCATCGTCTAGTTAAACAGCTTTCATGGGAATGATCTCCACTTCCACAAGAATCTAGACAAGTTTTACACAGATTTACGTGCACTTTTCTTGTACTGAGAATACAGTCACCTCAATTTAACAAAAACACGAACAGGACCAAGCATCCACCCTGCAGAAAACAAACATGAGTTCTGCACTTGCAAGGTTCACCGGACAAAAATCACTATGGCAAATTTTGCAAGAATAAATAGTAACCTTTTTGCATTTGAAAATGTTTCTGTTCATTCTTCAGCCTTCCTGTCAGATTCCAAGGATACTCTGGACTTGCTGCACTTTGCACTTTGTCCAGAAGCAGTTTGGTTACCAATGCCCCTCAGAAAGTTAAGTCTTCTCGTGAAAACAACATACAATTTGGCTGGGGAGAGAACAGAGGCCTGAACAGCTCTTTCCTGAACAAAGGATTTCTTAAGTGGAAGAAATTCTCTTCGTCTCGCCTGAGTGGCTGGGCTGACATCCGGGGAAAAAGAAAATCGTATTCCCATTGTACGCTGCTGATGGAGAGCCTTGTGCAGTCTTAATTGTTCTCTGTCTGTCTGCTATCTGACACCTTATACAGAATGGTACATTTCAAGTCCTCTTCCAATTTTTGTCTTCTGACAGGGATAAAAAATGCCTTTTCACATATACTCTTCCACATTTAAAATCCATGGCGACCCACTTTTCAGGAAAATCGGCAAGGTCTCCTCTTCAAAATCCCATGCAGAGGCCCACAGCTCTGACTGTCTCCCAGTCAGATTCAAAATCGTTTCCCTTTGGGACAGTGCTTTGTGTTGTCCATGACTGGAACGAGTCCCTGGGTGGGTTTTCTCCAGTCATTTCTTTCTCTTGTATTTCTTGCAGCCCATCCATTTTATGCCAGCTTTTTCTTTCATCATCTGTGCTTGTGCTCTTATCTTTCTCCATTCTCTTCTCCATTCATGGTCTCCATCCTGCAATTTCCCCTTTTTTGCATGCCTTTCACTCTTGTCCAATCCCTTCATATCTCTCTCCCTTTTCTTCTGCACCTTTATTTGCTTCCTGTTCTTCTGCCCTTCTTCCTGCAACAGATTATTAAGAGCCATGAAACCTGCAGCCACAGGCTGCGCCTGCCCAGGCAACCTGAAATGACAGCTGATATATTTTTTAAATAAAGCCAATCCTCAGCTTTACTTTCTGTGAAGTTAACAGAAACTGGGGGTATTCACCAGCAGTTCCTATTTATGGGCCTGGTTATATTTTAAGAAGCTTAATATTACTCCCTTGCCTTGAAAATTTTGGTCATTGTCTCTTCTGCATGAAGATATTATAGATATGAAGTTTTATTGGGGGCAGGGGGTAGGTCTTTCATTTCAACTCTGTATGCTAACTAATGCTAATTTACATCACACGGGATACATCAAAACACAACTGAGAAACAAAAGTAACTTCATGCACTTTTCCACATCGATCTTCAGGAAACAATGGAGGGAATTCCTAGGCTGCACATGCTTTACTTGCAAGCTCAGAGATCTCCTAAAGTACTGTCCTAGCTGATCAAACACACAACCGTGGCAATAGGTTGAGAGCAAACTCTTACTCCAAGTCATCGTGGCTTTCTCCAGCTGCCACACATTTGGCCATCACCCATGTTCTCTCGCATGACAGGCCTCTATGCCATAAAATGTCCTACCCCTGGCCTCAAGTTTGAAGTAAGCCATGTAAAAGGACCCAATTCCTGTTGCACAAAAGAAGGAATGGTAAAATCTGCAGTGTAAACTGAGAGAAAGCTGAATATCGCCTTGTGAAGATTTCAGTTCTTTCAAGTTTTAGATTTGCTAAAAATTCTGTCATGTCACATATCATCTATTTCATCCTCTTTCCCAAACTTTTTGCACCTTTTTTGAGGCTTGGGATTGATTTCTGCAGTCCTCCAGGAGAAGCAATCATCACGTTTCTGTTTCTTTTATTAGCATTTGTCTTAAAACCACTAGCACATGTCTAGTTCTCTCTCTTTTTTTTTTTTTTCTTTCCAGATTTCCAGATGTCTATTTTTGGCTCCAGCAATCTGTGTTTCAGAGTGTTTGTCATGTGTCAAGTTAAGATTATAACTTCGACCATCTAGAACAGAATAATTTGGATTCAGCATTTGCTAGGGAGGACAGGATACATTTTTTTCAGGAGCAGAAAAGCTATCTGGCACATCCCCTGCCCCATCAATTTCCATCTTCTCTACCAATAGGCCAGTAGAAAGACTCTGTGCTAGAGTGGCAAAGAAAGGAGATCCACTGGCATCCTGCTCATATTTGACATTTCACCCAAGCCTGGCTTAGACAGTCTGGAAGAAATTTTGAGTCTAGACAGATCTGGTAAATTGATCTATTATACCTCAGCAGCACTCTCCTGCCAGTATGAAATGCAGAGTGTAAGGCAGACCACAACAAGAATAGTTGACAAAGCAGAGTAGGAGATTCATGAGTAGTCTTCAGTGAACATGGACTACTCAATGTATATAGACATTCCCTGTGCTTTTGGTGGGTTTATATTATTTAATGCAAACCTCAGCACTAAAAGAACACACTAGTGTTCTTCTAACAAATATCTGGCAAATATCTTTTAACAAGTACATGGCATTTTATAAGACTTTAGATCCACTCAGCCTCATAATATCCTCATGGACAATATCAGAAAATATAGAACAGCAGTGCAGATACGAAGTCATACAGATACTTTTATTCATATTGCCCTCAGTGTACTTTGCACATATAGTAGTATTCAATACATGGTGAAGCACACTTCACTCCAAACTAACAACATAAATTCCAGCTGAATGTCTGTGGTTTCCTATGGCACACGCTGGAGTGTGCGCCATGCTGAAATACAAGCAAGCCTGCCTTCACTTGAGCTAATTTTAATTAACCAGATTAAATCTAGCCAGATTAAGATTATGCTACTCAGCCATGAATCACATTACTTAACTGTAGTGGCTCTTTAGCAATACTTAGGAAAGCAAACATTTATGCAGGTCTGCAAGGATGTGTGTCTGTAGGAATGTGCATATTAACGCATACACATGTGTGTCTGCATGTGTGTGTACATCACAGCAAGAATTCAAGACATTTTGCCCCAAGCGAAAGTACTGGAGTGTCTGTGTTGAATCAGTTTCAGTGCTGGTCACCAGGTTGTAGCTGTGTTTTTCAAAGCATGGTTAGTTTTTTTATTCACCTCAGTCTGGATTTTAGTTTTTATCTTTGGACTTGCTCCATGGAGGAATGAGATGGATGTAGGGAAAAAGAAAGTCGATTCCAAAATTGTTGCTTTGCCTACAGTATTCTTATAGCATTTGTGGACATTGATCAAATTTTTAGGTTCCATTTCAAAAATGCCATCAATTTATTTTTTTTTTTCAGAAAAGAGAATAAATCTTTAGAGAAGATGATCACTTAATTAATCATAGGGGGAAAAAAAGTGAGACTAATACCTAGGAGTTTGGTGATTAAGAGAGAACAGAATGGATGACTGGATAGCTTCAAACAGTGCTGGGCAATTTTTGCCTCAGTAGAGACTGATAGCAATGGAGAGTCTGTGGGCCCGAACCTGGGTCATGCCAGCCCATGCTTTCCCTGAATTAGCTGTCATCCTGTTGACTCCCACCTCTCACTTCTGGCACAACCAGTGTACACTCAGCAATATATAGTGCCTACACAGCATATAGCCCTAACTGGAATAATAAAAGCAGCTTAAAGCTGAGCCTTGAATCATGGAATCATAGAAGGTTAAAGGGTTGGAATAGACCTTAATGATCATCTAGTCTCACCTCCCACTGCTCTGGATAGGAGTACCTCCCACTAGACCATATCGCTCTGGGCCTTTCCTTGCTTTGAGCAATGCCAGCGTTGGGGCATCCCCAACCTCCCTGGGGTTCAGTGTCTCACCACCCTCACAGTAAAGAATTTCTTTCTAATATGTAACCTAAATTTCCTCTCTTTCAGTTTGTACCCATTACTCCTCGTCCTATCACTACAGTTCCTGATGCAGAGTCTCTCCAGCTTCCCTGTAGACCCCCTTCAGATACTGGAAGGTTGCCATGAGGTCTCCACGCAACCTTCTCTTCTCCAGGCTAAACAGCCCCAACTTTCTCAGTCTCTCTTCATAGCGGAGGTGCTCCAGTCCTCTTGGCAACTTCAAGGTCTTCTCTGGACTTGCTCCAACAGTTCCATGTCCTTCTTATGCTTGGGACACCAGAACTGTGCACAGTACTCCAGGTGGATCTCACGAGAGCAGAGCAGAGTGGGAGAATCAGCTCACTAACCCTGCTGGCCACACTGCTTTTGATGCAGCCCAGGACACCTTTGGCTTTCTGGGCTGTGAGTGCACACTGCCAGCTCATGTTGTTTTTCTTCAACCATCACCCCCAAGTACATCTCCACACTGTGGTTCTCGGTCACTTCTCCGCCCAACATGTAGGTGTGTCTGGGATTGCCACAATTCAAGTGCAGGACCTTGCATTTCACTTTGTTGAACTTCATGGGGTTCACACAGATGCACCTCTCAAGCATGTCAGAGTCCCTCTGGATGACATCCCTTCCCTCCAAAGTGTCAACTGCCTCACAGAGCATGGAGTTGTCAGCGAATTTGCTGAGGCTGCACTCGATCCCACTGCCCACATCACTGGTGCCACCTTCACTTCTTCCTGTCCCACCCGTTAGTCATCCCCATGGTTTTCCCTACCACGATCTGTTTCAGCAACAAGAGCTCGAGCTCTTTCTGGCAAAGGATGGAATCTACAGCAGGGTTTTCATGAGACAACTGTCACCCTATTTACAGGCTGTGTATTAGTTAATATAATTAAGGCACTGGTGCCATAAATTAAATAGTATGGAAGACATTTTGCTGGCATAAGATCTGCACAGTATTTTCCATATGCTTGCTTATGAAGCATGAAAAATGAACAAAAATATACAAATTAGAAGTCAAGATGTTCAGAGCTTCTGAAAGGCTTTACCAGTACTCTATTATTTCTGTTCTGAGGAACTTTCGTGAGATTTCCATAATGGATAGTGATGAACTTTTCTTCCTCTTTTTCCTTCCCCTTTTTTAAGTGATAGCTGCCAAATTTCATAAATCCTATAATGTTCTGCACTGTAATTAGTTTGGAAGCCTGTAATTGTTTAAGTTTAAGCCAGCAGATAAAGGATGCCAAACCACTTGAGCAGAAAAGTTGTATTAATGGCTTTGTATTATCACTTGCTGATTTATTTAATCTCTTTTGATCAAATTGTGATTCTCAAACAAAAACAAGAAAAACTCAAGCGGTTGTTTTTCACCATGAGGAGGAAATGGGCAGAATGGACACACACACATACACACACACTGAGACAAAAGGGCTTTTGTGGCAGAAAGGGTGCATCGACAGTCTTGAAGGTCAGTCATGATTCAGAGGAAAATATGCTGTGGGAAGAGTTATATTCAGTAATGACAGCTAAAAATTACACAACATTTGGTTACAACCAAAAGACTTGCCCTTGTGTTTCTGAACTGTGGTATTCTGGGACACCTTTCCCAGTGTTAGCTAAAACTAGAGCACTTGTTCTAGTAATCAGAAATACATTAATCTGCACCATTTACAGCTATGTACTGTTCACGTCTCCCTTCATATACAGATTGTTCCTATGCTTTCATAGCTGGAGTAGCAAGAGTTTAGCACCAGATGCAAGAAAAGTTGAGAAGTGTATTGAGAAAAGAATATGTGTCTTTGTTGGCAATTGTTTATAAGGGTTACAGCAAAGGTCCTTTTCCAAAACAGTGAAGATAAAGTACTGCAGGGTTCATCCGTTGTTAATGGCCTGTGTGTTGGTGTGCACCATTTATACGATGCTGCCATTCAGATATTGTGTTACCCTCTTGTATAAGGTACGTTTACAGTAAGCATTAACAGAGGACAGCTCAACACCACGATACAGGAAGCAGTCTATCTAGCTGCCATTCATCTTCGAGGAGTCAACACTGCATGTTATACATAAATTCAGCTCAAATGCATATGTTAAGAAACAATTTTGCTAGTTTTAGAGTAAACACACTCAATTTCTACAAGAGATACTATAGTTTGGTTTTATACTTTGTACCATAGCTCCCTGAATCAAGGTTTTTTGGTTCCAGTGCCACTTCAGCCCATCTCTGAACTTTCAAAAAATATGGGAGCAATTTCATTAATATTAGATTACTTTCTACTCCTGAATTCATCACATTCTGAATTTCCTTGATGGATCAAGGCCTCTGTGAGGAGCAAGTTATACTAAAGGTTTGACATAACTCACAAAAAGATGGTGCTATTTTTATTGCAGACAGCAAGAATTATACTATGTTTGTATTCACTTTTTAGGGGTGGCTAATGACACTCATTGAAGGAAACACGCCCCTGGATTTGCTGCCAAAGCTAAAGGAACATTTCCTTGTAATGGCAGATCATGAGCTTTACGACAATTTACATCATGGAAACTGAATTTTTGTAAAAACTGAAGGACAAGTAGGTATTATTTCAGATTTCTGATGTTTTAGACCTTCTTTCAGCCATTGATTTTCCACTGAGAAGTGTTTTCACAAATATTTTTCTCTCTATCCATCTGACATTTATAATCAGTACACTACTCTTTTGATAAAATCCGATTTCCTCTTCTACATTCCTGTAATACATCTCTTCACCTATGAAAAGCATTTAGATATCAATATCTTCAGCACAATTCATTATTGTACCTCTGGATAGGTAGAAGTTTTCAAGTATTTCATTTTAGTGACTCAGCTTAAGACTTATGCAATGTTAAAGTCCTACTAATAAGCTGAAGACTGATACACAGACCTAGCATAAGGCCTTCTGCCTCAGCAGACTCTCATCCTTTATAAAAAAGGTACATAATTCTGGATTTCACACATACAATTAGATAGTGCTTGGCAAACTACATCATATTGCTAACAGGAAGCAAAGCATTAAGTACATGTTACACAACATTTAATTTATTGCATGATATAGATGCAATAGAGAAAAAATTTAATTAGCTGGTATAAAAAGTGAAAAAGGGCAGATGCAATGTAACAGCACACCAGGAGATTTCAGTAGGCTCTGTAAATATTTTTGATATATAATCATAAAGACATAATCATCTGCTGAGGGCCAACGATTAGGACATTACATCTCTCAGTGCATGGGGAGAGAGGGATGGGCTAGAACAGGGAGCCACGCTCCAAATAGAATCACAACATTGAGCTATGGGAGCCATCCATTCCTTGGGCAAGAAGCTGTGAAGGTGAGTAAGTCCAGCCAACATGCTGGCAAAGCATCAAAAGTAAGGATAAAGGTCTGATGTTGGGCCAGGTCAGCAGCACCCAAAACTACATATGTACAAAGGCACAGGAGCTCCTGCAAACACAACACATTACGGAAGTCAAGGCAGCACTGCCATTAACACTCAGCCAAAAGAAAAAATATACAATTGATGAAGAAGTCTTTCATTTTGGCTTGCATTGCAAGATGACTTGCTTTGCTGTGGTACCAGCCGGCAGACCACACATGATTGCTCAGCCTGGATAGCCACAAAAGGAGTATCCTGTATAAAATGGATACAAAGCCTAGACCATCTCCAAGCACCAGTTCTGAAGAATGTCTGTTGATTTAATTATGATTTAATGACATGCATTGACATTTACCTTATATTCTGAGGTTCCTCATTCAAGGAAATTTTTTTCATTAGAAAGACTAAATTAATTTGATAGTGTGCAAACAAAGTACTCCATTTGTGATTATGTGTGTGGGAAACTTTGTTATTTCACTCGAACAATTAATGCTTCTCCATATGATCCCGCTCTTAGCATTGATTTTTTTAGTACATTTTGTACTGAGCCATTTGAAGAAAACAAATTAAAGCAGCGGATTTATGAGAAAGCCTCACAAAATCCCAAAGATGATATTGTCCCTACCGAACTCAGGTGGCATTCAAAAAAAAAGAGGTGGGGAAGGCAAAAAAGAGAGAGCACAAGCTAAATTCTAGAAAAAAAATTAATTACTAAAATCACAAGCCTCAGGGGAGACATATGCCTGTAATCAAATTCTGGGAAACAAGCCCCTGCAAACTCTCGCATTTCAACTTCCAACTCACTACCATTTCATGTTCATTTTGTGGTGAAATGTGATTCTTATAAAACAAACAAACAAGCAAACAAAAATCAGTTACAAAATTTCCACTTTTCCATGCAACTGAAAAATCTCCCAAGTTCAAAACAGAGCAGCAAGCTGCCTTCCAAACTCTTCAGAAATGAGGTAATGGCTTTGCGATTTCATTCCTTGGTTGGAGCAAAGAATAGAAGCTGGGAAAAGAGAGTCTCAAAAAGTGTACTCTTTATCCCCTCCCCGTTGGTTGCCCTCGGCAGCTTTCAGCCCCAGGAATGCAAGGCATGATGTAGTGCAGCCGGTATGTACGGAAGCACTTGCAAACCCATTGTACTTAATGAGACTTGGAAACCAGTCAGGACCAGGGCACTTCTTCTTGTGATGCTTTTCATCAAGACCACAAAGAGGGACAGAAGAGAGGCGTGAAATGTTCCATAGTTTTTGTAAATATTTACGGCAGGTTTTTTTAAAACTAGCCAGCTGATATCCAAACATCTTCAGCTCCCAGGAAGCTCCTGCTGAAGATCCCATTCCTTTCAAGTTTTGTCTGTGTTCTATTGCAGATCTCAGCCTTGAGGACACTGCTACTGCAATACTGGACCAGCAGTCAAGCAGTCAAGGAGGAGATGCAGAACTAAACTCTTTTCCACACAAAAGGAGAGTCAGTGGAAGAGTGTGCTATTTTGAAGGGTTTGGATGTTATTCTCTGTTTTACACTCAGCTCTCTGCGCTTGTCAATTCTACAAACATTTTAATATTCCTGACTTCACAGTTCTTCACAGTTTAAACTCTAACACTACCAACAAAATATGTAGCCTTAGATGACACCAAAATCCTCTTGTTCGGAGCAAAATGGGTCAGGAGTGTTGCGTCCAGACCTTGCAAAAGTGTGAAGTGGCCTGAGCCAAGACCAAGGTGAAACAGATTTAGCCAAGCTTTATGACAAGTACATAAGCTGCCCAAATAGTTGTCATCCAGTGTTGTCCAAAGGCATACCCCCAAGGTCCACCAAAGAGATAATTCAGGCTTCAGGTGTGCTGTGTGTCATTTAGTAAAGGGCATATTCATACCACTGTGTATGTGGATGTGTTTGTAAATATATGCATCTATAATTTATGAAGCCACCTATTTAAGATTCTAGTCATTTATCAAGATGCTTTTGAGACTTGATTCCTTATTTTGCAGACCAAATGTTAACACTTGATTGAATTTATTAACTCAATTAAATAAGAAGTGTTCCACATTAGAAAGCATAATGTCGGAATTAATCCCCCAAAAATGTGGTGATGCTTTAACTAATATCCTGTGACCTCTTGATACTCTCCAACACCGTCCTGATGATCTCAGTACAAATAATCACATCAGAGGTTTCCCAAGGATCTCTCTCCAGAGGATATCAGATGTCTCCACAGGGGTATGTATGCGCCCCTCTTTTGGCCAGGAGAAGTGCAGAATACACCCCCTGCCTTCTCCTAGTCCCTCCTCCCCCCATCCTTCTTCACAGTCATTCCTTAGCAGAAAAAGGTGCCAAACCCAGCTGCAGTGATCTTCAGGAAAATACTCCCTTTGCTGACTTTGATCTTAAACAGAAGCAGGGTGGGGACATTAGAAGAATGTTTGACCAGGTAGATGGCCACGAAAAGAATAAGTACCTGGGGACAGAAATCCAACCACACACCTACAACCTGAAAATACTTCCTTGTTATTAGAGATCCTGAAAAAAAATATTTTTGTTAACTTGTAGCAATCAAGGTAAGTGTCTATTCCTTTGTCAAGATTTGCCAGGTGCAGATCAATTTTGCACCAGCCAAAGCAACAGCACCAAACTGAGCCCATATGTGGACAGACTGCCTCAGAATCCAATCAGGGCAGTACAACCCATCACTGACATCTCACCACCACACTGCCTGCTCTGCTCCTCACCTAGTAACTTGAAGTCAATTGGAAGTGGGACCTCCGTCACCAAGCTGATCAAATCATCTCCCATCCCAAGCTCTCCTTGTAGTTAGGCTGTTCAATTTCCAAAGGAACAGGAAACAAACTCATTAAAGGCAGTGCATATAACAGATTTTCTCATAACCACTGCAATTCGCAATCTGGTAAGACACCAAAGGCGACTTTTGCTGTGCAAGAAGAAAGAATCAGCAACCTATTCTCAGACTAGCAAAAAACTCTTGAACATTCGCGCTGTGGAGTGATAAAGGTCTGGACACCATGCCAGTATAACAACAAACTGTTCCCCCCCAGTCAATCATTGAATAACACACGAAAATGTTCATAAATAGAAGAGCAGAGAATATGAGGGATCTTTAATCAGTGCCTAGAAAAGAAGATGAAACACGCAGACTTTAACACGCAAGACTCTGGACTTTAACCTTAACATAACCTCAGTGAGCTGAAGAAGGCAATTATAAAGGTGACAGAGAACAGGACACAACCATAACAGAGCTCCACAAGCATCCAATGCAATCCAATCCCAAACATCCTAATTCCCATTTTGCATTATAAATCCCTGAAATTTATCTGGTCAGGAGCTGAAATACCTTTGGCGGAAAGAGGAATCCCTACCTTTGGCAGAAAGAGGAATCCCTACTATCCTTTGGAAAGATCATGTGTCAGCTTCCTGAGCCATTCAGGCAATATGCTGGACAGGGGATCTCTGCTAGGTGCACGTAACTTTACAAGTACAACACACTCTTCAGCCCTAACACACAAACTATCCACAAAACAATGATAAAACAGAGACACGCTCTAGGAAAGGTTTCTTTGTATAATCTTAAGGATTCACAAAGGCCTGGCTGTATTCTCATTTCTTTCCCTGTTCTGTAATTCAACAGATATCTGCTAATAGCTACTATTGGAGTAAAAATACTTTATTAAAACTGCTTTTTCATTTTTAAATTCTTATGGAATTTGCCACTCCAAAAAAAGTATTCTTTAACTCATAATTTGAGGTTACTGTTAATACCAGGTTTGTGGTATCTCAGAAAAAGACTGCATGCTTTGTTGATGCTTCCCCTACTCAAGATGAAAGTAAAAATTTCATATTCCACTGCACATTCTAACAGCAATAATTCTTACACTACATATACATACTCTTGTATAAAGTGTATATATATGTTGTATACTATACACATAAATCAGTATTCTTACAATAATTTCCGTATTTTATCTCACATAATCCACCTGCCTGATATAGCTTTCCATAAGTTCTGAAAAACTACTATCTCCTCATGCACTACTCCAACTCAGACAGAAGGAAACAAGTATATGCACTATTATCCTTTAATATGAAAAAAAAATTAAAAATTGATAGTTAATTCTCTCCCAGAGACTCCTACTTGATTTTCACCACTGTTAGTGCGGGTGACTAGGAGATGTTTAAGGGGGAGCCACTGTTCTGTGGCAGCATGAGTCCCAAACATAGCTAATGTGTTAACTGACTGTCATGAGAAACACGAGAGCAGCTCCCACCAGCTTTTAGTGTGTCTTTTAGTGTCTAGCAGTCTTTTTAGTGTTTAGGGTCCCTGTTTAGTTTAGGCCTAGCATACAGGTTAGTGCTTATCCTGATTAGACTGTGTTTGCATGATAGGTATTTATGATGCTTAAAGAGTCTTTCTATTGTCATGGCTAAGTTCAGACTAGTCTTTGACAGAATCATCTCTTTTGTTGAAGAATGCTCTCAACACTGCAGAAATGAAATAGATCCTTCTGACAAAATCCACTAAGTCTCTCATCTTGCTTTCTTATTAAGCTTCCTTTTTTTTTTCCAGTCACCAACAGTCACTAAAAGTCTCATTGAGTTTTTAACTTTCCCCTGTTTTCTTTGAGAACTATTTACTGGCTTTCAGTCCCAGTGAAAAAAACCCTCTCATTTAACAAATGCATTATATTCTATAGTCAAATTGCTACCAACTCTTTTTACTTTTATCATTTGGCTTAATTCAGAAAATGTCATGCTTCACATAAATCACTTTTTTTACTCAAAAGTACCCCTTATTGAATAAACTAGTGTCATTTCAGTCAACAAAAATAAAGCATGAAGATCCTAGCCCTCCTCTGGTAATTTACATTATTTATCCACCTGTAAAGTGATGTGATTCTGATGCAAATGAAATACATTTTTAACTTACATTTTCTCTTCTAATACGAAATTACTCCAGAAGGCTAGAAATGTTCCTATTTATGTAAGTGAACTTTCAATTACTGTAATCCCACAAGAACAGTACATGTATATATATGCCCATGTTCATTCACAGCTCTAGCAAATTGAACCCATTAGGCAATGCTTCACTTTGTTCTTGTTGGCACTGCCATTCAGGTGCTTTGATAAAACAAGCATATCGAGCCCTTTTGGGATGACAATTCAGAAATGTTCACTCAGCTTTTAGTTTGGATCCAGGCTGGAAATATGACACATTGCAAATCACACCGAGCCAGATTTATAGCATAATGTAATAGATGATTCACCAATACTTTTGCTTGTGCCAGACTGAGACACTGACCCTAAATCAGCAATCAGTGACAGGTTTGGAACTGCACCGTCTATCTTAAAAAAATAAAAAATGGAAACAAAACAAAAAGTCTCCACAGGACATTACTGTGGTTGTGAAGATGCAGAAGTACCATGACACCAATACTAACATGGAAACCTTAATTTCCATAGTTATGTAAATTATCTACTGTAGTTTTGGGAATGTTAACACATGAAGGTTCCTTTAGCTCCCACATGCAGCCTGAAATACAGACAAAAGGGATCAAATCCTACCTTATTTTATTTTTGAGGATCAAAGGAAAAGGTATTTTTCACACAAAAACTGTAACTGCTAAACTGTAAACTGAATAAACATTCAGGGTACTCACTGCATCACATTTTAAGCAGCTGTGTGTTTGAGTTTGCCAATAATATGTCCTGAATATGTTCTGAGATACTGGAAGCGTGTCTCTGTGTGTGCGCGTGTGTGTGTGCGCTGTCATAACCTATCTGCCCAAGCATGGACTGTCTTGAAAGATTAAGTGCACCTATTTTGAACTGGAGGCTGCATGCCATAATTTTTAGCTAACCCGTTTCCTTCTTAGTGAAAACAGAAATAAAAATATATTGTGCACACTTCATTGCTAGAACCTTTGACCTCAGCTGCCTGTCTAGCTGAGACTGTGATGAATGCTTTGTGTCTCTTCATTTTTAATTGCTCATAAATTGTTATCCCATGAAACACAAAACTAGCCTTGTCCTCATTTTAGTAGGGGTTGGAGGTCAGCCTAACAGTAATACAATTAAGGAGTGTCTTTGTGTGGGGGTGTGGGAGTGAAGAGGGCAGGAGGGTTACAGAAGGTTGTGTAGTGAAAGATGTATTCCTTTCCAAGGAAATACAAAGCGAATTCCACACGTTCAAACAAAAGTCTTTAATGTTTGACAGTGCTGAGGAAAGCTTCTGGGAGGGCATTTAGAAGGGCAATAAAGTACACATAATCTTCTATATCTGTATAATCATTCTTCGACATACATGTACACATGACTGCGTATGATAGCACCAATCTTCTCTCTGCAATGGCAGACTTAATCCTGAGGGTGAAATTTTACCCAGGTATGCATGTTCTGATTTGCTGATTTCAGAAAAAATAATAGCCTACCTTTGACTTCTCTATAAAATAATCTAAACCACATCTGTGGAGATAACTCTGCGGAGTTCCTTTCCTCTGCATAATCTTTTTGTGGTTGTCACACACTTCCTTCCTGTTCTTGAAAAGCCGGACTATTCTTAATTCAAATAATACACAGTATGCCAAACCACAAAAATATCTTTCACTTTCAAAATGTCTGGTAATAAATAACAATAAACTCTTAGGTCAGTGAGATAAGGGATCTTGTTGCGCCCAGTAAGGGCATAAGGGATCTTACTTTTGATTTTGGTTGAATTAATATGAAAATAAAGCAAGCTTGCTGAATTTGCTTTTACCTTGCACCACACATAATTATGTTGAACAAAAGGCTTTTGGTAATTGAGCGTGTCTTCAGATTCCTACAGACAAAACCATTCTGGTAATACTGGGTTCTCGTTGAGGTTATTTTAGGCATTTTGTTCCAAAACCCATAACAATCCTTGTTTTCTTATTTAGGTCTAAGAAAATGTGGTATCTGTTGCAAAGCCACCAAGTTCTCAGCAACCTGTCACAGAGATTGGAAACAGTCTTTTCCAGTCCTTTACAGAGGCTAATTCCAACAGTTGTTTATAAAATACTAATAGCTATGAAGCTAATTTAGCATTTAGCACCCAGTGGTGAATTCTTCCTGGACAGCAGAAAACTCCAACACTTAGCCATAGTACAATGGCTGCTATATGCTCATATAGATTCCAGTGGTCCAGATAGCATAAAGTTTTAGTCTCAGCAAGTGACACACAGCCGAGTTTGGCAGCTTAATGGTCTGTACCTCCTCACCTGCATGCTCACCAGTGACCTGTTATCACACTTTCACAAAACATCCTACATTTTCATTAGATACTGCATAGAAAGAGATGCAACAAGTTACTATGGGAGGCTCCTAGGGCCTCAAGATAAAAATGTGAACTGGATTTCCAGGATATTCCGTTTTCCCTCAGAACTAAGTTTAGGTTATTTTTTTTAAAAATTGAAAAGTATTTATTTTTCAGTTACTAACACTTTATCATTTTACTTCATAGAATATTAATTACTTTCCCATTAACACTAATGCAGTGCTATTAGGAAAGAGAATAGAAGCTATTGCAGAATATTGTTCTCCCTCTAATGGGGGATTCCTTCTTGCTTTAGCTGTGCTGGTAGTTGAAACTACGAATAGCCCCACTAAGATTAAATTTTATCTCAGGTCTTCTGTAAAATGAATTCTTACTTTATCTTTAGCAGATAAAAAACATATTAGCATTTCCAGGATTTGGGGTGGAAAAATATGTATTTCTCTGATATATGGGGTCTATCACATTATGCTGTAATGTTTATCATGACTTCTGCAAGATTTATCCTTTCACTTTAAAAATCCATTCCGTAAGCCTGGTGATTCTACGAGATTCCTAGCTTCCTTGCTCAAAATGTAAAGGCACAGTACCAACCCTCAGCACCCAACGTAAGCTGTGACTTAAGAACCAAAGTTCCACTTCAATCACAGCAATCTGGACTGCCCACAACCCAGTGTTCTCAAAGTCTTCAGTGCTAAAACCCAGTATATTCTTCCAAGCTGTGGGAATCTTCTGAGATGCCTATTGTCTTGCTTTCAGCCAGGACACCTATGGTTAGAGGCAAGTGTACTCAGAAGCATTCTGTTCCTGCAGGATAGGAACTTACCTTGATGGGAGAAATTTAGCTTCCGGCATTGAGTCACCTACATTGTCCCTACTTGAACTGGAAAGTTTAGTTGTGGTTTAGCATAAAAGCTGCTCTTGGATCTCTCTTATGTTATAGTTTGGTAGTTAATACATTCATTAGAAGAGAAAACTAGGTGCCAGATCCCCCCACCTCAACGTATGTGAACCTAAGGTCCACAAAAATGCCTCAAACACCAGGCAACAACTATGCTAGGTGTAGATTTCTCTCCCTGTAAGCCAGACTGAGAAATTTCTGGTTTAGGATTTTTTTCCAAGGAAGGGTAGTCCTGGCAGTGTCAATGTTTTATCCATGATGGTTTAACGTTAAACCTATACTTATTTCAAGGGCCAAGGTCTGGAACTCCAGCTATGCATCACCGGAGGTGGAAGTCAGGATCCTACTTTCCCTTCAGCTTCACTAGTGCCTCACATCAGCTACTGGTGCCTTTTCTGCTCAAAATCCCCACACCAGCCCCTTCATGTCCTCAGCAAGCCACATCTATGCACTGCTGTCACTGCCTCCACTTCTCATAGGAGCACCTTGCCCCGTGAAATCCTTCCTGCGTGAGAGGCTGAACAGCTTGCATTTCAAAACTGAGGAAAGCACTGTGTTAGTTCCCTTCATATTCTGTGGAATTGCCAAGACGAATCTCTCAGCATCTTCAGAAATGCCCATCCTTCCTCATTCTTTATGTACATATGTATTTTCAGTAGATTTCTCAGGACTTCCTACCTAAAATTTAAGTATATCTTTGTCCCAGATGTTTTGGTCAGACATAAGCTGCAGCTCAACTCGCAAACTCTGGTAGGCCTTAACATTTACACGACCCTTCTACAGACTTAACTGGAAGAAGCCTAGTATCAGCCAGAATAAAAAATCAGGGTATATGTTTCTGATGTTTTCTCAATTGAAATTTATCACAGCACAAATGATAAATCTTGGTATTCTTATTGAATCACAGAATTGCCTTACAGCAATCACATCGAAAATGACAGACCAGTTACTTTTCCCTTAATAAAGTCTAATATTTCATTCTACTAATGGAGAAGGTTTCTTTCAACATTGGGTATAAAATCTCTCTTAAGATTCAGTAGGGTCGGGTCAGGTAGGTGTTGCTGCCAACATCAGCCACTCAGCAGGAATTTGCATCAGCGGGCAATCTGTAGTAAGAATTCTGTAGTAAGAGTAGTAAGAATTCAATGGGTTTTCCTTCCTAATTTTTCTAAGAAAATGGTGATTTTTAGTAACTTTGCTACTAAAGATACTTTTTTCCATAATTGCCATCCATTCAGTTGTTCAATTCAAGCAAACATTCAGAATGGAGACTGAATCCTTGCTAAGTTTGTACTGGATAATGAAAGGCTATATGGTGTTTTGAGGCAGACTGTGAAAAGTGACCTGACATTAAAATCAGATTGAAACCAATCTATGTCCTAGAGATGATGAGGCCTGTGACTGGTTTTCCCAATGCTGCTGATAAAAGAGTCCATCACCTTTTTCCCCTTGCAAGTCCCTTACGAGGGAAGGGTAAGAGGCAGAGGCAGTGGGGTAGCCCTGTATGTTAGGGACTGTCTTGACTGTCTGGAGTTTAATGATGGTGGCAAACAAGGTTGAGCGTTTATNGAGCTGCCCTGCGGCCTGGACGCCTGACCCCGAGCTCCGGAGAGAGTGAGAGCTGGGACACACCCACGGAAGGACTCTGTTCTCTGATTTTACCATCTCTTCAGAGCAAGAGAGGTTTATTGTTTCCTATTATTCGTTTTCATGCTTGTGAATACTTTGCTTGTTAAATAAACAGCTTTTTCCACTTTTTCTCCGAGGAGATTTTCTCCCGAACCTAGAGTGGAGGAGGGGCTGCTAGAACTAGGCCCTTTAGAAGAGACTTCCTCTGGAAGTTTCTTTCCAAATTTGTCCCAAACCAGGACAATGGGTAAGCATCAGAGAGAACCTGTCAGTGATGGGGTAACCATTGCATGATCTCTGGGGTCTTTTCCAATCTTACTGATTCTATGAAAGGCCAGCACAATAGGGTGACTGCTGATGGCAAAACTCTGCCAAATATCACCGGAGAAGAAAGGTTAAAGTCTGTGTCTCCCTCAAGCAAAACAAATTGAACTAAAAAGACCAGTTCTAGATGAGTTTTTGAAAGATATGTTGCAGGTATGTAACTCCCAGGTATGTTAATAAGGCAGCCGTTTGGCCAAAAAATATTCCTGATGTGTCTATTCCTTTGGCGCTTGGAAGACAAACTTTTTTTAAAAAAAAAAATACCACTTTTTAAAGAAAACAGTCATCACCTTATGATGATGAGCCTATTTCTGTACATCATAATTAATTTTCTTTTTAAATATATTTGAGCCTCTCATTTGCAGAAACTCATGCCTAGAAATAGTGCATCACGTGCTTTTAAAATTATTTAGCATTCATTATGTACTACAAAGGTCCTGAGTTTATGAGCTGTTTTTCTTTAGGGCCATGGATTTTAAACAGGATGTTTCTCAAAGCAAAGGAGAAAATTAATTTGAGACTTCAGGAAGCCAGTGTCAGGGCAAAGCTAATGACTCTGAAAATGTCTTCTCCAGCATGTGGCAGCTTCTGAAGAGAACAATCCTGGACAAAAGCTGTCCCTTTTGAGGTAGCAAATTAACTCTTTCAGTGCTGGGAACTCAGAGAGAAGCGTTGTTGTTTAGAAAGCATGTTATGCTTGGTTAGGATGCCCACTTTACAGCCCTAGTGCCAGAGGGCAAGACTAGTCAGGATTCCAGGGCACCTGACTCTGCTCTGTGACAGACGCACGTTGCCGCCTTGTATTTTCTTGCAGTCTCACGACAAGAACCAGGAAAGCAGTGAAAGCTGTTAAACGTAGTTCATAACGCAGCCATATCTTTGGCCTCAGTTCCAGCAAGCCCAGATGGGAAATAAGGGTCATTTAGAAACAGAGCACTTCCCACAAACTAGAGAGAGATGTAAAACATACTCACCTACTCATAATTTTCTTCCTCTGAAGTGGATACTGGGTCCTTTGTGACCCATTAGAGCTGGATTATTCTTCCACTCTAAACAAAGAAGCTACCTGATTTTTTTTGCAAGCCTCTCAAACTAGTGCCAACTGCCCAAAATGGGAAGACAAACTGCAAATCCTAATGAATAAACATTTTGCAAGATTAGCCATCTCCAAGCAGGAGATGTTCACTTTTATCTATTTAATTTATCAAACAAAAAATGGAAATGAAGATGGTAAAGCAAGATACCAAACTGATGGAATCGAAGGATTTCTCCCTTAGCTCTCAGCAGGAGTGCTTTCTGAGGGACAAAAGGATAATTAGAGACATGATGCAAAAGAGACAGTGTTCTGGGTGGGGTATCTCCACATCCACTGTAGAAAAGGAAAATTCCAAGCAGGAAAATACATTTTAACCTGTTCCCTTGTGGGTGTCTGGTACTCAGTGATGCATCACAGGTGGGACGTATCAAACAGTAAAACAAATCTTCACAAGCATAAGAGACATTTAAGATATCAGGAAAATTGAACCCAGAGGAAAGGAAATCTTTATTTGAGAGTGGCTGTGTGTTTTATTATGTTGTGTTACTTTTTTTTTTTCTTTACCGCCTTTCCACAGCATAGAAAGAAAGCTTTCTTTAAAAATGAACAAACAAGTCCTCTAAATACTGCAGAATTTTGTGCCTACAGGTCATGGTTGGTTTAAACAGTACATAAGGGAAAGCATAAAAGAGCAGGTATGCATACAAGAAAAGAAGCACTGACCTCCTGTAGCCTTTTCCTTGGCAGCTGCCCAGATAAATGCTGGTCTTAAATAAACAACCTCATGTACTAGAAAACTTCTGAATTTATACATCAGGAAATAAATATTAGATGTGGCTGTTTACCACCCCTTCTTAAAGTTGCCCATATAATCCTAAAATTATATCTGATGTACTTCAGTGATTAAGTTTTGCATAAACAGAATCTTTTGTGAGCAGAATTTTTAAGTTCCAACCACTTAAATTCCATCTTAAGTGCTAATGTGTATAAATAACTGAACTTCTGGAAATACTCAAGAGCACAGGAAAGAAAAGGAAATAAAGTTCAAATGACAACTTAAGCATGCTAATTTGACCTGAAAATCAGTCAGAGAAGATGCACACTATTATTGGAGGTGGAGAGTGGCCTCACATGTACTAGCTCTCCTAAAATGCAGTAAATAAAGCAGTAATTCAGTGTAAGTGATAAGAAGCAATCTGAATAATACAAAGTCTTATAAAAAGGTTGCCCTTTCTAAGGCGCCATTAACAGAATTTTCAGAAGTCTATGTAACACCATGATACACGTGCTTGAATCCTGCATATTCAAGATGCGGAAGGTAGAAACCTCTTTTGTTTTCAAATTTAAAATTATGAGAAAGTTGGATAAAATCTAGAAATAAACACATCTATTGATTCGGGACTTTTAAATATCCTGAGTGACTACAAAAATCATCTGAAAGATTGCTAGTTACTTCAGCCACATGCTAAGGAAACCAGCTGACCATTCTCCGCAGAATTCACTTCATCTGGTCACAACTACAGGTTACATGATGGGTCTCACAGCTGAGCCCAGAGTCCATGGGCAGGAGAACAAGAACTTCCAGAGAGCAAGTCATCCCACACCGAATACTTCCTCTAGCACTGGATTGAGTATTGGACATACTTGACCATTTTCATGAGCTGCACAGGGGTTTTAGACAATAATCTGCACCACCTCCTCGCCTCCAGATGACCATAGTTTGGCAAACTGAGCCTTAACAGTAATGGGCAATTTGCACTTTTACTCAAATCACACAATCATATTAATCTGATTTATATTTTGAGCTCATTACAGTAGAAACTATTCCAAGGCCTGAGAAAGAACTCAGCACTCAGTATTTATTTACTAATATTCACCATCTCAAAAATAATTTTCCTTTTCTTCATACTGTATTTTCATTGAAAACTTTCACTTCCAGCTTGTCTTACAAATGGCAATCAAATGCAGAGGAAAAATATTGGAGTAGATAACACTAACCTCTTCAGTATTAGAGAGACGAAGATATTTTAGCTTTTGATGTTGTTTATGATGACTTCAGTGACTGGAGCCTTTTTATTCAAATTCCTCTGACAATTCTCTAGGTAGTCATGTTGGTCCAAACACAGAGTTATGTTTCCACCATTTCAACATCTAGGTATTTGATGTAAGCGCAAATGGTCAAGGAATTCCCAAGGAGAACAACAGAAAAACAAATGCACAAGTTGTAGAATGCCTCCTTGGTAGCAGAAATGGCTCCAGTGTTTAATAGAGCAGCCAGATACTTGGGCTTTCTAGAAACAGCTGGCAAAATTGCAGAGTGCCAGCAGCTGAAACGTCTGGTCAGCACATACACAGATTTTCTATGATGAAGTATGATGAACATCAGCCAGTGATCCTGCTGTCTTCTGACACCAAAACGGCTTTGATCAAAACTAGAAATAGGCCCACAATAGTGCAAAGCACCTGAGGCACTTCTAGCGAAGCCAGCAAATTGACATGGAGCTCTTTCATTATAAGATGCCACAGTTTTGCGATGAAATGTCTGTCTAGGTAAAAGTCCTCTGCACGGAAAGAGTAGTAAAAATCTCTTTTTCCAGGAGAGGAGAGGGAGAGGAAGAGGAGAGGAAGAGGAGAGGAAGAGGAGAGGAAGAGGAGAGGAAGAGGAGAGGAAGAGGAGAGGAAGAGGAGAGGAAGAGGAGAGGAAGAGGAGAGGAAGAGGGAGAAGGAGAGGAACCAGCAGGGTATGTAGGAAGGCTCAATTCTTAGGACCTGACAGGAATTTCAAGGATATTTGGAGACCTAGAAATGCTTCAGAGAAAAGTTGTGCCTCAGTGTGAGAAGTGGAACACATAAATCTTTTTCTTCCACAAAAAAAAATTTATTTCTACAAAATAAGAATAATTTCTATTTCATCACCACATTCTAGTACATTATTTTGTCTTACCCTTCCAAAATACCCTTCTGCATAAAGACATTGGAAAGTACATAGCACATTCAAGAAAGCACAAAGGGACCTTACTATGACAAATTTGCGAGCAGATATGCCCTCCTAGCAGAGCAAAAGCAAATGTTTCAGTGAGATGCTACAATTTTTTTGTTGTTATTTATTTGTCTGAATAATGAATTACCCTTAGCCACTCATCAAAAACTTCTGGGTTACATGTTGTTTCTATACCAGCAAGACAGCCTGCATAGAATTTACCGAAAATGAGATTTGTCTCTGAAAGACAGCCCCTCATTTGCTTAGACTTTCCTGCTCCACAGTTGTAAAGTTGGTGTTGTTGCTACATCTGCAACATTGCTGCTGCCTCAGCCTGAGAACTGCTTCTTGATGAAACAGGGAATTCCATTAAAAAAAATAAAATAAAATAAAAAAGTATATTTATAGAAGCAAGGCTGACAAGGGGAGGGGGAGGGGGAGGGTATGGAGTGAAGTGGAGAACAGGGCATGAGCACTCATGCTTGAAACCCCTTGCTTGTGCAATAATGAGCTTGAAAGCCTTGCTGAAGTGGTTTTACAGCTGTGCAACAAAATGGTGCACTCTCCTCCCTTAATACTGACATTTTAATGTAGGATCACAGCTATTCAGATTGTCCATTGGAGCTGGCAGGCTGATGGTGTGAGCAACTACGCACTCTCATCAATGTCGCTTGGATGAAAGCTGCTGTCAGGCTCAATAAAATGGCAGGCTAGGCCAATCTGGCACACATGAAAGGAAACTGGAAGAAAGGCTTAATTGCACCTCCAGCAGATTCCAGTTATTCTGCTGGTCTGTTAACAACACGCAGCCTGGCACGCCAGTCCAGCCCAGTCTGCTGTGCTGTGCTGGTAGGAGAAACTCCTTGAAGGTATGGCACAAAGGCATTCTGGGTTAGACCACCATAACTCAAGACAAAGAGGTCACAAGTCTTCTCAGCTGGGTTAGCAGCAGCTGCTACATCCAGCAAAACACTGAGAACAGCGAAAGGGTCCCTAAAACAAAGGGCTGAGTTGATTAATGCTTTAGGGACCAGCACAGGATCCACCAGAACTGGGGACATGCCAAGATGGGCTGGGCACTCTTCTGAGACATCTCAAAGAATATCCAATAGGAAGAGTACACATTAGAGAGGGACATTAAGCCAAAAGAGAGGGAGAAGAGGCATGATTCATGAAACTGAATACTGTGGCATTTACTCCGAGCAGAGCGCTGGATGGCATCAAGGATGGAGAAACTAAGCATTTGTGTCTTTCATCTGATGGTAGGGGATTGAAGAAGAGCAAGAGACTGGGTTTTATAAATTTTCTAATTTTTGTTCAGTGGTCATGGTGGTCATGACCTATTGTTGGAATGTTTGCAAAAAAAATGTTTTCTGCTCGAGGACAGAAGGAGACAAGGAAGAAAAATGTACAGGATACAAATATCTTTCCTGAAGATAGGGAGCAACAAGCCCTTGAAGCCATATTTTTCCTCTTAAATGGGACTGAGATAATGGGAAGTAATGAGATACCTCTGGATAACTCCTTTTCTAGCACAGCAATGTGAAACTAAGGAAAGAAATGCTCTAATTTAAAAAAAAAAAAAAAAAGAAAAGAAAAAGAAAGATGCTTCATACTTGTAAGATGAGGCAGAATTACTCATTTTTTTATAGATCAGCACCAGGTGGCCACAGGGTAAAAGATTTAGTCCATCCATTCACTCTGTCTTGGAAGGTGTATGAGGATTACATGATTTCTTAGTATTTTTATTTCTTGCTTTTTTTTCAACTTTACTTGCAGGCATGTTCAAGGACCACATATAACAGATCCAAGACTGCAATTTTATTACTTTTTGAAGCATGATAAAAAGGAATTACTCTGAACAAATATTAACATTTTCTATAGAGTTATTCTTTTGCAGTGCAGTCTAGAATTACTCAAGAATATTATGTACTATGTGTGATATGCTGAGGAAAAATAATATATCCCTGTCTTGTGATAAATCCAATTTCAGTTGCACAAACCCTTACATTTCTAACTCCGATTAGATCACAACCCTCACTGTCACCTATACTTTGTATTCTTATACTATCAGGGAACGAATGGATCTTCTTACTGTTAGGCACCCAGTACCTACACAACCAAGTAGGAGAGACACTGTGGTCATCATACTGAAATTACTCCTATTTCTGGAACCCTCTGCATAGGAAATTTGAGCAAATGAACTCAGTAGCTCATCCATATAATGACCTGCCAGAAATAGAGAGCACAGTAACTTCCCACAGGACATGGATAGCTAGAAAGCTGCAAATGCTCCTTCTGTCAGACTGACACAAATAAGGAGAAATTCTTATTCCTTCCTTAAAGAGCAGCCTCCCTGTTTAAGCAGCAGTCTCCATCCTTATACATTAAAGAGCCAAGTTGCCTCAGCTTATGATCCTTAAGATCACAGATATAAAGAAATTAGGCCAAGGAGGCTGTGATTTTTCAGCACTCAGTAGCAGAGTAAGCTGTTTTTGAGAAATTTGTTTAGGATATGTAATTCTTGTAGGGAACTAGTAATTCTGCCCTGCCTATTTTCTTTCTCCAAAGTACATTATGGTTCCCCAGATCAAACAGTGAAGTCACACATGTGTCTGGATCTGGGGATGCTGAAACAATACACTTATTGCCTTGAGAAGATGGAATAGAGGGTTCCACTGCTTCAAAGTGTATCTAGCACTTGGGATAATTTCCCAGAGATCCAGGCTTGGAATCATGTTTTGAGGGCTTGGAAATACACAGATCAGAATTCTTGCAGCAGGCTTGTGTCTACTGAGGAGTTTAAAGCTTGGCAGCATTGTAATAGACATTAAAAATACATGAAGCTTCCTTTAATGTAAAGTCCTCTGATGGTAAAGTGGATGGGCATTGAAATGGCCAAAGCCATTCCCTTCAGATGGTTTCAGGAAAGAAATGCATCCTTAGCTCAGTTGCATATGATACAAATACTCATCACCCTAAAAATGACACAGGGATCAATAAAAACCGGAAGAACTTCATAGACACATCCTTTCCTAACTGAAAAGCTTAACATGACCATTGCAATGCAAGACCAATGCAAGAATAATATACCCAGATTTGACCTACTTCAACATTAAAAAAGAAGAAGTCATTTTATGGCTGCTTGCATCACTCTATATACTTGTTTCCTTGAAGATAGCTTTATATAAAATATAAATATTCCTTGTCAGCATTTTGATCCAAGAGAAAAGTTTCATCCTTCAATAGTGCACATAATGGAATTGGTCAGATTTGAAGCATGGGAGCACTTTTTTTATCTTGGATCTTTAATATTTTACAGTTCAGGCAACAGAATTTAACCAAACCATTGGAGATATAACTAATAAGCTCTCCCCACACAAAAAATCTCACACTATAGCCTTCATTTTGTTTCTTGCTTTCCTGACTTACGTGTAGTAAAAACATGGTTTAAATAAGATATAAAAATTTGCATTCTTATTTAATTATCTCCTGAGACAATTAATGTCCCTGAAAAATTTCAATATTTTGGCCGCAAAACAGATTTAATAAGAACAAGAGTGGCAGCACTAAAGTCAAAAGAAAGGTCTATTAAATCAGTAACGCTACTGATTTAAATAGGACTAGGACTGCACCCTGTGACTTTACAGATACTTATCATGCAAATTTCCAGAACATCCTAGTAAGCTTTTCATTCTAAGGCACTTACAAGGTCCTGCCTCCAACAAACTGTTTCCCAGAGATGCACATGTCACACACTTACACTTAAACATCTTCTCTAGCCTAAACTCGCCAGCTTCTAGAAAAAGATGAGAGCTTGGATCATATAACACCGCTCCCAAACCTCTTAAAATTATGAAATTATGCTGCAAATTTTAGGAGAATGGGGTTTTTAAAAATATTTTAATGGTATCTTTCACCATTCCTATAGCAAAAGATTAATTTTAAATCTTAAGAAGTATCTCTTCTCTGGTTTTCTACGCCAACAACATCACACATATTTTTCTAACTCACAACATACTTTGAGGTTCAGCCTTCAGAGAGACATTGAAAATCATACATTGTTTTATTTCTTTTTGGTTGATGAAACTCCCTTATAAATAGAGCCGCCATGACTAAGAGGAAAGTCCTGTAAAACCACGTGATAATATGACATTTTAATAGTTTAGTTTAAAATGTTCTGTGTTTTAAGATTTATTTAAGATAACACTAGGAACTGACTGGTCACCAAATGTAACAGGAAAGGAAGCGCAAATGAAATGTAGAATTCAAGGATGTACAATAATTATCAAGCTAAGACTCATCACACACAAAATTAATGGCTGAAAAATTAGATGTATGGTTTAAACTAACACTGATTTCCTCTAGAGTAAACAGAGAAACTAAATTCCAGTGGGCAATTCCTCTCACTCTAAAATGGTTTCTGAAAATAAGATCAATTGCCTTCTGAAGGTGCCAGTCTCTAACCAGTGACTACTGCTGGCCTTGAGACATCTAAGTCAGAGTGGGCATCTATCTTCTGACCAGCTACTGACACCTCACTCGCTAAACTGCATGGCAAAGTTAGCAGGAATACAATGCATTAATAGGAGCCTGGATGTCCTGGTTTGTGTTTAGAAATGCCTGCACCTCTAACAGAAGCACAAAGCAATAGTGATGTTAAGAGAAGCTCATGAGCAGTTCTGGGGGAGTTTTGATGAGAGACATAGTAGCTGGCTTTCGGCTGACTCCAGTGAGTTGCATGCCAAGAAAGCATGTCATCCACAGGTGACAACAAAACTGACCCAACAGGTAATCCCTGAGAAACCATATACATCCAGCAGGGGAACAGGACAGCAATAAAACAAATTTTTTGGTACAGGATGAGCAAAGTATCCCAAAGTTGTGTCGTAACCACTTCAGTTTACTCCTGTTGTTCCTACCTGGAAAATCAGTTTCTTTTCCTGTAGTTTCCTGCCTCCTGATGACAATAGAGAGAATGTATACTTGGTATTTAATGACGAGAAGCTGCAGCGCATACTAATGGTGCCATAGCTTCTAATATCATCCAATATCCCCTGCTGGCTTTGCAATTACATACACATGGAGCAGGGAAGTGGCATGTGGCACTCCCGGTGAGGATAAGCAGGTGTCTAGAATTACCTACTGACATGTCTCAGAGGAAGAAGGTAAGTGTGAGTTAACTGACCCTACACACAGCTCTGAATGCCTTGGGGTCCCTAATGGCAAAGGCTGATGTTGGAATAAGGGGAGTCTGGTCTGTGTGTCTGAGTGACTACCCTAAATTCCCTTCCCCCTCTCCTGGTCAGGAGGACACTCCTTACACCCAAGCCAAAAACGAATGTTTTGTCACCCACTATTGCACTCAGCGTAAAGGTTTTTAATCAGAGCATATTTAAAAATAATAATCAAAGCATATGTAATCAGGGTCTTCATCTTCAGTTTGTGGTATTCCCTTCCACTGAATTATACATGTAGGAGTACGTAGCTCAGGAGAAACAGACGTGTTCTCACCTTGGGATTGGGAAGATAATTTTATTTCTCCTGTGTACTTTTTCCCTTAGACGGAAAAAAAAAATACAAATGGACAGAGGGCAAATTTTTCAAGAAGGTTTTAATTGTTTCTAGGTTTAACAAACCAACAATATTTTGTGTCTCTGCTGTTATTTAATGCTGCAACCTGTACTAGATTAAATTACATAGCAGTGTATTGGACAGCAGGCAAAGAATACACTATGCTTTACTCATTACTGTGGCCTTGACTAAGTATGTGAATTTGAGTGCACCTCCATTGTACAGAACCCTATATCCCATAAAGAATATTGATCCCTGTTTAGAGACTCAGTTATCAAGACCAGGCTCCTCCCTTAATTATATAAGGAAATACATGGCTGGGTCACTTTATTTCTTTCGGTTTTCACTGGAAGTTAAATGACCTTGGGTGTTTTTTTGTATACTCTCAGGGCCAAAATTGTTAGCTTTTTAGATATCACACAAAAAAAAATTATGGACAAAATTAGGCTATTTTTTAAAAATCCCTGAGATTTTTAAAAATTCAGCTTTTATATTCATAACTGAAATGTGCTTATTCACATATATGCGTGCCTATATGAGTGTGCCTATGCGATGTTACTACTATCTATAGATAGACAGACAGACAGACAGATAGATAGATAGATAGATGGATGACAGAATGCCTTCGGTGGTCATTACTTCTGCATTACTCCTTCCTCATATAGGCATCACTTTTCACTCCTGAAACCATAAGTTTAGTCAGGAAGCCTCAAATTTCACTAAATCCCATATTTCTATTTTGGCATGAGTGCAGGAAAACCAAACCATGAACTGAACAAGTTGTTTGGATACATCTCACCAAAGCCAGAGCTGGGGATCTGTGAAACAGTGAGTGATCTGGTTGTTTTCTACTCTTCGAGCTATAAGATTCTCTAACTCTGTTAGCTTTTCAATTCCTTTATGTTTTGAGTCCCGGGAGAGAGGAGGGCGTTTGCAATGAAAACCGGCACAGGCCACTGCTTTGAGATGAAAGACGTTGTTGAAGGCAGGCACCTGCCCGGGTGTTGGCGTGGAGATGGATGATGAATTGAACACTGCCACCTTTTGGCTGTGGCCACGGCCAGGGAGTTGCGAGGAGGAGATTTTTGCCAGACTTCCTTCTAGAGCGGGCTGGGCACCTGGCAAGTGCACCCTTTCACGCCAACCCAAAGCTGAAGCACTTCCTAGTACCGCCCATGTTAGCACACACCATGTTGTCATCATGTAACTTAGATTTCGCCCCTTATCTGTGAGGTCCTCAGAACTGAGAAGATGGGCTAATAATACGAAGAGCTGTTAGCTTTACTAAAGACTAAGTGCAATCAAGTTGATGTAAACAGTCACTTCAGCCTGACTGTGCTACACTCTTCCTGCCTCAGGAATACTTGAGAGTATCTCGCATTGTGTTGTGCTGAAATAGTGTTTTCTCAAGCGGTGAATTATATACAGTTTGTACTTCAACCTCTTTTGAGCACTTAGCTGTGAATGTTTGTATCAGTGCCAGTGAGTGTGAGGTGATCTCATTAGAAAGAGAAAGAAAATACTATCAGCCACAGAATTATTTCCCAGTGATTAAATGACTAACTCTTATTCACATGCTACGTCCGCAGTTCTTACCTAGGGGTAGCAAAAAAAAAGAAAAAAAAAGAAAAACACACAAAAAAAAAAAAAAACAC
>VZTF01004992.1:129032-145498 GCA_013397755.1 Cnemophilus loriae | reverse complement strand
AAAAAAAAAAAAAAACACCAAAAAACCATTTGCTTTTAAAAGCCGGGTGTCTGTCCTGCAGCCGAGGTGTCCATGGCTGCCCGAGGTGCGGAGTGGTAGCTCGGTTCCTCATCGAGGCACTATCGCGGCCTATCGTGTTGCCCCCACACAAACCTCACCCACACAAGCACCTGTGGGCCCTCTCCTCATCTCCTCACACCCTCTCCCGCCCGCGTTGCACTATACGGGCAAAACCCCGTTTGCTCAGCGGCTGAAGAGCTCCGGGCAGAATGTCCGTTCTCGGTGACCTTAACGGGGCCGGGCTTTCACCTCCACTTTCCCACCGAACCCTTCACCTTTGTGAACCCAAAGTATGCGGCTCCGAGGGGGGATGCAGTGGGAAGGGCATTCCCCGTGCAAACACCGGGCGCTTCCCGAAGCCCAGCGGACTGGCCCGGGTCCCGCCGCCCCTGCCGCGGCGCGCGTTGCCCGGCAACGGGGAGCCCCGGNGCGGGGCGGGCGCGTTCCACCCGAGGCCGTGCGTGCGAGTTGGGCGGCGGGCCCGGCCTCCGGCGGAGGGGTCCTGGACTCCGTCCATGGGCTGGTGTGCGAGGGGGGAAGACAAAGCCCCCTGGCTCCCCTGCCCCTCCTTGGCAGAGCCCAATGCCCCGCTGCTTTCATTTGTTTTTGATCTGCCTCATTAAAAGACTATTGATGGCTTTAACTATTGTCCTTGTTTAGGTGCTGATTTACAAGTGCTAATATCTGACTGTGCCGAGATTAATGGGAGCCCGTGAAGTTTACAATTATCCACAGGTCCCTTGACCACACATGGAGGGGTTTGGGTTGGGGTCACGCACTCTTATGAAAAACTCCAAAGCAGGCTTAAACCTGGGAACATTTTAATAGGATTGAATTTGTAATAGGATTTGGCAGCTTGGCCTAAACTATAGGGTAGGGGGGTTTGCTCTGGGTTATTTTGGAGTTGAGTTTTGGGTTTCTTTAACCTGGTGTCATTACTATGGCACAACAAGGTGCGGGTTTCAACATTGTGGGTTTATTTTTTGTGAAAACCTAAGCACAAATATCTTTGATCCAGAATATTAAAACGAGGAGCCCTCTATCTGAACGTACAGCACATATAGCATATATGTGATAGGCTCCAATGTGAAGTATTATTTGATGTGTATCTGTATGCTTTATATGAGCTTCAAGCCCCTGAAATTGTTAACATATATGGCATCTATTAAAAAAAAAAGAAAGTCAAATGTGTTATTTAACTGGAGCAAGAGTTCTGTTGAATAACAAAAGATTCCCATGCTAACTCTTGCCTTACTCAAACAAAGCCGCATTAGAAACTAGTAACTGTGCAATAAATTAGATTTATTGAAAACAGTGCTACAAGTGGAGGGGAAGTTACACGGGAAGGTGGGAGAAAACCTAAAAGTGAATCATATGAGCAATTAGTTCTCACTTAGAAGTTGACAGCAGCGAGTTTCAGTGGTAGCACTGGCTCTATGGCTGTTAATTCATTTTACATCACTTTGTGCTAGGCAATAACGCTGGTATGCTGCTTATGCTACTTAGATTGCTGTGAAACAGGATCTTATGAATCACCTCATTATTAGGCACCCTCATTTAGTAGTTCTGGGTTTGTGGCTTACTGAGGCTTTTTGTTTGGTTTTGGTTTTTTTGGTAACACAGCAAAACTGGAAATACATGATACTTGTCCTCAGGGTCATGAAAGTACCTTCTTTCAGGACATAAACTGGAAATCCTACAGCACCAAGGGAGGTACAGTGGTTAGAAGGTATCATGAAAAAATAATGGGAAGCTAATACACATACAGTTTGCTTGGCTTTAAAGGTTCTAGTACAGCCAACTTTAGGGAAATGGGAGCTTATGAGAAAACAGCAGCAGCAAATCCTGCTCTAATGTATGTCCCATGAAATCTCAGAAAATGCTATTGGCCTTGCTGGAGTAGAATCAGGCAAAAGATAGGCAGAGTTTCCCTCTATTTAGAGCCTCAAAGCTCCATTTTTTGAAGTCAAGACTGACATAGGAAAGTGCTGGTGCCAGGGGTCTGTGTGTGTGTTCTAACTGCTCAGTCCTTTGCATTATTGTAATCCCAGATGCTGTGCATGTTTCCTGTCCTTATAAAATCTAGGACTTGAGTAGACTGTGGCAAGGTTGTGGGTGTCTGGCCCCCCTAGTCAGATTTATTCATTTCTATAGCACTCTGTAACTGAGTGCTACAATTCTGCTCCTTGGAAATTCTGAGACAAAACAAGCAAGTAAAAAATAATGCTTCTAATTGATTTAAGTATAAGAATTATTACAAAGGCCATCCATGGCTCTGTTATTTGCTAACTTTATTCTAGTGTTGATTTTCAACAGCATCTATTCATAACTGCAATGAAGGATTTGAAGATATATTGTATATAAGAGTTTCCTAACAAGTGAGTGGGCATTGTATTTTGCAAAGTCACTGTTCCAGTCACCACATAGCTGTAGCCTTATTAGGAGGATTAACAGCCAAAGTAATTATGATTTAAAATGTGCATTGTCTCTGTTAGCCTTCAGAAGTAAAATGTGGAAATGAGTGGGACAGTCCTCACCTCCCTGAGAAATGCTGCTTTATGCTATTTTCACGTCCAAGAAGACAAATCTGCTTCAGCTTAAATTATTCTGGAAGGTTTAAAGATCTCATCAGGACTAATTATATTTTGAGTATTTTCAAGAAAATCTTACAGAATCATAATTTTGAAGATACTCTGGATCTTGTGGCGAATTCAGTGGCCAAGACTCTACAAGAAACATGTAGCCCAGTGTATAGGGAAATTTTGAGACTGTTTTAACCAGGGAAGATGCCTTCTGCTCTGTTATTTTCTTTGAACTCAGATTATTCTGTCTCATTAGCAGTTCCTCACTGTCTGACTGAAGTAGGAATCTGGATGAAAATGAACTGACAGCAACTTAATCTAAACAAGTAGGACATGGTAATTGCTCACAGAGAAAAGTACTTTAAAACAGTTAGTAAAAGCCTGTGGGGTAGGAAAGGAGGAAGGGCAGAGCTGGGGGAGGTGTTGCTCCTGAACTAAACAGGTGGGGCTGATTGCTGATTTGGTGCTGTGCTAGATACAGAAATAAGGCTTTTTCTAATATCAACTGTAGCTTAAGGTTGAAGCCCTTCAGGCTGCCCAGTGCTCTCCTCTCTATTTCTTCCCCCTACCTTTATTGTTAAGAAGCTCTTACACTTTCAGCAGCAGCACTGGGGCTTCCTTCTGGAGCAGACCAGGAGATAATACACCCAACACTGGGACAGAGAGGCCAGGTGTATACACTTTTGCTGCCATTTAAATGTGCAGCTCCACAGACACTTTACATTTGCTAAAGCCAGCACTGCCACTAGAAGAAGCAGTCCTGCCTGCCCCTGGCCCCAAGTAGGCTTTTCCATCCATCCTCCTCATTGCATGATTGTGTACCATCATACCAGCAGGCACAGGTCAAAACACCTCTGACAGTTGACCTTTGTAACCTACCCCATGGAAAACCATGGAATGGAAGTAGAAATCCCCACCATAGCTCGCCACAGTCAATTCCCTGAGCCACCTGCCTGCAGAGCTGCCCCAGAGGGGCTGGGGATTAGGAACTGGAGATAAAGGGAGATGATTGCTACTTTTGGCAGTGAAGTCAATGCTGTTCTCTCTGCATGATATAAAGAGCTGACACTCCTAAAAGCCTCTCAGCCTCTCAAGGGTGACTTTGGGGTACAAAGCAGAGCACAGAGCGGTGAGATAGCAAGATAGCTGTAGGCCACCATGATTGAGCACAAAACTTGTGAGGACCGATGGGACCAACCCAAGGAAAGGGAGAAGAGTGTCTTCTGAGACTGATGGATGGCATATGGATGGAAGAAAGTTAATAAGTGTCCTGAGCCCATTCCAAGAAGCACTGCCTCTCTACGTGCATCCACTGTAGCAAAGCCAGGTTCTGCAGTTGCCACAGGGAGGGCTGACTTTCAAAGAGCCAGTGACAATAGCAGCTGCTTTCAACTGTGCACCTGCAGGACTTTTAAAAACGTCAGGTTGGGTAAGAACCCAGATTACATGTTTGAACATAGGCAGTAGCCATGTTTCTACGGTTATTATTTTGTCTTTCTGGTATGACAGAAATTTAAAATAAATGCATGCATTTTAAAATTATGACAGACATGATAGACATCTGGTTTGGCATTGCAATTGTTTCAAGAAAAGATGTTTTAAGATGTAAAAATATTATGCAATTTTTATTCAAATGACTGAAGCTTATTTGGGACATTTTGTTATTTACTTATAATATACAGAATAATTTTGAATTTATTTATAATGATTGATTTTGACTAATAATCAAGTTTTACAACTCAAACTGGAGGGGGGATCTCCTTCTTCCATCTTTTAATGTTTTTAATGTGACACCAAAATTATAGACAAAAGCCTCATTATGCATGTATGTGAAAAGAAAAGTGGATAGGAAAGAGAGATTACAGTCACTTAATCTGTAACATTTACACTAGTTTAAAATTAGAAAGCTATAACTAATTATCTCATTTGCAAAGATTGAGCAAAAATCTGACCAAATATCCATGACAGAGTCTAATTTATCATGTATCTCATATGATATCTTTTCCATAATAGGTAAGTCAATGAGACCAAAGTGCCAGTCATTGATCTAATGGACAGATGGTGATTTCCATTTGATAAGGATTAAAGTTTTGGCAACAAGGATGGCTAGAGGGATCAGTTTTTCTTGTGGTGAAAGGATTGTTGCGAATTGCCTTCAAATATTTGTACTGTAAATAAAGGTTGTGTTTTTGTACACAGAGAAGCCAGCCCTGCTTCTCACAGCCATTGCTGTTTGTGCTCGTCAAGTCACCAAGCCGCAGTGGAAACGCTCCACATTCAGCTTTGCTCACAAAGTGTGCAGTGGGGTTTAAGGTGTTTGTTGTTTGCATGGAACCAGAATTTGCTTTCTGATGTGCTGTGCAGGCAGGTGAGTGGATCTTTGAAAGTTGGCAACATCATTAGAAGGCTTGATAAGTGTTTTTTCTAAATGTGCTTTGTTGCTCAGGCTCTAGTCTTTTCAAGACACCCCCTCTGACATTAAAGGACCGCTGATGACATCCCAGGTGTCTGGATCCATATTACACAGAGAGCTGCTGCACGCTGAGGAGGTGACTGGTCACTGAGGTTTTTCAGCCAGGCAAGTAGATGGCTCTGCCTGGCCCCAAATTTCTGCATGCAGGCCCTAACAGCAGTTTTCCCAGAGCAAAAAATAAATCTGAGTGTCCCACTAGACAAAGATCTTTATCTTCACCAACTGCCACTGATTTGGTTGTGTTCTCCAGTTGGATTGCAGCATGGAAGCCCACAAAATGAACTTACAGTATTCTTTTGGAGAAGTCTTTCACTGAGGTCATTGGTTACAGGCCTGTTAGAGGCAAAAACTGCTTGTTTCTGAAGTCCTTGATGTGGTATGTTCTAGCTAGCATCTCTCTAGGAAACGAAGGAAATCATGACAGTTTCCTTGTATGACTTCCCACAAGAAAACTGAGAAATAAAAAAGCAACACAAAAAAGTGTTTCACATTGTATTTTGTTTCCTTCTGCTCTTACTTTCACATTTCTGCTGCTTTTACTGCTGTAAGTTCCCTCAATGACTCTGGTCACCGTCAGGTCTTAGAGCTTCAACCATGAACCAGGACAATGGGAATAAGTCCTGGACAAACACCTAATTGAAAGTAGTAATAGTTAAAACAATCCCAAAATGTTCCTGCCCCAAGGATATTACAGCCTGAGGAATAATATACTTGCTGTGTTCTCTTCCAATGAGCTGCTAGCTCAGAATCATCATTGTGGCTATGTGTTTTTCCACAGTGCTACAGGGCAAGCTTTCTTTTTGACTAGAGACAGTCTAAAGTGTACCTATATTCGAAGAATGAAATAGGAGCTCATAATAGATACACAATGACAAAGGAGTAGAGTTAAACAATAACCTGATACCTGCTAGGATGGTCAGTCATGTTCTAAGTATTGTTCTGTATGATAATTAAACAGCTCTGGTAAAGTCCTGATTTAAATCCAAAGGAGAACAAACTCAGAAAAGAATCTGTAAGAACTCTGTATTGCACTGGATTTGGGCAAAGAAAAATCATTATATATAAAGGCTGGAGCAAACAGCGAATTACTGTTACTGGAGTCTACTCTATCAGACACCGTGTGGCTGTAATGTCTTCTGAGCCTGAAGGAGCACAGCTAGCACTGACAGCAGGGTCACAGGGTGCTGGTATTTATTATATAGTGAAATCTGCCTTAAATGAGCACACAAGGAAGCAGTAGAAAAGATTGGTTAGCAGGAAAGACCACGAGCTGGACAAAATTATACTTAACTTGGTGAGTATTTTAGAGAAGCCTGTTCAGACTCTGCCAGTCATGCTGGGGGATGTGCAGCAACACTGGTTAGGAGGGACAGTCTAAATGCTGTGAGAGCAGCCTAGCCAGTTCATAGTTATATTTAGATTCTGGCATTCATGTAACTCTGGGCAGAAGATGCATGAAGGGAAAGGAGGGCTGCAGCTGGGAGCAGGATGGATTTCCTTTTCATTTCCTATTCATCCTGTTGCTAGCTTTTGTGCTAAAACTGTGGGTTAGGATGAGAAGAAGGTGGAGGAATTTACTTTTTCTCCAGATAATGTACCCCAAAAACATCTAAACAAAAGTCAGTGTCTGATTTGATTAGTGGAACAGCCTGGATATAGAAAGCTTGGATTAATTGCTGTAAGATGAAAAAGAAAACTTGATGAAGGTATCACTACAGTTTCTTGGAGGTGCATTTCTGTGTTGAGAGCTGACCACAGAATGTTGCCATCTTCTTGCCTTCCCATTTGCTGCTGCTGTCAAGCCCTGTTAACCCAGAGGTGTCTTGTTTCCCTGCCACCCCTCCCACAGTTCCCTGAAAAAGGGACTATAAACCCCAAATTTCTTTCCTAGCTCATCCTGCCCCTTCCGTCTCTTTTGAGGACACTCACTATTAGTGTAATTTTTACTGTGTGTATTTCCAAAATTTGCCTTTTTAAGAAATGTTAGGCTACACAACAGAGTTGGGGTTTTTGTTAGTTGGCAGAGGAAGTGAAAAGCATTTGGTTAAGTACAACTGTATAGTGCTTGTAATTTTTTCTTACCAAATATGCAAAAGAACACAAGTTGTTCTGTGAGTATCACAGCTTATTGAGTTTGATTTCCTACAGATTTGTATCCCCTTTCCTTCCCTCGCTTCCACCACAATAGTTCTGTCTCCCTCTGTAAACCCTCTGACATCTGTCAGGCAAGAAATAACACATACCCTGGCTAATCTGGATCCATGCATATGCAGATTGGGCAGCTGGCTACTACCAAGCCACATAACATATCACATCCGAGTTCTTCCTGCTCTCTTTTCAATGGGGTTTTCATGCTGAGCCTCTCTCCACTTCCCAGCTGCAGATTTTAAAAAAAATGCAATTAATTGTCTCTAAGACTTCTGCTTCTCTTTCAAATTTTAGTTAAATTGCCCAACAGACTAAAAAGTTATAAAGGAGACTGACTGGGAGAAAAGTGGAGAGCCAGAAGGACAGAAGCTCCATTTCCTTGGCAAACCAGGCTGAAATATTTCATTTAGATCATTCTCTTTAAGGATAATGCAGTATTTTGCTTTACTCTCCTATGGCACAAACAGATAATGTAAAAGACTGAATCCAAAATCAGCTGCAGAAGATGGCATGCATGTCCCTTTACCCCAGGGTATAGTCACTTTTCTCTGTACTAGGAACCAAGCTTCATCCTCTCCAGGGAACTGCAGTTGTTTTAGGTAGGGATTTCCCCGCTTCATCATGTTGACACTTTCACTCCAAACTGGCTGAGGTGTCATTCAGTGAGGCAGGAACTGATTCTTGGGTGATGGTCCCTGTCACCAGGCTAGAGAACCATAAACTGGTATCAGTTTGGTAGCATTGGTATCTATTTCAGTATTGAATACAAAAGTCAGATAGCAGTGGCAGGTAAGTCAAGTGTAGATCGTGCCAGTTGTTTGAGAACAGAAGCACCTGGATTCTCTTTCTTTCTTTGCCTACTGGGGGTTTGAAGCAGGATCTTGAGCTAGTGCCTAACTATTCAAGTTGTTCTGGCTTTTACACTGAAACCCAGAGCATAATTCTTGCTTGTCTTTTAGCCTAATTTGCTGAGACAACCATGGGACTAGAAGTTTTGGATGGCTTTCTTGCTCTGTGTTAGTGAAGATTAAAGTGCAATACATTTAGCTGTGAAGACTCTCCAAAAAGCATCTAGAGAACACACAAAACCTACATATAGGTTTCTTTCAAAGGCTCTAATTTTTCCAAATTCAAGCAAATTTTTAATGGGGAGAACAGTAGGTACATCTTTTACACCCAACAAATTGTTTCAGACAGGCATCAAGTACCTTGCCTGAAAGCTTACATCATTGAACTGTTTTTAAACCATTAGACCATTAGACCATTTGACATATAAAAACATATTTTTCACTAGCATTCTCTTCAGAAATGATCTGCCAGTTTTAACTGAAACCTAGAAAAAATATTTTGACTCTCCAGCATGGAAATTTATAATCACATACAGTTTAGCAAAGTTACTTTAATGAATCTACTACCATAATATTGAGGTATGACACACAGAACAGCCAGCTTTATGTGTATAGAAGGCTGGTGGTAAAGCAAAAATCTTTGAATCTTACAAGGTATTTTGCAAAAGCTGAGACTCATCTGACACTCCTATACAAAATTCGTCCTGCCATGAGACAGTCCTCAGGTTTCATACTGACTACAGAAATTATGATTCCATACCCTAAATATCATAACAGAAAGAAAAAAATGGCAAAGAGATAATCAGAATCAGTGCTGAGATTTTCCCTTATGTTTGTACACCTAAATTTGAAACATTATTTTAAAAATTTAGAGGATCTGAAAAATGCCAGTATTGTACATAAGATTATTAATCTTACACTTTAAATGTGTTTGACCATATTTTTGCAACTTCATTTTCCTATCCGGAAGAAATAAAGGGAAAGGCAAACAAAATATTGGGGGAAAATTAAAGGATATTGCAGCTTCACTGGAAAACTGGGGAGGCTTTGACATGGAGGCTTCATTATCACTTCCACTCCTTCCCTGTAGGGATTCATTAAAATGTCAGCCGTGTGAAGGTATACTCGTAAATATATAAATAATACATAATAATTCCATTTGCAGATTCCACTCGGGAATACTAGCCCCAAACCATTTTAGTCTTGCTTATACCAGGGAAAATCATAAGCATTATTCTGCTCCGGTGTGACTCCACTGGTAGGAATAACATTGGTACTGTGATACGAAGCGGGCACATGGCTTTTCCTTCAGTATCCTCACACCGAGCTAACATGCTGTGGTTTGGGAGCCCTGTGGAATTTGTTGCCTTCCGCATCACAAAGTTAAGAGTTGTGGTCTTGAAATAACACTGGCTCAATTTGATCTAATGGTGGTCTCCAGCTGATTATCCCTGCATGTTTGGACTGGGTGGATGAACTCTCACTTCAGGTCATCCCACAGCCAGGGGCAACAAGACAACAAGAAGGCACTGTTATTAAGTACAGTTATATGTTTGTGCAGGTCATCTTAGGTATGGTGTATGCTCAAAATTTGTGTGCCTAGCTTTGCGCAGACTATGAGAACATGGGTAATTATGTGTGTTCCATGTATGTCTATCAGGATCCCTTTATCATGGTCTGCTTCATGTTCGGGCAAAGGTGAGAGAGCTCGGTGTGGCTCCAGAGAGATGTCACCTGATAGATGACTGTATCTCTCAGGATAACAGTGCTAGCTGGTATGAAGAAAACATTAACAACCTGGGGACAGCTGCTTGGCAGTCTGTGTGGAAGGGGTGGGTGATCTCAGCCTTGCTCATGGCAGCCAGTTGGCTGATGAAAACTCCCTTGCATTAATCAACACCCAAGCGGGCAATCAAGAGAATTTAGGAGCTGAATCACAGAATGGTTTTGGTTGGAAGGGACCTTAAAGATTGTTTAGTCCAACACCTCTGCCATGGACAGGGACACCTTCCACTATACCAGGTAATTCAAGGACTGTCAAACCTGGCCTTGACAATTTCTTCCTAATATCTAATCTAAATCTACCCTCTTTCTTTTTACAGCCATTCACCCTTGTCCTATCACTACATGCCTTTGTAAAAAGTCCCTCTTCATCTTCCTTGTAGGCCTCCTTTAAGTACTGGAAGGTACTATGATATCCCTCTGGAACCCTGTGTTCTCCAGGCGGAACAACCCCAACTCTCTCAGCCTGTTTTCATAGGAGAGGTTATCCTTCTGATAATCTTCATGAGCTCCTCGAGAATTGCCCCAAGAGGGCTATGTCCATCTTACGCTGGGTGTCCCGAGCTGGATGCAGCATTCCAGGTGTGGTCTCATGAGGAGGCAGAGGGGCAGAATCACCTCCCAAGTCCTTCTCCATCAGTCTGCTTTCAGAACATAGAGAACATAGAGACTGGATTACCCTCTTGGCTTTCCCAATGGCTCTCAAAGAATAGGGTTGAAGGCCATGAAACCCATGGACAGCACCTTGGGAGACTTTGCCTAACAGAGTCTCTCTAAAACCCATTCCATGGGATTACAGTCTCCAGGGCTGTCAAGTCACTACTTTGTAAAAGCGGTAAGTTGCCTTTTAAAAGATGATAAAGGAATTTTAAGGAAAAAATACATAATTACTATAAATGCAAGTTTTCCATTGGGTCATACATCTTCATTTAACGTAGTGATTTAGTGATTCCTAAAGGAAATTATTATAGTCCTTTGTTCTTAAACAAATAAGTTGTGTTCTTTATCCTCTGAAAAAGCTGATAATATGATAGGTGCAGCTCTAAGGAATAATTATACTAAATGGCTGTGGATACCTCAAAAGACAGAATACATCTATTATGCAGAATTCCCTACAGAAATCTTAGAAATCTTATATGCATTGATTGCTAGTTAGCATTAGAAAGACTTTTGCAAGTTGACTTTACCAAAGCAGCAACTATTTGCATTAGCAAACAGGCAACATCAGCCAGCTGATAAGAATACAGTGGAGTAATGCAATTAATATAGCTATGTCTGTTAATTAGTGTTTGCTGACTGTCAAAAGAAGATACTGTTAGGAGACAAACTTATTTTCCTGATTAAAGAGTAGGGCCCATCTTGCTGAATTGAGCTGGACCCACTTTTGATCTAATTAAAGCTAGCAGAGTACTGTGTGCTGGAAACTTATGCCACTCTGACATAACATTTGCATATTCATAAGTGAGATAGATTGATATTTTGCAATTAACATGGACCAATGAGAATAAAGCCTAATTAGTAAACATGCTCTCTTTATTAACTTTCAGGTCAGGCCTTTGTCGTAGAATAAAGTAATAATGGAACAGGAAGCCCTTTTTAAAAAAAGAACTTATGTCATGTACAGTTCATTCCTTTCTCACTCAAGCTCCATCTACTTGTTACTCTGCTACTGCTCAGAACCATTTAGTTCATGACTGGGATGGTGCTGAGGAGAAGGAAATGTACGAGCATGAAGAAAGAATACGAGGTCAAAGTACAAGTGGAAATGTCGGTAGATACAAGACTCAGCTATAGACAAGTTCATTAAGATGCGCTTTTTTTTTCTGATTTGAGTTTTCTGATTTCAAGTCAAATCTTCAGGTTTGGAATGTTCTCTCAGATCCTCAAATGACAAAAATGAGATTATATCAAGAAGGTACAATATGTATGCCAGAAGCTGGAGTATGGGAAGAGAGGGGTGGGGAAGAGACTGAGGAGCTTGCACAGCTCCACAAAACATAGAAATTGTTAGATTTATATGTAAAGTATAGTTTTATAAATAAACAATAATTTTAAAGATCAGATTGTAGAATAATGATCTGCTCAGAATCAGCTAGCAAAATACTTAAAAAGCAAAATTTAGCTCTGCGTAGTGCGTACTACACATTTTCCAGAAATAAGTCTCACTTTCCTAACTAGTGTCCTCATTATGATTAAGTAAAATTAATTCTGTATGTCAGTGTTTACAAATTCACTGATTCTAGCCTTCATTTTTTCTCTATTTAAAATATACAAGGCTAAGGCATTTAACTAGATGTAACACATCAGAAAATGGCTCACAAACAAATATTATGCAGTATAAACTCCCATTAACTAATAATGTAGTTGACATTGATTGAAAGTGATTAACTCTAGTGCTCTTTTTCATGTTGTTGGTTAAAATAAATACCGGTCTATAAGGGGAAAAGTTGGCATCTTCTCATTTTGCAAATGGAATGAATAAAGCTGACTTCTTCCTTATATTAAGTTAAACTAAAGGATTAGTAGATGCATTAGGGAGACACAGGAATCCAGGTAAAGCAATAATAGTCAATGAGGCAGTCTCAATCATTCACCTTTCCTACTTAAAAGAGGTTAGTTACCTAATGATAAAATTTCATGGTCAATTTGGAATATGTAATTAAATCTGATTGTAAACCTACTGCTATTTCTGTCTTCTTCAGAGGTCAGCACGGCAGTATAATTCCTGACCCCTGTCCATGAGCATTTTCTTATAACTGGCACCAAATATTGTTTGGAGGAGATATCTCTTCTCCCTAGCCTTCAGTCAGCAGCTTGCTTCTGTGTGAGAGCCGATAAGTCAGTTGCATAGATTCCCGTCCCTAAATATCAGTTGTGACAGGAGCCCAGACCCCCATCACAGCCGCCCCCCTGGGAGTTTGGTGCTGGCTTTGCTGGTCTTTCACCTCTTGCCTGTCTACAGGGGGCTGGTCATGGGCATGCCTGAATATGGGAGCCCACCTCAGCGACGTGTTGTCAGTGCTCCCACGAGGTGCAGTCGGGCATTCCTTGGAATCGTTGCAGTGTCAGTACCTGCACTGTGTCCACAGGGTGCCACATGGGTGGAAATCCTCAGGCCATGGTGAGAGCTGTATGTGTAGTCCAGCTCCACCAACCTTCTTCCTATTTCCCAGTTTCCTCCTCCCCCCTTCACCTTCTCACAGCCAGATGTGCCTATCAATAAGACAAATTTAGGGCTGCTGGGTTCCCAAAATTTCAGAGAGAGGGCAATAATCTTGTTCCCTTTTCTTGTCTTCATAGCAGGATCCCAGCAGTGATGCTTGGACAGGTGATGCACCAGACCTCCCCAAAGCTTCTTTGCAGCACAGGTGTTTCCCAGACAGCTTTCTCCTTCTTTCACCATTTCTGCACCAAAGCTTCTCCTTTCTGACCCAGCTGCAGGGATGGAGGAACCGGGTCTGTACTGTAAATGTACGATCGTCCTTCTGCCTCCTGCCACCACTGTCCCTGTAGTGCTGACACTGCCTGCAGGAGCTCCTACTCCTGGAACTGTGGTTCTACCCACTCCCTCGCTGGCTTTTATCAAAGAAAAAGAAAACCTTCTGTACTGGCAAGGACCAAAAAAATGTACTGAATATTGTTTGCAGTCAGCAGAAATTTATTATGACAGGACCACAAGAGCAGAAAATGAGGACACTTCAGGAAAAAAAATGCAGTAGCCTATGATGAACTGCAGGTGATAAAGTTAAGGCAAATAGTGATTACTCCATCTGCATAATGACACTGTTTCGAAGGCTAGAAGGAAGATATCCTGCACTCTGGAAAAGCATAGAGTTAGCTACAGATGAGGTAAGATGGAATCTTATGAGGCTGAAAACAAAATTCATGACAACTTCCTGCATCTGGGAATAGTTCTATGAAGAGAAACTGACCTGGAAACTTATCTCAGTCTGGACTCCTAAAGAAAGTGGCATATTCTTTGGAAGAGTACAAATTGGGTGTGCTTGTCTCAGACCTTGCATGAAGCCAAGAGGAAGAACATCTGACTTGTGGATGATGATAGGCTTTAGGTATGAACAAGGCATCTGATTGTTCTGCCTTGGCAATATTGAGGCACTTGTGAGAAATGTAATCGTGAAAAATGACAGAGACTGTGGTTTCTAGTATTTCCAATGTTAGGTAATATCTCAAATGAGATTTTCAGAGATGTAAGTTTAAGTGTACTTTAAATGCCCAAGTCGTTTTCTGTGGCTAGCAGTTAGGTTTTAAGGCAATTTATTTAAAAGTCTTTCTTTTATTACCAAGCCCTACATCTTCCAGGCACCCATCTGAAAAATCACAGTTTGAAGCCTAAATCATTTACTATAGCCACTATTCTTTCAAAATGTCTTAGGTGCTCAGATGAATGGCTCAGTGTTAAAACTTGATAAATTCAGATTAGTGAGGAATTATAATTATCTGATATCAAAAGCATTTGACCACTGGAAGAACTTATTAAGAACTGCTTTTAATTCACCATCTCAAGTAGCATTTGATTCAAGATTAGATTTTCAGAGAAGGAAATGCCCTCGTTCAAACAAGTATTAAATATAAGAAATCAGTATTGTCTGTACTCTTGTTATATCACAGCTCAGATTAGCTGCCCACTATAGTCTGCCCTGAAACCTAAAAGTTAATCACTGACTTAACATAACCTTAAATTGGAGGGGGAAATAACATTGATCTCTATTAGCTAAAAAAGGCAGAACAAAAGAAAACGAACAAAAAAATATTTCCATAGGCTTTTAGGTCCCACGATCATCTTCATGAGGTGATTAAGAAAGAAGAATATTCTCCTGTGTAACTGTGGTCTTAACAGCACTAGCCTGGCCCAGAACAAGCAAACGAGCAGTGGTACAGGTCAGCTGGCTGGCACTGGCAAGTAGAGGAGAGCACAGAGGAGAAGGTACTAAGTGAAAATAGAGGGATAACAAAGACAATCTGTCAGGTCACCTGTTTCAAATGCAAGATACCATAGGAGCTGGGGAGGAGACTGCAGCTCCCACAGCTTCCCAAGCCTTCTTGAAATGGCTCATTTTCACCAGAGGAGAAAAGTAATTTTGTTCCTCCTCCTCGTAAAAGACCTGAAAAATGTAGGCTCCTAATGCCCCTTGAGCACTGATGTCTCACTCTGAACAGAAAAAGTCAAATTAAAAAAAAAAATAAAATAGCATCTTTCTTTCCGCTTTACTGGGCATGATGACAAGGGTGGAATGAAGTCTCTGAGCAAACACAAAGTATCACAAGACAAAAGTGCTGAGTAGGAAACAAGTGAGACTGCACAAAGATGTTAACATGTCTGAAAATCATGTCCTTGTAGACTACAGAGATATTAAAGACTGCCTGAATATCCTACTTTCTACAGCAATTATGAAATTACTTTTCTATGTCTTCATGAAAAACAAAACCTCTGTAAGATTCATTTTCCTATATGACTTCATCCATCCCCTCAAGGACTGCAGAGACCTGTGGTGGAGAATGAAATTTTTTCTTCAACACCTCCTCCAGTAATAGTCCTAAGTATTCAGACACCAACACTGTAACCGACAGTTGTATTTATAAAAAATCCCAATTTTTTAAGGATCTTTTGTGGTGTCATTTTTGTTTGGGCACTCCTACTGCCTCTTTTACAGAAGAGAGAGAGAAGGCCCTAGATCTTTGACTTCTTTCACAGTTCTTTCAAATTGTGGATTCTGATCCTACTTATCTCATCAAGAGAAAAATGAAGGGCATTAGGTGCATTTCTACTGTGCTACACTATTCATCTTGCATGAAAAGACAAAGCAAAATGGCTGCCTTGCATGCTGCAATTTGCACTCTGAATTATTCAAATGCTTATTCTTTCTCTTTTCATAGTTTGATGGTGCCCGAATCAACCCAAACAAATCAGAGTGGGTAATAAATTGATAGAATTTCCCATCAGTCTTGCAGAAAATCTCATTCCAAATAGCTGCAGGTTTGCCAGTCCATCACAGTATGAAGACTTCCAGGGTGATGGGTCTGATGCCAGGGAGTCACCACTTTTATGCTGGGGCTCCTTGCACTTCAGGGCTAGAGTTGCTATTGTGTTGCACAAGGGTGTTTCAGATAAAGCTCTGGTCAGCAAGATGTCCTTGTTCAGAATGGCAGTAATCCCATATATTAGTAGAATGCTGTAGCATATCTTTATCAATCTTGTGAATGTAACGCTTTTTTATGTAAGAGATTTGACATCCTCTTAAGTGTGTTGTATGCCAAAACTCTCTGTCAGAACCTAATTACCATGTGAGTTTTGATAATGATATAAGCATGAATGGAATCTTATAAATGCAGAATGTTTAGTTTGCACTTGCCATGCTATAGAATATTCGAAGTATGTGTGTGTGTGAGGTATAGGATGTATAAGGATCTTACATTTTTTAAAAGCTTGCCAAAAAACAGATGCAAAAATAAAACATGGACATGTGGAAAGTTCCACACCTACCAAGTACTCATCATCGGCTTATGGATCAGAGATTCTTGGGAAGGACAGCCAGCTGCCCTAACCTGCTGGAG
>VZTF01004992.1:94032-126532 GCA_013397755.1 Cnemophilus loriae | reverse complement strand
TAATTGGGTTTATACACTTGTATCTGGAGACCTGCCAAGAACAAGACCCTGCTGCTGGGCTCCATACAAACACAGTGACACTTTCTAGCTTGAGAGTTTAAGCTCTATGGACGAAATAGAGTGAGGACAAGGAAACAGAAATGAATGATGTAATCAAAGTGAATGTAATGATGGCTTGAAAACACCGTAGGAACACTGCAGCCTTACAGAGATTTGCTATCTCAACCCTTGCACTAGGAGGCAACCAGCGCAACCTAGATCCCTCACCATATGTGCATGGCTAATTTCCATTAACCATTTGTGTTTGCAGAGAGCAGAGAGGGAAGGGATGAAAAGCAATTCAAACTAAGGTCTAGAAACATTAAGCGGGGGGAGAAGATGGGTGTAGAATCAAGCAGGTAATTTCCAGTATCCTTCCTCAACCCTGTCTTCACCAAGGTTTTCTACCCCTCCCACACTCACCCCGCTTCTAACTTTTATGTCCTCCTCCATCATGGGCATGATGAAGAGAGCTGCCTCCACTCAAGCCTCGCGCTGGTTCCTCACCATTTGTTGCAAGGCCTTCCTGTGTCTTCTAATGACAGAAAGACTGGTGACTGTCCTCAAAACAGAAGTCCTCAACCAGTTTGTTCTCACTCCATAGTGATTTGGGCTGTATTTTGTTGGGTAGTGTGTGTGAAAGTTATGCTGGACACTGTGAAGATCTTACTGAAGTCAGATTTGTGTTTTGATGGGTTGTAAGTAATGGCAAGTCTCCTTCCCTCTCTGTCCTCCTGCGGTGACTGTCATTTAAAGCCGCTCAGCTGATCCCGTCTGTCATACCAGAGATCAGCAGGAGAGTGCAATTCTAATGCAGCCAAATCTTTTCTTATAGAGGCCGTCTTCATAAAAACTCAGTGAAAATAAAATCCAAGCCTCAGATAAGGTAGACCTGCAAACTCAGTATTCTCAGGATGCCTCCACAAAATATTTAAGGAATATGTGAACTTGATTCGTAGTCTGTTCTCCTGCATGTTCCATACTTTCTGCTTGTGTTTACAAGAGCAAAATGAGAATGTCTGCAGACACAAATAAGCAATATTAGCAGGGCAATTCTTCAGAAGTATGCTTATTCTTCCAAAGGCATTTGCATAATAATAAAAGAAGAAGGCTATATAAGGTAAATTACATATCAGCAGAATTGTTTCTAAAAATGAATGCTTTTCAAAGTTTTCCAAGAGGCAGTGGGAGCTCTTTGAAATCAATGAGGTAATGAAGTGGTGGAAAAACAGAACAAGAGTAAAAGTAAAAAGGATGAATACAATGCTGTTAAATGCCCCCTTGTCCAGGGGTTACAGCATTTACCTGGAGATTGGGTGACCCTGGTTTGCATCAATGCACTGTTAGAGTTTCCCTATGGGAATTTTGGACAAGTAAATTCCTTTTTGTGCCTCATTGTACCTATAAAGCAAGAATTGCAGTATTATCCTAGTTCTGGGAAATGTAATCAAGGTTTTAGAGAAATGCAGAACAAGTTCCCCAGAGATCCTATAGTTTTAGTAAATTAAGCAACAACATCCCTCCATTTTGACAGGAGTTATTACTATGTAGTAAATTCTACTATGTACTAAATTCTACTAGTAGTCCCTATCTAGGAGGGAAAACTCAGCAGGAACTAGAAAGAATAAATCAGGAACATTTGTTCCAGGGTCCATGGCACTGCTCAGTGGTCCTTTGTCATGAGAGCATATATATGTATAAAAAATAAGTTCTTCCATGCCCAGATATGACAATGGAGACCTTTAAAAGTTCCCAACATAAAAAGATGGTCTTCAAATATCCAGTTGCCAAAAATGAATAAAAAATGATCAAAACCTTTGTATTCACTGAGGGGAGTTCACTGTATAATGCATAATGTTTGAAAAGTGCTTGAATTGCAGCACACATTTAATTTTTGGTAATAAAACATTAAAGATGCATTTTCGGTCGGATGATTCCGTGATAAGCTGTCTCACACTGCAGGTAAGAATATAATAATATAATGGAGGGAATTAGCAAAATTATCTGTGTCTTCCTGGTCCTGGCCCTGAAACCAATACCACTGTTGGCATCTGGAGGCTGCACCTGTCATGAGTTATGGTCCTTGTTTTTACAGGAAGGATAAAACTGATATTTCAGTGCCATTCATCATATGTAATAAACTCTCTGCCTTAGTATAAATGCATTTATATGCCGCTATTGGAAACGAGTACAGGAAATACAAGCAGTCAACTGTGTATGTTAGATACACTTTTTGTAATACTTTCTGTTGCTAACAAAATAAGTCACTAGCTGTCTTCCAGGGGTAGTTTGGCAGAGCTGAAATCGCAGGCTCTGTCATGAATGAGCACAGTACCCTCTTTGCCCTTTAAATCTCATAACAAGGTTAGGGCTTCAGCTATTGTATGGGCTCTGAATTGCCTGGCCAGAAATGTGGACCCAGGGTTCATGTTATCCCAAAATATTTGGTCACACAACCAAATGTGTTCTGCTCACAGGGGCTGTTGAGATGTCTGGGTGAGATAAATGTCTTATTTTCTGATGGTTTCTTATGAATGATAGTGATGACGAGTGGTGGAGCTCAGGAGGCAGCAGGGCCCCATGGGCTGTATTTGACTTTTGTGCTCTTCCAACAGCCCATCCCACTTGCTGGAGCTCATTTTCATACCAGCATTTTGGCCCATCACCTCTCTACCTCTATATAACTTTTCCTACAAGTAGGTAACAAAGATTCAAGTGACCTTCCCAGCTAGCTTCTAGGATAAAACTCCATCCATTGTCAAGCTTCATCTTCCTAATGCAGGGAAATAAGTTTGCCCCGTGACTCCCCCTCAGTGAGAGATTACTGCATTCCCCAGGTATGGGTCCATCCAGATGGGAAGAATATCTAAATTCTGGCAAGAACCCTCCTACCTCCTACCATGTTTCTGGCCATGATGGCCAATTACTCTGGAGAAGTTGGTTTGAAGGTTTAATCATCAGGTTTCAAATAATTAAACACCCCAGAAATGTATTTTCAAACTATAGGAGGGTTGTCTTTGCCCTCCAGTTATAAGTGTCAGTAATCACTAGTGTCATTAATTCTTTTGAATAGTCTTAATAATTTCTGTATTGGCAATGGGGAATAATATGAATGCTGTAGTGGAGGATTTTAAAGCCAGAATAAGGCTGTAACTAAATAAATTAACTTCTTGGTTTATCTAGTTTCTCTGAAATCAAGAGAGTTATACTCTGTTACACCACACAAGAAGCCAAGTCATTTAAAGCATTGTATGATTTAACAGTAACTGTGCCAAACTTGGTTGTGCCGGAGGGGCTGGACTAGAGGATCTCCCTTCCAACCATAACAATTCTGTGATTGTGTGAAAATAATAACATTACAGAAGGAGAAGGTGGTTTTTTTCTGATTCATGCATATTATATTCATGCTGTGGGATCACATATAGTGGACTGTGAAGAATAGCTGCCTAAAAATCTGTGTTAATGCTTGAGGAGTGTAAACTTTTTATGAAAATAGCTTGGGTATCTGTAGGAATCCTTATACAAAAAAGTAATGACAAGGAATATTGTCTAATTTCCTCTTTTCTGTAATATGGACCAATTGGAAAAAATAAATAAATAAGCAAGCAAGAGAACAGCAGTGCATTTGCTCATATAAATTTTCTCATTTTCAGGGACTTTGCAACAAACATGAATCTTAGGTTCTTCATTAATTAGGCCAGAAACACTGTACAGGCATACCAGGTTCACTTTTCTAACACTTTTCTAATTGTTGTTTGTAGGAAGGCTTTTTTTCCATTGTTGTTTTAGTCTTTCCTCTGTTATTATGAAGGACAATATATATCATTTTTACTGCAAAGTGCCAGGCAAGCCAGGATATTCAAATGAACAAACCTGGATGCTTTACAGCTTTTGCCCTCTTGAAATCAGATCTGAAAAATATAGGACCTAAATATCAATACTGTAAGGTTTTAGTTTTACATCAGGCATAAATCTTAACAACCTGCACTTAACAATGAGCTCAGATTTTAACTTAATCTTTGGCAGGCTGAGAATTAAACCAGCACACGCTGTTTTGTCTTCTGTCCCAGGCAGCTCCTTGAAAAAGGCGCTGTCTGTGCCAGCAAGCTTAAAGGTTTTATAGTTTGTGAAAAGCAGATCCAGCACTGCTTAGGTGGGCCACAGGCTCCCAAAAGACAAAGAATTGAGTCTTGCACTCCCCAGCTCTCTTCTGCTTAAATAAAGTTGCTAGTTGCCTAATGAATGTTAGCTGTAATACTCCCTGTGGTCAGTGGGGCTGTTGTTTAATGAATTGCTTAATGTGCTTGATTACTGTTACTATGTGGAATGAGGGAAATAGCCAGAGAGATTTGAAAGACCCACTGGAGAATACGGTGAAAATGAATTGGATCAATAAGAAGTTTTTGCTCATCTCTGAACAACGCATTATGTGCTTTATTGTTGGAGTTGGGGATAATGTAATTTTGTGGCTTGTTGTTGTTCTTTTTATAATTCAGAAATATAAATCTCATTTGACATTGGGTTTTAGGGCTGGCCTTCCTGGAGTTATAAATGTTCCCCTGACTCCAGTCCCGGTTACTCACATAGACAGATAAATTAATTAGGAAAACTTTTATGCCAATTACTTTATGCCCTTGGCTTTCATATGTTTCTGAAGAGCAGCAGCTAATTAAAGATATGATTCATAATTACTGGTCGATCGAGTAGTTGAGTAATGGAATCAGGAACTGTTCCAAAAAAATTATCCATCACATCATTACTAATTGTTACATAATACATAAGGATGTAGAATTCAAATAAAAAATTACTCACATTTGAAAGATTCATTCAATTAGTGGGTTTGGGATATTTTTTATAACAATTATAAACACGAGATAGTTCTCACATTTTTAAAGATCACAGAGGTTTTATAAATATTTATAATTGAATAGGAGCATAATTTCCAGCGAGTAAAGGACTCAAGGGCCTAGCTGGAGGAGTGGGTTAGTAGTTAGTGAATTTATGGAAGCTGGAAGTCAAATCTTTGGGTCAAATTAGGGCTCAAATGAAATAAGTATGATGGTGTCTTCCTAGTCCTGCCACAAAACTGCTCTAGTTTGGCAAGCATTGCAGGCTAATTTCTTGAGAATAGAAGAGCTGTTACAAGTTATAACTTGGCACAGAACAACGCACAGAAATTTGCACAGAATTTGTCAACACTCATTTTTCACAGTCAGCGTTTGCTGTCCCAGCAAGAAGATCATAACAGATACCACAACCTGGTAAAACTGGTGGAATAGTGAAAAAAAAAAAAATTCCTCCAGCTCTTCCTTGCTAAGTTTGCAGATGTTCTGTGTTATCACAGTTTATGAGCAGTCATGACACTTCATCAATAAAATATGTCTGGAAAACTTAAGTATGGGTTCATTCAGTAATTCAGATATCCCACAGGTAAGCCTGGGAAATCTCTTTGTTCAGTTTTCTGCTGGTTCCTGAGCCGAAAGTAATCGTCTGATGAAGTCCTGCATATATATCTATATCTGCTAAGCCTTCAGAATAACCCCTAAACCTTAAAAAGCAGGGCCAGCAATACTTGCAGCATGAGCCTTCACAAAAGCTGTGAAGATGTCCTAGCTAGAAGTTCAAAAGTTACCAAGAGAGCACCTCAAGGACCCAGAAGAATTTTGACTGACTCAGTATTTATTTGAACTTCCTGGAAGGCCTGACCCTGCATATTCTTCATCTCCTTCACTTATTTAAGTAACTCAGATCTACAATATTAGCTTTTTCACCTACTCTGCGATGTTTTTTCTACTACACGTAGTTGGTTGTATATGATTAACTTAACCTACCACTCATTAGACACATGGCATATGGTTTGGAGGAGGATTAATAAATGTTTTGCTGTATCTGAACGAGAGAGAGAAAATGAATGAAAACAGACTTCCACTTCTGCATTCAGCTTTAAAAGGCTATTTAGCTGCCATCCATCTGCAGGTACCATGTGCTGCCCTCCCGAATATCACCAGGGAACAAAGGAGAATTCAATTAAACATTTCGTATTCTAATTGACTTGGATTGCTGTAGATATCTACAGCAGCTTGTAGGAGAACCCAGCTGATGGATGGATAAGAGCATTCAGCAGAAGAATCCAGTCCCAAAGACTCAAAGTCTGCAGCAGTAAGACAGGCACAAGACAGCCAATGGGGAGATGGACCAGCAGAAAGCAATTGGCCCTCTCTGAGAGTCAACAGTGAAGTCAAGTCTCCTGAAGTCCCCATGCGTGCAGGAGTCTCTGATGAACCTTCCTCTTACCCTGTAAAGATGTTCCAGGGAATACAGATGCTTGTTTATTATTTTCTTTTAAGAAGTCCTTTTCTAATAGTGCTACATCTTTTCAAACTCTGTTTTGGTGTTTCAGGAGTCAGTACCTCCAGATGAAGTGAGTAGAAAGGGTTTTTCCGCTGCACCAGGTCAGCTGAGCACTAGGGAGAGAGGAAGGTGACAAAGTGATGCATAGGAGTCTGCAGAGGTGTTAAGGATTGCAGCTGTAGAACTAAATGCTTTTACAACTTCAAAGTTAACATCCCAGGGAATAATAAAGTGCAAAAACAAGTAATATACAATCATGATACTATATTAGATGGGAAATCAATACTGAACCTGGTAGTCTTATTACAGTGTGTTTCTATCATGATGGTTAGTCAGAAATAGCTTTTCGGGATTAATGGTGACAACCTCTGACCTGTCAACATCCTTATCAAACACATGCCTGGCAGAGGCACAGATGCTCCTCACCTGCAACAGCACCACACTGTGAAAGGGCTGTCTACAAGCCAAATGAGGACAGACGTCCACAGCTGTAGAAAAATCCCAACCCCAACATAGTATAATCTTAAATCACAAAATCCATCGAAAAGAAAAAAAATAAATTAAAAGAGCACTTTGAAACAAATTAAAGCTAATGTCTCCGCAGAAGTTTTATTTTTAAACTTTTTAAGCTGCTACACTGCTTGTTTATGAAACAGTATAAATGTATTTGCATAAATGGAGCAGAGTGAGGAAAGATATTGGAGTTTGATACAGTTAGTGGGTTTTATGGAAGTTTAATTTCTTCTAATTTTAACGTTAGAATTAGATGTTTCAGTTGTCTGGACATTTGTCTAGAGCTAAAAACACCACGGACATATGTCAGACCTTCTCAAGGTGCAGCAGGGCACAAGAGCAGTCAATTCTGAGTATCTTTGGGGCAGAGTCCTCTGTTGCTTTTTGAGGGGATTTTTTTTTTCATTTTTGTTTAAGAAAAGAGAAGTCTTATGATCTATTTTAAGACATTGTAGTCTGTATCTTAGAAAAAAAAATCATCTCAATTACTCAGTGTGTATAAGGTACCTTCTGACTTTAAAAGGGAGATAAAGGTTATTTTCATACTAGTTTTTTGATTACTGTACAAATTCATTTAAAGCAATTGAAATGGTGCAGTTTTGATTTAATGGATGAAAAATCACATAGGCTTACTGTCATTATGAAAATAGCCTTATAGCTCTTGGTGAAATGGAGATTTTCATATTTGGGGTAAAATCGTCATACCAGTGGTAAATGCTGCCACGTAGCAAATTCCCCTATATGTTATATATCTTATATAACTACATGAAAATAGAGGCTTACACTACAAAAATCAAAACCCCTTCAGCCTTGTTTAGTGCTTGAAAAGTCACATAACCAAGACTAATTAAGCTCCTGTGGTTTATCAGATCAAATCAGTAGGCGGTGGATTTTTCATAAATATTTGGGGTCAGTTCATTTTATTTCGATACATTTAAGCATTTGATAACAAAAGTTATTTCAAAATTAAAAACCTGAACTATCACGAATGTCAAAATGGAAAGCTTTCTTTTTCTTTTTTTCCATGAATAAATAAAAACAACAATATAAACATACAAATACAGGTTCATTCAGTTGCAACAGCGTTTTTCAATTGCAACCCCTTTTTTTTTTTTTTTTTTTTCCAAAATAGAAACATTTTCAGGCAACTTGAAGAACAGCTGATGGGCTTTAGCCCATGATATTTAGAAGGTGCTACGGCTTCCCTAAATTATCCATAAGAATGGAGGTGTGCAGAGCTGCAAGAGGGCAAAGGGGAAGGGAGAAGAGAGTTGAGAGGTGGAACAGGGTACATAATTTTTGCATTAGCTAGAAATTTGCTACCTGCAACCAGTGCCAATTAGCAGCACCAAGTAATCATGAAACTGTGAAGGCTGTCATTTCTGTCTCTGAAATACTTCAAACTTGAGAATCTAATGCAGTAACTTTCAGGCAAAGCAAATATTTGTCACTTCTTGGATTTCAACTAATTATATGCTTTCACCAGGAAGGTGCTATTTATTCTGCATGCATGAACTTCTTTGTGGAATAAATATTATTTGCAAAAATGCAAGATAACATGGTTCATGCTTGTGTGTGTCAACTGTAATAGGCACTATTAAATGAGATGTACCCTTGGAGCGCATTTCATCATTATTTTACCACCTTTCTGATGTCAAAGGCAAATGGATGATGTTGCAATCGATTCCAAATAATGTCCTAATGCACTTCATATGCCACAAAACTTTCACTAGCAGCAACAGCATTTGGGTTGTGTCCCTAGAACCAGTGAAATTCTGTAAGATTTTATGAAGTGCAAACTTATTCTACAAACAGAGGTAAGACCCTCTGTTATCTAAAAAGTGGCCTAAATTGCCATAGTCTCAGGGCTTCACCAGCTGATGCAAATTAAGCTGGAAATCCACTAAACAGCACACATTGCTGTGACCCTTTCATCCTCAGACTCCACTCTCGGAGCTGTCTCCTGAGCACAGGTAAGCATTAACATATTGCATTAAGAATACATGGTACAGTACTGCAAGATCTCCCTGTCTCTGTGCTGATCCTCTGAGACTCTTTCCTCCCTCCCTCAGCGTGGTCCCCAGGGTGACTGAGCCCCTGGCACTCAGGGAAGTGGCAGTGCCAGAAGGCTGGCGAGTTCAGTCGGCAGGACTTTTGCAAGGCCTGAGCAGAGGTGTGAAAGTTCTCTGAGGCAAGACAAGGTAAATGGCCATGGGATCCTTCACAAGGATAAATAAACGCCTGTTTATGACAGCTGTTCTCCAAAACCACCACACCTCGAGCACGAGCAGTGAGACAGGAGAGATGTTCTTTTCCCGCTACTTCCTTGTGCGTGTGATGAGAGCTGAGACACTCTCACAGTTTGGGCTGGTGGTGGCATACAAGTAGGTCAGATCAATAGATGCTCCTTGCAGTAAAACAGACAGCCTAAATTATTAACATTATTTTTGAAAAATAAGGCACTTGTTATTACATGATTCATGCTTGAAGTTTTCCAAGCGCTTAAAACAGAGTCCTCATGATTTACAAGTAAGAACAGAATATTAGTGTCTGAGAATTTAATTGACTGCCTCCTCTCGGCCGTTGACTTCAGCAGTAAATTTTTTTCCAGTTACCTGCTCAAAATAGCAGCATCTGCCACTTTAACAATGGGCACAATTCAAGGATGGGAAAGTGTATGTCCGTTCTCACAAAATAATGCAAAATTTGAGGCTAAAAGCCTCAATCTTATAAAACTGGCACTGCTGGAAACAAATCACTAGACACTTTGAAATCTCTGAGGGGCAAAGAAAAATCAAAGCCAATTTCTAATATTTTTCTTCGTAAAACTGCTCTCATTCTAAACTGAAGAGGCATGTGGAGTATTCGGGTTGAGGTGAAGGAGATGGGCAAGCACAAAAGAGTTTGTCTGCAGCACTGGGAGTCTGCAATGCCACACAGTGACTTTCTCTAATTTATTCAGCAGTGAATTCCAGCGAGATCTCCTCTCAGCCCTGTTTACACACATATGTTCCGATGTACAAAAGCCCTCCTCTCTCACATAAAAGCTGACACACAGATGTATAGCATGCACGCTGTACTTTCCAACTTGGCAACTGATGGCACATCTCAGCTCCACTGTGGAAGTAATCCCCACATATGTATAATTATTTTTAATGAATTAAGTCCTTGAAGTGTGAAGATCCATAAAGATCTTTATAGTCTCCTTTGACACTTGAAGGTAAATATTTGCATTGTGCACTTCAAATTAGATGTGCAATGCCTGTTAAAAATAATGGAAGCTGGAAGTCTGGTCTCTCTAATGATTTCCTTCTTGATCATTGTGATAGTACATAAAATACAGAGAGCAGGTGCTTGGGTCCTCCTCTGCTCCCCTGAGGATGGAAAGATCTGTTGGCAAAGTCACCCCTAGGGTGGATGAGAACATCCTTTCCAGAGAGGGAATCTGCTAAATAAATGGTCCCCTTCCCTGGTGCTTCCTGAGTGATAACAGGCACTTTCAGTTCCCTCCGCATCACTGTGATACAGACATTTTGTCACCTACAGCTATTCTATAAATTATGCCGAAACATTTCTCAGGTCTGCTGTCAGCAGGAAGGAAGACCACTAGTTTTGTCACAGAGGAGAACACAGAGGCTACAGGGTAGCTCTGTGCACTGAGGACAGTGTGAGAATACCAGTTTGCTGTGTTAATGCAAGATGGGGAGCATGGGGGCAAGGAGGCTCCCTGAGGTCTCCCAGAGCACTGTGAAACCCTGCTCGTCGGTGTGAATTAGCCAGTGAGTAGCTCCGTGCCAGGAGGATAAGCTACGTAGAGCTCCTCACCAGGCTGCCTAGTGCTCTTCCCTTGCCTGAGCTCATCCATCTGGGTCTGTTCTCACTGCAGCAGAGTTGGCTGGGCAGTCCTTGCCCTCAGTCAAGCTTCTCAGATTTGGGCCTTCTGTGAAATTATTCAGAATTCCCAAAATGAATTGCAGAAAATGCATTTGCTGGTGGGGCCAAACTGTCCCACAATACTGGGAAGAGACAAGCAGGTTTGGTGTGTTGGTGCTTGAGCCTCATCTTTTACCTCAACAGCCAAGAGATCAGCTGGAATAGAGACAATTTGTCCCAGTACAGCCCCAATCCACCTGAGCTGTTTGCTCACCACTGAGGCTGAAATACTCATGCCATGTGAGGACCATCCAGCAATGCCTGATAAGATGGGGTTCCACCATCCTGTGCTTAGTTCCTCCCAAGGAGCCCTTAGCTTTAGATATCATCATTCCTGCACATGGCACAGAGGTTTGGGACTAGGTGATCTTTAAGGTCCAGTCCAAGCCCTTAACATTCTATGATCCCGGGCCTGTCTGACATCTTAAAAGCCATTATGGTCATCTCTGCAGTGTGTTAAGAGAACTTCATTGTCCGCAACTGTTACACCAAAGAAAAAGGGAAAAAAGGTACACATTTTTACTATAACAAAAGTCATGTCTTACTGAATATATACTTTAAAAATTGAAACATCTAGTGCAGTGAAATCCCTGCTGTACATAAGGATGACAGGCTTACTCTTCTTGACCAAAACCAATAAAATAAACCCATGATTACCACTCCTGTATGTAATGCTTTTGAGTAAGTCATCATTCTATAGCCAGGGTATACACTGATATACAGAGATTCATTGACAAATGCCTGCTACAATATACAATATCACAAATTCCCTACCAAAAAAGTAATAGAACCATATATAACATAAAGAAGGGCTTGGAGCCTTATTGTGAGGGACTCAGGAGGAGGCAGAGTTAAAGAAATGATGTGTCACTCACTTAAATGTTGCGGTTGTCTGGTCTGTCGCTCTGATGCACTGGCTTTGCAAGCCTTTAGTTACCTGGAAAATCCCATAAGAGCCTCGAGGGTGGGTGAAGAGGCGGGAGGAGGCTGGGGAAGGGAGAGTGGAAAGAAAGAAAGGAGGATTAAACTGAAGCACTCCTGTCAGTGCTACATTTCCCCTCCAGAGAAATCCTTATTGTGTACCAAGTATCGCAAGTGTGTATTTTGTTGAGGAGAGGGAGAAGGAACAATCAGAAACTCTGTCACACTGTATCACTGTGAAAAGTAGTGGTGTTTTTTTAAAGGCAGGTATGTCTGACTGGTGCAATTTCTCACTCCTTTTTAGGACTTTATATGTGGTTCAGGATTCTACAAGAGCCAAGCCACCTTCCTGCACACCGTGATGTGAAGGGTCAGAATATGCGGTGGCCTTTCTTTGACTATAGGCAGCCCAAAGATGCCACCAGTTAATTCACCCCTTGGCACAGATTTACATTCATGTCAAGTTGTACAGAGACACCTGCTCAGGTCCGGTAGCTTCATGCATGTACAGGGAAAAACACATTATTATTGGCTCCCTCAGCCCTTCAGGATTTCTCTTCAGGGTGGTTTATTTGGGAAACCCACAAACTTATCCAATAGGGAAGGCTGGGGGAAAATCTTGGGTGTGGAGAGGATACTCACTTCTTGTTTTTTTACCAGCAAAGGGCAAGACAAGACTGTATTTGATCCCTTTTTAACTGGACCAATCCAGTTGCAGAGGAATATGCTGGGTTAGTGAACAGGTAACATCACAAGAGAGTATTCCACACTTCATGCTCTAATAGTTGTCCTTTGTTTAACCAATGAGAAAGTGACTCTGTTTTTATTTGTTAAGCATAAAGAGAAAGGTTGAGCTCTACCAGTCATGCATAATTATGCCTTATGTCTCATTTTGACAGTGGCTTCGTCTGAAAGCTACACCTAAGTTATGACTAAGAAAGGAATACCATTTTGATAGATCCCAATCAGGAAATACCAGAACAAATTGGGATGGGTTCTTCCATTGTGTCAGTATCTTGCTGTTTTTCAAGCAAGGAATATGATGACTCCAATTTCACTGATTACTAGTTTCAGTGTCAGCCTTATCATAGGCTCAATACAAATGTCCTCCTAATGTTATTTTCCCAACAAAAGTTGTACCTGACTTGTAGTTTTAGAGACAGTGTAGAAGAATAGATCATATTTTTCTCTTGGCTCTACCTGGTATTTAACTAGCTGCTTAATTTAATGTCACTGAGAGCCCTCATCCAAGGAGCACTGCAAAACTAATACTGAGCATTTCACTATGCTTCTTTTTTTTTCTCCTTGTGTCAGGATTAGAATTCACTTATGTTTAACTTACTCAGTTCTTTATGTCAGCAAAGCTGGTCCTAGATTGAACACTAAACTTTCTGAAGATATGGTTGTCCACTTTAGGACAGAACAAAAATATTATGCCTGACTGTGTCTGTCTCTGACAAAGCTCAATTGGCCTTTTTATGCCCTCCAGCAGCAAGGTTGGATTCTTGCAAATGTGCAGCCACTGTCAGAGCTGCATAACTGAAGGACTGACAGTTCTCAAGACTTCATTATTATTTTTTATTAGGGAATCTGTTGGCACTGACAGTTTTTTCTCATACTTTTCAAATACGCTGGATACTGGCAGCTGAGGATTCTGCATGACAGCTTGCATTGAAGTATCAGGGTATTTTTCATGTTGGTACAGAGAGAGAAAAACTGTCAACATGAACAAAAAACAGAGCTCAGAGATGGTTTTATATATCTAAGTTTATTTAAAACTTAGTGCTATTTTGATTTTTCATTCGCAAATTTTAATTTTATGTGAGCAAAGGTTATTGTTAAAAATGTAAGCACCAAGAAGAATTTAATGCCTCTAAACAAATACACAGTAAGAGCATAGTCAGCAAGGGAAGAAGTTTCCTGATTCGTAGCTAGTTTCTTTTATTTAGGTCACCACTAGAATGGCTTCATCCAAGCCTATTTTTTCTAATGGTTCAGTACCGAATGATGCCAGATCATGAATGGCCTTCTATATCCCTTCTTCATAAACAAGGAAGCAGCACCTAGACAGATTGGTTTTAATGTTGATCTAAAGCAAAGTCTTTAAGAATATACAGGGAAACTGCTAACATTGTTTAAAGACTATATTTTAAATGCAGGAAAAATTTTCCTTGACTTTGCTGTCATAAAGGATTGGCTGAACATGACTAGTAACAAAACACTTGGCATACTGAGAGCAGGACTTTCAGATCCCAAACACCCAGCAAGGAGCAAATTGTGTTGAACACAGAAGCAGGAGATGTGGTTCCTTGGCAGACCTCATGAGCAGTGATGCCAAACTCTGAGCTGAATTACCAATGGGGAGTCAGTAAGTGTGAATAGCCCTAGACAGGGTTAGAGGTCTTCTTTTTTGAATGAGCACCGAGAGAAAATAAGCAGTGCCTCTACAGTACTGCAGAGCTTTTATAAAATTGACTCTTCAGAGACACAGGTTGATTAATTAAACTCACTAAAGTGGATGTGATTAAACAACATACTGTCAAAGCAAGATGAGAAAGATGATGAAGAAGAAAGATTTTTATGTAAGAAATCATTATTTGCATGAAATCATTGTGAGTTCATACAAAGGGTTTATTGAATGCACATCGGCCAAACTTATTGATGATTATGGATTTTCTGGATATGCCTCAAAAACAGCATTTTCACCCCTACATAATTGCTTTTTTTTTTCTCCCAATCATTTTTATAATTTTATTAGCTCTATGGCTCCCATAGTATAAGCTATTTATTGAGAAATTCTATAGCCACATCAAGAAAATAATATTATAAATAAAGTAAAAATAGTCTTATAGTTCAATTTGTCTTTAAATTTGCTGGAGTTCTGGAGTTCTGTTTCTTTCTCATTACTAATACTGTAAAAGACAAAAGAGGTCTTCAAAAGAGGACGTACACATTTAAGTGGTGCATTACTCTGTTAATGGTACTGGGGCGTCAGCCTACCCAAATAATATTTGCTTGCCCAGATGATGACTGCTCCCTACATGTCATGACTGTCCCCTTGGTCTGCATGATGAAAACCACAGAATCGAGTTCCAGGGCTATTTCCAGGTAAATACAGCCTTGCTTTCAGACCCACTGGAATCTCTCGCCCTTCATGTCTATCAACTATGAAAATAACTCTTTGCACAATAAATTGCCTGTGTTCATTTCCAGTTCTTGGAACACGTCCATGGACAGAAGGTGGCAGTGGGTTTATATTTAAAAATCATTACAGCCTTTCAGGATTTTAGCTATCTTTTTGTTGGGATAGTTGTTCTAGTGAATGGGGCAATGAACTGGCAGAGAGGAAATCTGCTCATCCCGACTCTTCTGCCCTGTTCTGCAACAAGTTGTGAATCACTTCACAGCCCTGTTTCTATCTATTCTCCATTCTTCATCAGTTTTGTATGTGTTGGCTTTAAGATGTTGAGAGAAGTAAATACTTTTCTGCTTGCTTGTAGGATGCTTGGAGCAGTTACCTTTTTCAGTTTCTCCAAGTGCTAATGAAACTGAAAATTCATTTATTATTAAAGCTTGTAAAAATAATTAAGAAGGCAATTTAAAATTTTCCTTTGTTGTTCTTAGTTATTAAAATAGTCTTGTAAATTCACGTCCAGTGATGTAAAGACTCTACTATGCACATGTTACCTAAGCTCCAGTCCTGAAAACCAGATTCACTATGAAACCAACAGGACTGGCCAAGGAAAGGTGAGCTAAGCAAACACGTATATATATAGGATAAGGTCTTCTGTTATCGAGTGTTGTACTGGTGTTGCTGCAGTTGTTCTCTGTTTGATAGAAGGATTTCCCATTTCCAGAAACAATAACAAAAAAAGGACATTTTTAATTAAACAAAAGCACTTTTATAATTCCACAAATCTTTCCAAGTTCTTCTAAAACTTTAAATAAAATATTACCATACCTCATTTTGACGTTTTTGACAGAAAAATAAGACAGTTTTTGAAAAAATAACAAGAGACAAGTAAATTGTACACTTAAGTATTGTAGAAGCCAGTTCTTCTACAGAACAATAAAATAGATGCTGTACATGTACTTTTAGAAGTGCTCAGCTATGTGGCCAACAGTCAGTGTGCAGATAATCGTTCTTTGGTGTACAGGGTCCCTCAGAGTTTGAGTTATGACCTACGTACTCATTTTCAGCTCTGACACTCAGGAACTTTCTCTTGGGAGAGAGGTACCAGCATAATGGGATCCTCCATCCTGTCATGTGCAAGCCCCTGCAGTTGCCAGAGTGAAGGGGTGTGTGGAATTTGAGGAGAGCATGATGGAGAATGAGCCAGCAAGGGGAAGAGCCAAGCCAATGCACACATGGAGATGATGCATCAGAGGAGAGCAAGCTCACAGGAGCCATGCAGGATGGCATCAGCTGCAGTTTGCAGACCCTAGATGGGGGCATTATTTGACAGATTAAAGTTAGAGATTAGCTTCTCATGTGAATATGTACTGCATGGCATATTCCCTTTTGCAAGTTCACTCTGGTTTTATTTATAATTCCCTTACATGTATGTAGAGATGCATAGATAAGATAAAGGTAAAGATTATAAAGATAAATGTGATAAAGATAGATTATGAAGTGACTGTATGTATATATGATTGCTTTGTAATGTATTTATACATATATATATGCATAAAATAAAGTGATAGAAAATTATAGCATTCCTGTATTATGTGCAGATTAAAATGCATCCTTTTGCCAACAGGTCTCTCCAGAATAGTTGTGCAAACAGTGTATATCTCTCTGTCATGCAACTGTGGGTAATTAACATATGCAAAACACTAGTCCTGCTAGAAGCTACCCAGCCCTCCCCTGAAATTTAGGCTCTATTTATTTACAACAAAATAAAGTGGACCCTTCTGGAAAGAAACATGGCTTTGTGGCTGCACCAATGCTGTCGCACAGATGCTTTAAATCTTTTATATCTCCCAGACCTCCAGGGGCTGGTGTTGGATGGTATTGAGCCAGGGCCAATAAATAATTTATGCTAAGTAGCAATTTAGTTGTTTGGCTTGGGGTAAAGAAATCCAAGAAATTCATAAATAAAGTTCCCATTTTTGCTGTGTTCCAAAAGTTAATTTATGTTACTCTGCAATTAACTAACATAAAGGTGAAAAAATATGACAAGCCTTAGGTAGAAAATAAAGCTCATAAATCTGCTGTATCTTAACTAGTGGTGCTTTAGTGATAGTTGGTGTTTGCACTTGGTTTTCTGTTCATCTCATTCACCTGTATTTGCCTGACCCAGAAAAATGTAGTAATTAATTTCTAATATTTCCCCTTTGAAATAAACAAGCAAACCCAACATTTTTTGCTTTGCTCTTTGAACTAGAAAGTAGGTACTAGATCTCAGCAGATGCTTTGGCAAAATAGACAGAAGTGGAAATGTATAATAAGTGGATAAAATCTGGTCATCAGATAGTCCTTACATTCAATGGACTATTTAAAACCATATCCACAGATTCAATTATGTCCTTTATGTACACACACATGTATATACAATGCATAGGATTTAATGTAATACCTGAATTCTTCCCCTTAACCTAAAGCAGATGTTTTCTGACAAAGACATAACTTTTCTTCAGCATCATTCATTATCCCATTGACACTGTGTGTACTGTTTAAAAAGATATTCTTTCATATATGTAAGTGTGTGATGGTTGCATTCATTAAACACCATTGCTATGTCAGGAAGAATAAAATTATAGAAATGTACGCTGTGTCTGATGTATAAAATATGGAAGTTGGGTAGACTGGAGGAATTGAAAGGCAAAAGACTGGATTCAGGTTGTTCCAGGATGAAAAGGCTATGCATGCGTTTTCTGCTTGGATGTTTGCTGCGAGCTCTTAACCCTAATATTAGTGAAATTTTGCAGTTTTTATTGCTGTGTTTAGAACTTTTGAACTGTCCCTCTTTCTAGTGAGGAAGGGTTAGAGTGAAAGAGGGCATCCCATTGATTTCGCAGGTTTTGTTACTCAGAAGAGGAATTCTGACCATAGGCACAAGGAGCTTACTTCAGGGAGTTTGTCTGTTACCTATTTGTACAGAAATAGATCTGACTATCCATAAATAGAGAAAAAATTGAAATATGATTATGCAAGAGAGAAGGACCAAGTCCTCTGCTCCTCTGCAGCACTGTGCAGTTGCTGGTTTCTGTGAAACTACACTGATTCAAAGCAGTATAATGTCTCATATTTTCAACTTTGACTCATCTTTGCAATTATCAGTAGTCTGAACAACTGCATTCAATATCCTTCCTTTCAGGATGCAAAGAAAGGGAGGCTTCTTTCCTCCCCTCAGTTTCACTGCTGCAGAGTACAGTGTTGCAAACATCCCTCACCACAATGAATGTCTAACTTCAAGGGCCCTGTAAGCTTCAAACCTGTTCAGAGGTGAAGTGGCATAGAAGAGTTCAGGCACAGATACTCAGTTACTTGCCTGTTGTAAAAAAAAAATCTCTGACCATTTTCCAAAAGAAAAATGGATTTGAAAGAGATTGCATTTGCTGTGATAATGGGACTAGAATATGCTTCACTATTCGCTATAATGTCTGTTTTCTTTTTCTGGAGGTTTCTGCATGATGAAGATGAATTTAGCTCTTTACTTCCTGAGATAAAAAGAAAATTAGATGATTGATTTCTCTTTTAATTGCAATCCAGAGTATCTTGATTTCTGACTCTCACTTTTAATCATGTTCCAGGCAATGCTCTCTGTGTCAAATGGCACAGAGGAGCTCTAGGGTGTTGCCACATGAGTGAGCATGACCCCTTTTCCCTCTTTGGCTGACTATGGACCACAGGTCCTGGGCCCAGGATGAACAGTCCTAAACTCTTCTTGGGTCTACTTTTTAGAAACAAATTTCAAATTTGCCAGATAAGAGTTTGGAAAAGACCATGTAATTTATTTAATGGAAGACAAGGTGTGAATCTACTCATTAAAATTCATAATGAGATGCATCTGGCATCTTAACACTTCTTACTATTCTGCAAATAGACTTTGTTAAAGGCCATTTTGCTCTTTCTAGCAGGACTACATGGCACAGATAAAGGGTTTTGAATTACAGAAATGAGAATACGTTTTCAAGTCTATTACCTCCAATTTCCAGTCATTAAATGATTCAGTGGGAGAGCTTCTGTTTTAACTTTAGTGACCTCTAGCCGGGACATCAAGCCAAAGTGACTCATGGAGAAGACTTTTAAGTCCCACATTTTTATATACATTTAGAAACAAATAAAGGGATGGCCAAAAAGCAGTTCAGCCTGTTCCTCTCAGCCTGACTCAAATCAGATTTCAACCAAAATAATGTTTCCTCTGAATATGTAGTGGGAACAACTAAGTAGCATCATTCCATTCTTTGCTGAACAGGTGTCCTGGGTACAGAGACAAGAGGGTGGAGCTCTCAGCTCTATTTAGTCAAATACCATTTTACATCATAGCCAGGGCGTGGTTTCAGCAGGGCAAATGATGTGGCCAGAACCAGAAGGGAGCCCGTTTTGTCTGGCTCACTCCAGCAAAGGGACTGGTGGACCCCGGCACCTCTCTCATTTATTGTCCCTCCCTTGCTGGGAGGGGGAAAGTGGGGTGGCTTATTTAGAGTTTAGTTCCCCATTGGTTGTCAAAAGCAATTCAGCAGGCCTCCCTCCACCTGGGAGATGTTCACTGCATTGGAGACTCAGCGAAGGAGCCAAGGGGAAGCACAGAGCTTTCTAATTTCTGGAGTGAACTATCCCTTTTACTCCATCAAAGTTAAAGGATTTGGGTGAATCAAGGCACATTTTCCATTCGCATATCTGGTTCTCACTTCTGCCTCTGGAGTTACCAGAAACTGATGCTCTACATTTTTCTCCTTTCACTGCTGCTCTACACTTTCTCTTTTAAGAAAGTCAAAGGGCAGATAGGAGGCAGTTTCAGCCCTGAACAAAAGAGCAAAATGCTTTCACACTTCCACCCCTCCTTACTACAGAGGTGGTGGGGTAAAGAGGTCTCCTGCTAGCAGATGTAATGATAGGGATCTCCTCCATCAACTTGGGCAGATAGGACAGGAGTGTCCCATGCCTCTTCCTGTGCTCTCCTACTGCTCTCTGAAAAAGTCTCTTTACCAAGTGACTATTAACAGAGCCTAAGTGCTTGTTTACTTGGACTTCTAACATTTGCACTAATGATGGAGGATAAACTAACATAAAACCAGAAATATGAAGCAAAAAAGAAGGTATTTCTCCAGACATAAAATGCTCAAGAGCATTAGTAGTTCAGGAGCATGCATAACTAAAACTGTGTATGCATGGAATTACATACAGATACATAATTGTGAGAGCTTGATCTTGCAGAACATGTCTTTTGTATTTTAAATGGATGCCATATGGGATATATTTGCTTACAGTCTTAGAGATAAACTACATCTCTAACACATCTTTCTTAATTTAAGCATTTTCTGAGTAAATTAGAGGATTTATTCCGTAGAGTGTGCTATTGGGTAGCTCACGCATAAATTGGTTCAAAGTTACATATATGCTATGCGTATCTCCAGCTGATTTTAGTGAGGCTGCCTTGTAGAAAATATGCCACCCATGGTCAATCTACATGTGTAGTCCCATGTTAGGTTTACGCAGCAGAAAACAATTTCTTTATGCAAAACACAAGTTACAGTGGTGACTTCTCAGAGTGATATGATATAATTCATGTAGCAGATTTATGCATCAAGTATCATCATGAACTTGGGGAAGTGAGCAACTGAATGTGTGGCGTTGAGTTGCCAACTGGAGTTAAACCATGACACTGCCATGACATGAGATTTTTAAAAATGATTACTCTCTGTGCTGATTCTCAGGTCTCATGTTTCACATCTGCATACAGTAGGTAAAGACTATGTATTTTTAACTTTGCTGTAGTGAGCTACAAGAAAGCTAATGCAACCAATTCAGGACAGGGAGAGGTTTGCACAACATGCCGTAACCGACTATCTGGTTACTGAAGAGGGAAGTATACACATAAATACCAGCTGGTACTAGTAAAGGAAACTTAATTAGCAATACTAAAGGGTGTTCATCATAGTAAATGTTCAGAAGTGTTTATGGTGCTTTCATAGCATCTGCTCAGGACTCCATTAATAAATATTTTTTTAAAGAGGGTCTTTCTCCCCCTTTGAACCTTCTTATGTGATATTACTAAAATAATACATAATTCCCTCTCAGTGTGTACTCAACTTCCGCTTTCAGCTTTTAAATAAATACTGTACATCTACATACTCTCTTTGGTTACAGCTCACCCCTGATCTGCTGTAGAGCTCTGGGGCAGATCAGGACTCTATATCTGCAATTTAAGCAGGGCATTTTCTTGTGTGGAGACCAGTATTATGTTAAACAATGGTGTTTCAGGAGCAGGACACATGTTTTTGAGGAATAATACAGGTGCGCATCACTCATAGTTAGTCTCGCTGCTTTCACAGTGGTGCCTAGATTACTGAAGAAGGGTAGAGGAGAAAATAAGCCTCAACTGCAAGGACAGAATGAATTAAGAAGATTCTTCCTTACAAATTCACATATATGTGTTCAATTCTTATCATGTTGTTAGGAAAACAGAAATACTTTCTTCCATGTAACCTTCTGCATCCTGTGGACCCTTCTTGACCCACCTGAAACTAGTGGGAAAAGTCTACTGAATTAAGTAAAAATCACAGTCAGAATTTCATATCTGGGAAATAAAAGCAATTATCTACTAAGCCCTGTGTTACCATACTTTATTGATGAAACTTGGCATTTCAGACAGTTTTGCTAGTAAACACAACAGTAACACCCCTGGTATTTCTAGTGAAAACCACAATTTCAGATACAGATTTTTGCTCCATGTTAACCATAGTCCCGCATTTCTTATGTTTGTATATTCTAAAATCAAGGAAATAATTTTTAAAGAACTTAAAGTACTTTAGCTAGTAAAATCTAGAAGTTTTAGTTTTTCTCTTCTGGGAAAACAAAGGAAAAGCCATACAATATATTCCACGATACAGAATTTTTCAAGATTACACAGAAACACCTTCACCTGTTTTCTCTTTGCTTTCCACAGTGTGCAAGTGGCTGTATAAGTCTCACACTGTTGTTTCACTTTCCATCTCAGTAATTTTAATCAGAGCCGTCTCTCAAGACCATGGAGCCTTCCCTCTGCACTGACTGAGTGCTGGAGACTTGCTAGAACTGTTTCAGCACGGGAATATGCTTGGCTTTTTCAGGACTCTATGTAGCCAAGTCACTTTCACTTGCAAAAGTGAGGCCTATACATTTCTGCTCATAGAGTGACTCAGTTACTTAAAGAAAGACAATGGGATTAAGAGATCCCAAAACAGCCATGTTTGCCCAGGCTGTTTAGCTGTCTAAAGATTAGACTTTGTCAGTGGTCAGTGGAAAAAGAACAGTCTCAGTGGTTTAAGCCTCACAAAGGTTGCTTAGGTGTCCATGAACCTCACTCAGCAAATCACAGACTCTCTTTCTTGGTGCCTGACTCAAACTGAATGCCTGATTTTTAAAGGGCTGTAGCCAAGTGAGATTCATTCCAGTGCCCAATGCAACTTGACTTTCCAGGGTATGGACAGAAGCGAAGTGAATCCCACTGCTCCCACACACTGAACACCTAACTAAATGAATCTCAGCTTTACTATTGAGACCTATTTATCTGCTATAGTTGATGTTTGATTAGCACCTAGTAGAAGTGTGGTTCTGACTGAAAGAGGGGTTTTAATTTTATTAGAACAGAAGCAACATTGAGTTTTCCTATAAATTTATGGCCTACAATTTTTATAAAATAATATTGAGAAGCCCCTATAATGCAGTTGTATTCTTCTAATAGAACTATAATACCAAGATACCAAAATACAACTGAATTTCCAATATTCTTCCTACTTCAGCTGCAGACACACACAGCAGTATTTTAAATATCTCAGGTGGACATTCAGTAGAATACTCTTTCAGTATAATACTCTCTATTCATAGAGAGAAGCCTCATTATTGTCATTATTGTTGTTACTATAATTATCTTTACTGATAGGTTAGCATCAGTCCTGAAAACTAAGTTCTTTTCCTTCAGTTCCTGCTATACATGCTCAACACGTTGTTGATATTTGATGTCATTTTTTGTAAATGGAAAGAGCCTTGTCTTTCAACACACTACTTACCCCATCAAAATTTCCTGAAAGCAGAGAGCAAAAGAACTCCTAATTTCCAAATATTTCAAAATTCACGCCAATTCTGAGTCTTTCAGCACTCAGATGTATTTGCTATCATTTCCCCACCTTTCTCATAGAAAATTCTCTTATTTTTTATATATTTTTTTAGTTATGGAACATTCCAGAATTTGGGCCTTATATCTGTCTGGCTTTTTCCCTCTCATTTATCATCATTTTCTGCTATGTATCTGTCCAGTTATCTTTTTCTTTCCTTTAATTTCTGTTTCTTGGTCCCCAGATAGAGAATGAAATATTAGGTTTGTCAAGCGTATATCATTGTTTAAATGCCTGGAGATGATGGGTTAAACAGCACAATCAATGAAACAAACCTCCAGTGCATTGCAGCTACTGCAAATGATGTTCCCTCTGGCTGTTTAAGACCTACCAAGTCAATAACCTATTAATATCATACTCTGCTAGGGTCAGCGCCAAACAAGTCACACGTCTTTTCAAGGCATTCAGCTTATGAGGGATTAAATGAAAGGCTGTTGGTCCTTTGGTGGCCTTAAAAAAATTGTGATTTTTTTAATCTTCTTGCAAGATTAAACCTTGTTGACTGAAATAAATTAAAAATTTAAAATGGATCAGATAGTAGTTACTGTAGCTACATAAAATCACAGAGCAACAGAAACTGCACCACCAGTAATTCACGTGGAACCATTACTCCTCTCTCGAATCTGGTAATATTTTGCTGATTTAGACTGCAAAATAAGTCAGCCAACATCGCTTACTTTGCTCTCTGTATATACGGTGAAAAAATGTTTAGTCTTATCCCTGAAAAGAGCAGTCTTCTGTTTTTATATGTCCAAAATAGAACCATGGAGTACAAATAGGTTATGATGCCATTTAAAGTACCATCTAATACGAACACCATTTACAGTCAGTTATTTTTCATAAACTGAGGGCTGAATTTTACCCAAGGTGTACTTTTTAGGTCACAGAAGGTCTCTACATGCATCTGGAGAAAACTTTTTCTACTATATCAAGCTCTAATCCATTGCATGAATCTGCAGACTTCACCATGATTAGTGCAGGCCCTTAATAAATAGTATGACCATGTGAGAAAATGTTTTAAGACCTTCAGAGAAAGCAACATTTAGCCTGAACTTCGTGAACACAAGCTGGGACGTTCCCAGCTCTGAAACAGATGTGGCTTGAGAGAATGATTTTTGGAAAATCCAAAACATATCTCAGAGTCCTTCTAATTAAGAAGGGCTTCCACTCTGGAATGATCTGTTGGATTATGTTGTGCCCAAAGTTGCACCTGTTCATTTGCAATAGGATATCTGCTTCCAGGCCCATTGTGTCCCATTCTGAACTAGAACTTGAAATTTTTCTAACTTCCACATCGCGAGCCTTTCCAAGTAAGAACACAAGAGACTTGAGGCAAACAACGCAATGTCATTGTGAAGACATTGCCAGGAGACATCAAAAGTGCTCCCAATGCCTACCCACAAATCATTAACAAACCACTCAATTCAAGGTGGTTAACAGGAAAATAAATCACCTCCTCATGTGCTCTGAATAAGGTTGCAAAACCAAGAGGCCTGGTTTGCTGCACATGTCCTCTCCAGCCCCTGTGGTCCCAGAGAATATTCACACTGCAGCCATACATGCAACAGGCATTTTAATTGGGACCTGGGAGAGTACTGTATTACTGGATGCAGGTGCAAGTGAAGTATCCCATTCTCATCCTGATCCTGGACAAAAACTGTTTTCAAAACACAAGAACTTGAAGGTCTCTCACTTGGTAGATTTGCTTTTCATTCAGAAGGCTTGAAGAGAAACTAATGAGAAGGAGGGCAGAAAGAGAGCTGAAAAACAGTGATAATTCATCACCCAGATCAGGGATGAGCCTGATCTGATGCCTCTCATGAGCCCTCAAGAAGAGTGAAGGTCAAAGTATCAAAAGGTTGGAGCTCAGTCTGGAAGGTGGCGACTCATTCAGTCCAGTACAGCAAAGCATTATTTTCACACAATGTTTAATGCCAAAGAATAATTCCACTGACTTTGGGAATGTATGCTGAATGAATGTTAAACCAGTGGTTAAGGTCTCCTTGTAAACATCTTTCAAGGCTCAGTTTCTAATTTAAAATAAATAAACAAGAAACCTGATCAACATGAAGAAATAAACAGTACATTCAGTCTTCTCCTCACACAAGAATTTACACAGGGTTCGAAATACACTGGCCCAAATTAAGCAGAAAAGAAAGGAAAAGTACCTATCTCATCACTGATTGTAAAAAAACAGAACTTCAGGGGCTCGCAGTAAAGCCTTCTGGCAGAAAGAAACTTCAAAATCTATCCTTTTTTTCCCTTAACTGAGAATCCCCCTTTGAAGTACACTGCAAAGGATTCTGCCTGTCCCCAGAAGCCCTGTGCAGTGCCACTAGCCATCAGCTCCCACCACTTCTGAATTAACATCCCACAGACACTCCGAAGGAGCAGCACACCTACATTTCCTAGCAGATAACTTATTTAGTATACGAGCTCCTGTTACCCACCAGGCCAAAAGAAAAAGCACCGTACCCCTTTGGTATTATCCCTGATCCCCAAGAGGAGGGATCAGCTCTTCCATGAAACATCAAATAACACATTGCAGGCACAGTGGATCTGTGTGTGTGTGTGACTAGGTTGTGTAATTTCCACAATGCTCTCTGGTAGAGTTTGGGGCCATGTTGCTTCACTGCTGGGAAGGTTTGCTCTCTGCATCCCTATAAAGCTTAGCATTTATGAAAGCATTACAATTGGCCAGATTTCTTCCCTTTTCATCACTAGACTGGAAGGCTGATCCATCTCTTCCCTTTCTGGTTATTAGCGGGACAAGGGCAGCAGCACCCAGTGCTCATGAGGACTTGTTGTGCTCCTCTCAAGGGCCAGACGCCTCCCCTCACCCACTGCAAGACCCTGATCAAGACCAGCCACAAACATGAGATGTGAAAGTGAATAAAGAAAATGGTTCATCTAGCCAAATTTTGTTTTCTGGACAACCAAACTGGATTTTAGGAAACAAAGAGAAATACAAAATTATTTGTATCCTGGACAATGACTAAATATTCTTCCCAGATGCAAAGTGTCTTCTTAAAATCTAGAAAATAAGTGATTTTTTCCTGGCCTGACACTGAAAATAAAAGTTACTATTGGTATAGTTAATTTATACTGACTAACCAGGACATATGCATGAACAATAAACCCTTTCTTTGAATACTCCCAAGTTCCTGGCCTCGGTACTGTCTTGAAGTAGAGCCAGTGGAAGTTTTCTCCATCTACCCAAGGGAGCATGGAAATCCTATTGCTAGTGCTGCTTCCTGCTGCACCAATTAAAGGAGCAGAAAATGTATTCTGGAATTCTTTACTGAACAGCCAAGAAGGTCAGCTGAATGATGGCCAGGTCTGTATGACTGTATGCTACTTTTACCCACACAGGTATTTTCCAGGTTGTCAGAAAGATCAAATAAGACACCCCATTAGATGATCCCTGGGGATCAGAACCTTCACTTACCCATACCGTCACACAGTAGGTCAACACTGAAATATGTTAGATGAGAATCTGCACCTGAAATATTTCATACCTCTGTGTCATGGCTGCCTGTGCTCCAAGTACTATGAGTGTGGGCACTGGCAGTTGACAAAGGTCCCATGGTAAATAAAAGCAAAACCTTTTAGTAGCCAAAAACCAGTGGTGTGTCTCCTCAGGGGCAGGAAATTCCCAAGTGCCATGTCTGAGTCTTTCAAGCACAAAAGGCTCCCTTGCTTCCCACTGCAAGTCAATGCTATGTCTCTCATGCCTCCTCTTCCATTCCTGTCTCCCAAAATAGCTGGTACCAAAGAGTGCTCCATTCCCACAGGCTGTTGCAGGGATTTAAGAGTACAAAACTATCCCTTCAAATCTCACTCTATGTTTTCCACATATTGCCATGTCTCTTTGCTGGGATGGAAGCCAGATACATGCAAGCTGCTGAGATCTATTGCTATGTCCCTTTTATATGTTATCTGCCAATTCTATTAACTGCAATCGAGATCGGGCAGAACTAAACCTGTCCTGAGCATGGTGGTGTTTTCAGTAAAATGAAGTCAGTGAAGGATATGTTTCTGTGTCCTGTTCTTCTTGATTTTAGAGCTTTATTCAGTCCATTAGAGCTTCCCCTCCAAGCCGCACTTTTCTTCTTCAGTATCTGCTGCCTTCCCTCATTTTGGTGTTGTGATGCCCTTTCCATGCTGGCTCATGGACCTTTTACTAAAGAGCTATAAGGAAACATGGATAGCATTCAGAGAAACAGTTAATCCCATCACTAAGGAAGTCTATCTTCTCATTACACTTTTTCACATATGAAATATATGTCTTTTATCCACTTTTTAGGACAGTATGTGGCAAGGAAGTGTGGAAAAAGAGAAGACCTTGAATTTAATAATATTTAAATAGTGCACGTCGCTTTGATTTCCACCTCGCTTCAGAGTTCTTTTCTTGCTCGTTAGTCTTCTCTTTAATCCCCAGTATTGTCACAGTTTTGTGGGTTTGTTTGTTTTTTTGGTTTTTTTTAAATCCATATATCAGCCACAAAAATACGTTACGATGAGAGTTTGGGGAAGGGTCCACAAAATGAACATAGAATCAAATATTGACTTGATCAACAACATGAATACTCTGGAGTTTGACTGACTGAAGATATTAAAAAAACATAATATAAATACACGTCATCACATTCTGATCCAGAATGGCCAAGTATTAATTCAACTGATAAGTTCAATTAGTTTTGAATTGTGTTCTCTAAAACATGCTGAAATGTTGCTCCTATGTTCTGTCTTTTCAGAAATGGCATTTTAAAAAATCTCACATTTTTATTCCAGTAAGTAACTTGTATCTGAAGTTTTTCAGATGCTCCACAACAGTTTTGTGAGCATAAAGCAGGATTTCTAGAAGTGTTCAGTCCTTGCCTCTTTGCTGTTAGTGCAAATTTTACCATGTGTCCATTGCATACCCAGTTCAACAAAACAGTCAGTGACAAAATCTAGCATTTAAGAAAAGATGTAACTTTGTTGGGTAAACAACCTCTCCTCTTTCTGTTCCCATCATAGTACATGGTAGGAAGCTAAGTGAAAGTTGGTCCTTACAAGGATGAAACAAAAACAGAGAAGATTTATCTGCCCAACAGTATTTTCTTCTTCCTTCTGCAATTTAATATGATGCTTACAGGAAGATGTTTTTTAGTATGTAAAAAATTAGTGTGAAAATTTGCTTTATAGTGTTCTAGAAAGCAAATCAGTGGTAGATCTCTTTGTAAGAAAAATCAAACTGCTTCCAAGAATTAAACAAAATAAATATGCTTGGTCAATGTGTCCTCTCTCCCATCTGATGTTGACGTTTCTTCACAGTGAGAATGGAGTTTTATTCTGAGCAGCCCAGAGGACTTCTGCAGTTGAGGTTCTGCCTATTACAGACCAAATCAGCTGATGACATTTTTACTAAAGGCTTGATTAAAACTAATCTGAGAAAATACTTATTGTTCATCTTGTCCAGAGTCAGGAGTCTTGGTCAGAGTCTTAGTTCAGATACTGCTCTGTCAAGGACGGCCAGGTGATGGTCAAGGTTGGCCCTGGGAGTCTGACACCAAGCAAGGAGGTCTCAGGTGCCTTATCCTGTGTCAACACAGTACATCTCTGCCATTCAAGTAATGTGGAGGGTTTTCTCCCTACTTATTCCTCTTGAAAATAGTAAAAATAGAACTTACTCCCAAGTAAATCTCAGGAATAAAAATTATTTAAGTATTTGTCTACAATTGGTCTGCTCATTTCGGTATTTGTCTACAAAGAAGAAAGGACGGAAATAGCTACTTCTGATTAAATATCTCATCAGGGGAATTGTTGCTGGGGGAGACATGGGATTTCAAAAGAAGAAAGCTTCTCAGAGAACAAAAATGGGTCACCTATCATGAGGGTTTAGGCAGCCAATGTGCCAAATGGATTTGCTTATTTCCAGCTCTGAACTTCTCATCTTCTCAGGAATGAACAAGAAGGATCCGTATTTGTCTGTGTCTGTGACTTTGGCCTCTAGTTCACAGTGCAGTCATGGTGGTGCATGCATTGCTTGGGATTTATTTTTGTCATTGTATATGCTGCATATAAGGTTTTATTGAAAAGTAAAGCAAAGGAAAGAAAGAGAAACAGAAGTTATCCTGAATGTACTTTTTGACAGCTATCACTAATGCATTACTTTAAAACCACATATTTTTATTATGTACAGTTTATGGCAGTATCACTGGGGAAAAGCCATGAACACAGCACTAGCTACGAAGTTTGGTACATCCAGTGTTGTCAAGGTTTTTTTGGAGTTTTTCTTCCTGTAGTTTATACTCAGCAGATTTTGATTATGATGTCCTGCATGTATTAAAAAGGAAGCTGTTATTAAAGGTAATGTCTATAATGACACCACTTTTATTGTAATGCAGAATGCATGGCTTCAAGTGTTTGCAACACTTTAGCCAGTTCCTTTCAAACTGAAAACAGACACAGATCCATTCTGAATGCAACCTGCTAGCTTTAACCACCAATCTTGTGGCTGACATCTCTACAAACAGCTCAGCCTTCACCAAAGTTGAGGAAACTTCTAAGAGCATTCTTCTTCAGTGCTTCAAGTTTTAAAAGTAATGTACAAATGGTGATTTCTTTCATAAATTGCATTAAAGAAAAAGATTGGTTTTCCTAGGGAGAGAAGCATGATCATTTTTCACAAATGGAAAGTGTCTGGTCCAAACAGAGCACTGCATTTAATACATCACTATTTTATTCATGTCATTTGTAAACAGAAAGATATCCTTGCCAATGTCAGTATTTTTTCTCCTCTTTTGCCCTTTAAAAAATGCTTATAAATTAAGCTTCCTTCTGCATCTGTGAGCTCAGACATAAGGGCAGAAGCCCTCTGAGGCAATATGAGGCACACAATTTTCCCACCCAAACCTCACCGGGAACAGGTTGTACAGACAGAGCCCCAGGAGGTATACTCTGAATCCCATCCTTCCAGAGGCACAGAACTTGTCCAGTGAAAGTATAGTTGGGAACTCTCCCAGTCTCAAGTTTGCATTTTCCTCTCCTCCCTCAATGAGAGATTGTCCACAGGGGAGAGAACTCTCCCCCCAGAGGCTGCAAGCCCTGAGTTCCCCCAGCTCAGAGCCAGGGGCACAATCTCTGCCATCACCAAATGTCAGTGCCTAAAAAGCAGCGCTGTGACAAATCTGTGCAACATGTACTGGATGGGCCACTAAAGTAGCCAAATGTTGGGAATATTTTGAAGAGTCACTCACTGTCCACTTGCCAGCTCCCCAGTCTTTAGAGACTTGCGTCCAGGCCCAGGAGAGGAACTAATTCAAAATAATGAAGAGGATAACCTCAGTAAGAAAGCTTCTAGACCAGTGTTGTCAGGATCTGTTTTCTGTTGATTGTCATTTGATACCTTAAAAGTACTCTGGGAAAAAAAATATGAATAATTTGTAGTAAGGTCAAGTAGTGATACAAAGTTGGTGCAGTCCTAAATTAACAATAGAGGCAGGTCAGGTGAACAGAGCAATCTAGATTGCTTGATAAACGAGTCTCCTTTGAACATAAAAAGTTATCGATATTCTAAACATGATGTAATTCATCTCAGAACAAAAAAAAAAAAAATTCATTAATTTCAGACTCACAAGATGCAAATCCCTTGGCCCAGATTGCATTGACCCTAAAAACCCACTTAATGCCCATATTATGTACCACTGCAAATCTCCCAGTCCAGTGCTTTGGCTGTAAGGGATAGTAAATTTAAAAGCAGAGGAATATCACACAGAGAAGTGAATTGTGTCTAAACAGCACCACTGAGAACATTACTGGAATATTCATCTCTCAACACTTCAAAACATATGTAGGAAAAATGTGAAAATAATCCAGAAAACTATTAATATTCATTAATAATTATGGAACATTCCACTCTGTGGTAAGAAATTAGATAATTCAGTGTATTCATTTTCTTCAAGAAAAGGGTAAGAGCAAATTTATGCCATATAAAGCTCTACCTGTAGAAAAGAAGGAAGTTTCCTGATAGCAGATGGCTCTCTAAAGCAGAAGAGGTCTGACAATCAGAACCTGAAAAGTCAATCTTCACAAATGATGATTAGAAATAAAGGACATTTCTTTAACAGTGCTATTAATTAACTAATTAAGTAATTATAAAGGATGTGGTCGCCTTTTGAACACCATGAAGTATTTATGTGTTCACTGCAGAAATTGTTAATTAATATCTCCAGATAGCCCCACACAGCTCCAAGGTTAGACAATCAGTCCACTTCCATAAATAGATGAATCTCTTGCCTCCTCTTGTTGCCAAAAGAATCATTTCTCTTCGTGCCACTGTGCATACCTAGGCATATAAATCCAGGCTCTAAGAGATACAACATAAATGCATTGCTGTTGGGGTGGCTGGGGTTTTTTTTTATTATTTCAAAGTCATCTTGCTCTGAAGACCCTTTGAAAATACAAGAATATGCTTTTTCTTAATATTTTAGGAGAAATTGAAGCCAAGGATTTGTTCGGGGCTGTGCTGTTCTGAAAGGAAAATGAATATATGGGATAGAAAACAATCAGCTTCTAGAAGATGAATAGTTGTTTACCTGGTCAGGTGGGGAAGGAGCCGTATCTCCCTAGGCATACAAATCCCCCTGCTTGTTTCTGCTCACAGTAGATGTACAGGGAAGGCAATTGCACAGAGAGGAAAAAATGATGGGGGGCTCTGTCACTCATTCACTTGAAAAGCACCACAGAAAATCTTGACTTTGGCAGAGCACTGATGATGAAGGTTTCCTAAATTACAGCATTTGAGAAGGTGGGTGCAGATGATGCAGCCCTGTGGTCCATTTAGGTGCCTGAACATATAAATAATCTTTGAAGGTGTTAAAAGTTAGCTGTACAGTAACTGAGAGCTTGTCCTCTCACCCCTCTGCCCTGCTCCCCTCTCCTCTCGTTACTAGGAAAATTGTTGTAGAGAGCCTATCTTTTAATCAGGCTCTGAAGTCTCCATATAACGGTGTGTTTGCTGGATTTGAGTTTGGGCTGCATTTTCTTTTCCCTCCATAAAATACTCCAGGGATATCAGGTACCCGCTCTTCAATGGGTTGGTTGGTACTTGATGTCACTGGTCTCAGAGCTATTCACTGTGAATAATGTTTGGTCCTTTTTTATTTTAATTGCCGGAATGGCTGTGGATATAAGTTGCTCAACACAAAAGGGTGACAAATAATGATGAAAGACACTAGAGTGCTCTCATGTGTAGCTTGGACCAGAAGGAGAAAAGAGATTATTGCAGCTGAACTGGTCACATGGAATTTGCTGGACCTGCCTGCTCCAACCCCCTCCAGCCTCTCTCCGGGAATAGTGCTCTTACAAGCTAAGAAAGACACAGTTGCACCCAAAAAAAAAAAAAAAAAAAAAAAAAAAGGGAAAAAAAAAAAAA
>VZTF01004992.1:0-94018 GCA_013397755.1 Cnemophilus loriae | reverse complement strand
AAAAAAAAAAAAAGAAGAAAAAAAATGATCCCATTAACAATGACCTTTAGAAATTTCAAGGACATAACGCTGCCTTTGTGAAGTGTAAACAGATGCATTGTCAAATAGTTAAAGAACAGAATTGCTCCTGGATCTGTCATTTACCTCCTCAGGAACTCAAACTCCAAACTGTAAAGAGTCAGGAGGAAACGGCAGCAGCATGATTATACAGTTAAAGAGACAAATACTTATGTTGGTCTTCTCAGCGACTGATATTTCTATTATATTTTTAATTAACATTTTAATCCTTTAAAATCATTTTAATCCTCGGGAAGCATGTTACAGAGTGAAATCGTTGCTATGAAAAGTGTCAAACAGATAATAGCTAAAATTAATGGTTTTGTGATATATCAAGTTTTCAAATTGTTCTTTTATTAAAAGAGCCTGACATTTTTCATTACAGCGAGCAGGGCTTTCTGAATAAAAAGTAAGCATGTACCCCAGATTACAGAACATTTAACTATTTGCATGATAAAGTCTTTGTCCTGGTTTTCCGTCTGTTGAAAGAGTTGCCAATAGACTAGATAAATATCTTTTGTGTTGGCAGAGTGAAGCCTAAACCAAGGTATCCCAGATTCCTCCTCATGCTCTTTCTTGTTTTAGTCAGGGCTCTTTGTAGCCCCCCAAGCCCTTTGCGAGACCAGGGCTCACTGGGGCTTCACCATGTGCTAGGCTCAGCTGATTGTCATCGCACACCCATGCCAGGGGCAGCTCTCCCTCCTGCTTGGCTCAGAGTGCCATTGGTGGTTTTCTCATTTGAGCGGCTCAAGGCAACCTCTGAAAGGCCGTAACTCAAAATAGGATAAATAACTGTGTGCATAATTGCGAAAACACTTCAGTAAGTGGATATGAGCTGCTGCAGACCTCATCTTTAGACCTTTGCAAACACACAGTTCCTTGTCTCACAGTCAAGCTCTTCCTTTCTGACATCTCTCAATGTAGCACACAAAAGTCAGAACGCATGAACTGTAAATCCCTCTACTTACTGGGAGCCATAAATAGCTACAGGTAGAGATTATGACCCATAGGAAATGGGATCATCATCTCAAAAATAAAATATTAAAGCAATTCCTCTAAGAACTAGCCTTTTCTTAAAATCACCTTGATATTTGATCTTAAATATGTCTTCTTGTCAAACAATGTGCTGGTTCAGTGCTGAGTAGAGTCTTCTCTTCGTGGAATTTTTGCCAGTGTTTTACTTGGATGTGGTTATTACAGTGGTTTTCTTCTTCTTGTTTTTTCTTCTTGAAATGGAGAGCAAAGCATTACCTGTGGTAGTCAAAGAACGGCAAAATGAGAGAATGAGTGATCCCATTAAAAACTGTGGATTGCCATCACCTGTGTTACTGGGTACATGCTGGATAATACAGGGCTGTTTGCAGAGATGTGATTTTCATGCTGGGGAGGCTCACATAATAATCAATGTAGTGAAGCCACAGGCAATGCACTGCTTTCTGAAGTCACCAATTAAGGCAATGCATGAAACCTGAATGAAATGTTTCCCCAACCCTCCCTACCTCTGGTAGCACAAAGCTCAGTTAGGCACTCAAGAGTTTGGAGATCTGTTTTAACAGAAACTCACATAAATACCTCAATGCATCAGGCTGATACTTCAGGAGATGTGGTTTATTACCCATCTCTGGCACTAACTTGTTGAGAGCTCTGGATACCTCAGTTCCTCCTCTCTCCTTCCCAAAAGAAGGAAAAATGGCATTTCTGTCCCTGGGGACACCTCTGTTAGTTGTCACATACAGTCGATGTGAGGCAGGCATGCTCTGGCTTGCTTGCCTGCTCCCCTTCACACCCAGGGGATCCAGGCTCTAAAGAGACTGCAGCACAGAAGGGTGAGGGCAGCAAGCTGGGCACAAGAAATGCCCTCTTGGTGGGCACACAAGCACAAAATTGGAAGGGCAAACAGCCACATTCACATCTGGTATCTGTCCGTCAGCATTTCAAATGAAAGTCAATCATAACCACACCGTATCCCTGTGATGTCAGCACAGGATCTTTCTTGGGGAGTTGCAGCATGCCCAAAACCTGTCAAATTTAGCCCATTTTAGCCCTAACAGGGACCCACATGTCACATTTGTCCTAAAGTCCTTGCTGCCCAAGCTGTGTCAGCTCCCTGATAGTTTTCTGATGATGTCAAAGTTGCTGGGTTTGACCTCAGGAGCCATGTCTAGTTCGGGGTGCCAGCAGCAGAGATGTCCTCACCACCAGTGGTGCCATGGGAGCCTGGAGAGTGGAAGCACCACCAAGACTGGGTTAAACTGGGGAGTCGGGGGGGGAGGCAGCAGGTCTCTTTCCCTGCAGGCTCGTTGAGTCTGGATTTTGGTACCCCCTACCCTTTCAAGGTCAATGCAGTGACCTTGAGGGCAGGCTACAACGTCTGTTTATTTTCCCAGGCTCTCTCTTGCAGTGGGAGTGGGGCAGAGGGGTGAGAATGGCAGGGAGAAGGTAGCATCCTTTGTGGGGGGAGGCAAGGGGGCTACTTCTGCTTGAGGCAGTACAGAGCTTGCGCCCAGTGTACAAACTAATTAAGACACTTCCCGTATCAAAGAATAAACACCCACACTTTGAAATCACACCACAAAATTAATAGCGTGGTAAATCCAATATTGCTAATAGTAAAATTCTTTTTTACCTAGACAGAAATTATTCCAAAATCAAAATGAGGAAATTGTGATGTGTTGGCTAGAAAAAAATAAACAAATCCATTTATTTTCTCACAAAAACTCCATGTACGCTGTAAATCCTGACCTGCATTAATTAAATTTCACTTTTAGAAAACAGTGGTGCAAATTCCCCTTAATCCACGAAGTCTGACTTAACTTGGGGGGTGATGGGAGGAGATTTCTTGATTCCCAGCAAAGATCTTTCTTGCATCCACTACAGAGTCTTAGTCTTTATTCCATCGTACAGTGAAAGAAATGCAAGGGGGGTTGAATGCAGGGGGCAGGGGGGGGAGGCAAAGCAAAAAAAAAAGAAAAAAAAAAAAAGGCCGCCTTCTTTGTGTCCTTATCTCTCCCGATGCGTGTTACATGTTGCAGCAAAGAGCAGGGGCGCTGAAGCCGAGCCCAGAAATCCGACTGGATTTGACGACGCCCCCGGTAAACAGCGTGGCACAAAAGTCCATTGTGCTATGAGATAACTGCGGGGCTGAATGGGGGAGGCTGTCACGGGGGGGATTGTTGGGCCAGTCACCATCGGATCACAGTCGAGGCCTGAATTCCTTTATGGTTCATCAGGGCCTGTTGGTACCACAGAAAGTGTCATGATCCTTTTTTTCACTGGGGCCAGATGGTGTCCTTTTCTGAGGCCTTCCTAATGCCCGGTTTTCCACATGTAAAACTCCTGGGAAAATGACCTAACTCACAGCTGCTTAGTGAGGCTTGAGCAGGTCTTTAGAAAGACTTCTGTCAGGAACAAGGCGGCCGTACCACTCCGGGGGAGCAGGGGGAGGCCACCAACACAAACCTACCCCTCGCCGTCTATATTTAAGCGGAAATAAAATCCCGCCTGGCCAGCGCCAGCCTGCGCGGGCCGGGCCGAGGCCGGCGGGAGAGGCACCGTCGCCGGGCAGAGAAGTGCCAGGAGGGGCTATGGGGCCGGCAGCCGCGGCAGCCGCTTTCCCTTCCCCGGCGAGCAGATGGCCTGAATAAAAACATAGAATGTGGTCCAGAAGGGTCGGGAGAGGACAAAAAGTGAGAGGTTCCCCAGGCCGCGGGCAGCCGCCCGGAGAGAGGGGAGGGAGGGACCCGCCGCTGAAAGGGGCGAGGGAGAGTGGGGACTTTTGATGTCGGGAGGGCCGTGTCTGCCCGCTGCCTCTCCTCTCCCCGCAGGATTCCCCGAGGAGCGGCAGGACCGCAGGTGCGGCGCTTATAAAGCCCAAAGCCTTTTATATCGATAAAATAATGCCTGGCCGGAGGAGCTCTCCCAAGGCTGCGAGGGATGCAAAGCTGAGCAGCTTCCGTGGCGGTGCTTATTTTCCCCGGTCGAGGCGTTAGCAATAATTATCTTGATAACTTTTAGCCACGGTGATTGACCTTTTAGCCTTCACTGTACATCACTGTATCGGGATGTTTTCACTTGCCTGGCTTTGCCAGGGAATTTTTTGATTTGGGTTGATGAAAGCATCCGTATCTATCCTTTACCCTTTTTTTTTTTTTTGGAAGCACTACGTTTCCAGCCGTACATCTGTCAGTGTATCTGCAGATATTTCAGCAACTGCTGTACCTATCCTACAAGTTTTGAAATTGTATTCTATTTTCAAAAGCCTGCACATAAATAAACGCAGCTCAGTAAACATACCAACATTCGGTTTAATTTTACTTGTTCTGTGACCCAGAACACTGCTTTAATCCCAGTGTTAAGTGCATTTCCCCTCATATGTTTTAAAGTTTAAAGTGAATATGGGAAGTTCCAATAGGATTTCTTTCCTGAACATGGCCATCTAAGCAATTGAATAGAGCTGTCTGAAAAGCAGCTATAATTGTTCAGGGGAAATTGTGACGAGATTTTCATAAAAGTGTTGTTTTTTCAATTAAAAACTGAAAGCCAGAACTAAACAACTATGCTAAAAGTCTTTCAGAGCTGATACATTAAAAATCAATTTTGGTTTCAAATATTTAATTTATGAAAAAAATACAAAAAGATGCTTACTCTGACATTTTCTGTTTTCAGACTTGCACAGAACACTTCTATGAATGTTTTTCTTTTTTGGCTAAAATCTTTTTTAACGTGTTTTTAGTTCCAATGGAATCCCAATCCTCATTTTTTGATTTTGCAGTCAGATCTGAGTGGAAAAGAAATGTACCATTGATCTCAGGTAGGTATTGTTCAAAAGTTTCTTTCTGTGCTTGTTAAGAATACAAGTTAACTTTGTTACAGAACATACATCCAGGGCATAAAAAGATGATACAAAAGAAAATAAGTAATTTTTCAATCTCACCTTCTCAGCTAAAAGAATAAAAGATTGAAGAAGTGTATGTAAAGATGCTCCTAGTTGCTCAGAGTCATTTTTTCAGTGCTTTTTGAGAGTGAAACTTAAACAAAAACAGCCCAAAAGTGTTTGGCCATTCCAAACTGCTCCATTCTGGAGCATCTGCCTTTGACCCAAAAACTACTGACATCCATGAATTTCATTTCTCTTTGGTAACTTGCAGATTATTGATTTTATCGTTTGCCTGACATTTCGCAGTGCATTGCCTCACTTACAGAAATGTTCAGCATTTACACTGTGATGTGAACTGTCATAAAGTGAGGTAACATTCCATAAAATCCTAAGGGGAAAAACACTTTGATGAGATGCAGTCCAACTTGGAAGGACTGTATTTTTTCTCAAGCTGTTCTAGGGTCACTCACCCTGAAAAAGCACATTTCAGAAGGGACAAGATAATTTTAAATAAGAACTGCTGTTTAAAAGGAAAAACAAAAAGGATGAAATCTTTTATTGTAACAAGAGCAGGAGACACTATTGGTGTGTAACATAAAAGAAGTGAAATGCACATGTAGTGGCTATGCTCCGCTTTCAGCACAGCAACAAAGTTCAAGAGAAACAGCTTGAGCTTTACATTTTTCATCTGCTCATTCCCCTTCTTGTTCTAAAATGTATCATTGGGCCTGAATACTCCCAAGAAATCAGGCAGAGGCATCCAGCACGTACTTAGGATCTGTGTCTTGCAACAGAAGGAGCCCAAGAAAGAGAGCCAGCCCTTCTCCTGCTGGGTCAGTCACATGCAGTCAGGCTTTTGCATAGAGCTAGCCTTCTGTCTCCTTCCTTTCAGGGGCAGAGTAACATTTTGTAGTGACACAAAGAAATTCTTCCCTCTCTTGGTCATAAAGACCCACAGCACTAGATCCTCTTTATCAACTGCTCTTTTCTTATAGGATACGATATATTTTATTTACATATGAATTGATCAGTTTGTGCAGAAAACTTGGAAAGCTCAATGTTCACAAAAACATAAACCACTCTACTTGTAGTCATTGCTGAAATTTGAAGAAAACAGCAATCTCTCTGCTTTGCCTAGCTCTCCATAATCTGTATTCTCTCCGTTATACATGTTACTGTTGTGCAGGGCTCATAGTTGGGATGTAATTAGTTAAATTTTATGGGTGACAAAGCAGAGAAACAAACTGCAATGAAATTATTACCACAGATGAAACAAAAGTATTTGGCTGCATTCTTCTTCTTTTGGGAAAAAGATCCCTGTAAAACGCCTGGCTTTTCATTGCCTTTGAAAGTGGCTGTGCAGTTTGCGAGAGACACATTGCTGTAAGCGTTCAAAATCTTTTGTCCCGTATCTTGGGGACACACCTACAGGTGCACATACAATACCAAAATGTATTTCCTTCCAGACTCTGCAGTCATTTCTTGTACTTTCCATATGCTGCTATTAGCACGATGCAGCTCACCAACAACTGCGTGGCTTGTAAAGCAGGAGAAACCATGACAAAGATAAACGACGGGGAGATTTTCTGGCTTCATGAGTTTTCTTCCTAGTCCAATCAGAATCTTGCAATTTCTCGTGGTCTGGTAATTGAGAAACACCAAATGAAATTAGTGGGTGTAATTTTAAGACAAACAAAAGTACCCCTTCACATACAGCATGCTTGGGCTCCTTGGGCCATGTAACTCCTCCCTAGAAGAGGATGTGAAAGGCAAATGGGCTCAAAAAGCAACTACACAAAGCCAGAAAATAAAAGTCCAGTGGATAATCACATCTGTGTCAGGAAATTCCTAAATTATAGATAGCTGAAAGCAGAGAGACTCTGCCATGGGAAGGGTCACTCTGTGCTGTTCTCCTCATAGTCTTTCCCTAAGCAGTTATTACTAGACACTGTCAGGGACAGGAGCAGAAAGACCTTTGGTCTTGTTCAGTACAGCTGTTCTCTTGTTCCTCTGTTCTTATTTTATTCCAGCAACAAAGTCTATTTTTATTCTTCTCCCTAGAACTGTGGCCAGCACACTGGAAAGGATTTTACTAGGAATCCAGACTGCTGTGACTGTTCATGGTACTCACAGGGACACTTTTTTCCCTTCTTCGTCTGCACAGCATAGCTGTGTCAGAGGCATTCTCTGTCTTCCCCAGCTCAGGATGCTGAAATGCCTTGCAATCAAGAGGCAATATACTCACAGGCCTCAGTGACTTTCTAGTAAGCCTGAAAACATTAATGTCATAACATGGGTAGTTTGACACCTATGTAAAAGTAAGGATGGCTCCTCTCCAGAATATGTCTGTCACCAGATATTATCTATACTGAGAGCTTTAAAAAAAGGCACTTATTTAATTCACAGGAATGATGCTAAAATAACCCCACTGTGTAGGATTCCTTTACTTTCTGCTGACATGGATATCACCAGAGGAAAACATGAATCTGAATGTCACAGTTAAAATCTGTCATAAATGTGTGGATCTGTATGGAAAATGCAAAATAACTAACCTTTACACACTGAGTCCCTACTCAACCCAAGCAAAGGACCAGCATTAAATTCTGTTTCAGTCTTGTTTCCCATCTCATGTTTATGGCAAAATCTCATGTCTAGCAAGGAGCATCATTTATTACTGGATAGAACCATTCAGTTTTATTCTCAGAAGAGTGTAGTTATAGGTCATGGTGCTGATCTCTTCACCAGCAACTTCACATGTTGGACGCTCGGGAAGCCTATCAGTAATATGCTTCTAGTTTGTCCTAGAGATAGATTGGCTGCAGAAGGACTCTCTAAATTTGCTGTTGTCCAGGATTGCACAGGAGTGATTTAACCTCCATGCTATGGTCAGTTTGTGATCAGACTGCACAGGAATTCTTGCCTGCCACAATCAGTGCCATGCCTCATGCCTGGGCAGAGAAGTGGGACTGCGCAGGGGGGTGGCACGGCGAGGGCTGTAAGCAGAAATGGCTGAGTCAGATGAGTCGCACGCTAAGCTGATCTCCATTCGGACCCAGGCAATAGGTGGGCAGCACTTTCCCCATATAGCCCCAGGTCTGACCTGATGCCAAGGCCAGAGCAGTCCTTGCAGCCCCTGACAAGCGGAGGCACAAGTCACGTTTCCTTAGTGTCTGCACGAGTGATGCCGTGTACCCGTGCCACAGGTCCCTCGCTGCCATCGGCAGGCCTGTTTAGCACAGATGGATCGTGGCAGCACTGCAGCCTTCAGTCTAATGCCAGATGAAATTTAGAAGAAATGCAATGCCAACTTGGAGAACCAATGAAGAGTGGTCCTTAGTCTCTGCACAAAGTAACACAGTCACCAAACACGCTCACCCTTCAAATCACAGACTTGCTCCAAACATGCTGGAAATTGTCCTAAACCAAAACCTCAGCACAGATTATCTCCAGGAGCCTGGCAGAAAAAGCATGGGTTTGATCTCTCTGGTAACTTGACAGGCTACCATATCCAAACAACCAATTTTAGGAAAGCCTGGATTTTCATGTGAACACTGCCCTTCTGCTGGATAAATCCAGGCCTCTCTACTGGATAAATTCACATATGCTGATGTAAATTAGCAGCAACAACTATACAACTATCAAATCAGCAAACTGCACTGATGACCAACTAGTACCAGCAGCAAATCAAGCCTATAAATGCCTTTGATTGTGGATGTCAGTCTATTAGAAGTTATGCACCCCAGCAAAGACTCCTGCCATGGTATTCTGCAGCAAATAAATACCCATTTTTTGTTGCTAACCTGTCTTCTTGGTGACTCACCCAGGCAGAGAGCTCCCATCTGGGTTTATGAGAATAAGCAGTTTGATATGGAATTTCATAACACACTTACATGTTGCTCACATCCTTCTGTTGAGCTAAATTGATCTTTTTTTCTTCTCATTTCCTGGGTAGATTGCATTTGGTCTATGAGTAAACACAGTGTAGCTGCCCCCTTTTCCCAGGCTTTCTAATGAGAATGTGCTGTCTGATCAGGTGCATGCACTCTGCTGTCATTTGCAGCCTGACCTGAAGGTCAGAGGTGATTTGAGCAGGCTCAGGGATGCATACAAATCACATCCTCTTGTCTGTCTGTTTTGTTGACTGGTTCTCCTCAGGGTCATGGCTATCTTAAGTAGCAGCCTGAAGGATAAAGTGCGCCCTGTCTGAGCTGTAAAACTTTGACTTTGGACCAATTGCATCTGACATACAGCAGCATGAGGGTTGGTTTAGCCTTTGGATTCAGAACAAATCACTGGCTATCAATAGCTGATAGTGACATGCAGTTTACTGAATGTCCCCTTTTCTCTGGCAGCTGTATATTCTTTGGGAGAAATGGATGTGTTTTTAAGTTTCTAAGGTCATGTTTTAAATATGATGTTGCACACACTCCATTAGAAAGTAAGTGTAGCAAATAAATAAATAGCTAGAAAATGTTATGCTGTTTTATGAGTTTGGTTTTGGGCTCCCAGGTGGTGCACAGTATGGAAGGTGGGGGAATAGACGTAAAATGGCATAAGAATGACCTAGTCTAAACCAAATTTTTTTTAGAATTAGCTCACTTACTGAAAACTTTTCAGGAAAGATATTGAGAAACAGCCATGCAGAATAAAGCACTCCGTGTCCTCAAGACTGGTGTTCTGCAGGGAGCTTCGTTGCCAACATGGCTGCACCAGCACGGCAGTCGCTACACGGGGTTACGGGCACAGGAGCAGCGTGATCTACCCACACCCTCCCACTGTGCACAGACCACCAGACCCAGCCTCACAGTCCCCATAGGAGCAGTCCTGCCACTGTGACAGGGCTTGCCAGTGCAGCAAGCACCCACTCATGCTGAACCTAAAAAAGGAGTTTTTAAGGCCACCAAGCAGGCATCAAAGAGTTGCGGCTCCCAGCTGGCATCAGCCAAGGCTGGATTCAAAGCAGTGACCTGGAAGCAAGCGGCTCCGTATCACCCTCATGGGTTGCCCAGCCCCCTAACACTTCACTTATTAAAAAGCAACTCTAGGACTATGTCAGTGCCGTTGTGCCTCTGCAGCATCATACTAAAAACCCACTTTGTCTTATATGTATGAAAGTGAATTTTATACAAAGGAGCCACTCTTTTATTGGTCAAAATGCTTTGGTGGCTTCTATTTATTATTCTATTAAGAGTCACATTACTTTTGTCAACAATTGTATCTGTTTCATTTTCTCAGCTCTGCTGTCACAGCACTGCTTGAAAATTTTTGCCAAGTTCGTGCTGGAGAATTATACTGAGGGGAACTTTGTGTTCCCATCATATTGTAACTTAGTAGAAAAAAAAGAAGGATTATTATTATTATTATTATTGCTTTTTTTTTTTTTTTAAATCAGCCATAAAAATGGAACAGCTGAGGTGCCACTCTCAGTAACTACCATGTTACATTTCTCAGTTTATCCACCTATAGAGGTTATCCAGGACTAACAAACTTTTCATAGAGTACATGTGTTGGGCTCCAGTGATTATAAAGAAACAGCCTGGCCAAGACTTTTCTACCAAAGTGGATTCTTTTTTCACTGAACAACGTGATTATTTCACAACTTCTTTTTTTTTCCCACAGAAAGTTCTTCCCTATAATAAAAAAATTTAACTATTGCGTTAAAAAATGAAACATTTTCAGTTGTCATCCAAATGTATTTGTGTTTTGGGTGAAAAGGATAAAAGGCAACTGTTTGCAAAAGATAATCCCCTTTTTCAGACTAGTTATGAACAAGCTGTATCTAGTACAGCCTTAAACTATCATTAAGTAATAAAATATTGATAGTACCCAAAAACTGGTGAATTCATTCTTGACAGGTCTCATCATATCTGAAGACTAGTCCCAAGATCTTTCAGGTCTTAGGAAATAAACAAAGGGTTCAACATACAGTAGAATTTCAGCCTTAATGATATCATATCTGTGAATTGTGAAGTGATGTTACAAGATAAAGAATTGATAGCAGCATAATAGGATATGTTCCTTTCCCAGTAGAATCCAACAGAGGATTGTAATAGTTCACCAGGGGAAGTAGGGTTAAAAACCTCTGACCCCTGATATCACATAAACATTGCCAAAAAAAAATAAAACCCATGATTGACAGTGAGATGCGTGACTACCTCAAGTCTGCTCTGAAATCTTTGCTGATAATTACTGGGTTGAATGGTATGAGAAATGGGCAAGAAAGGTATCAGCCACAGGAGTGTACATACTCAGAGACCTTAGCATCTCTAATAAGAATTGATGTAGTGTGTCATTTGTAATTTAATCAGCAGCATTACATCTTGATAGTAAAAGAACTATCATGAACATTTTCACAGTAAAGTAAGATTAACAGACACACACCCCAAATCTCTGCTGCCTTAAAGTAATGTTCCAGTTGTGACAGTAGCTGGTAAATAGAAGAAATTGTGAGTTTATGCTGACACGTGACCCTGAGCTGGTCCCACAGAGCACAGGCAAAATGCTGCTGCATGTGGCACTGAGTGCCAAGCACTGACCTGAGACTTTTTGTGAACACAGGCAGAGCAGTGCTGACTCTGATCCAAGTTTTGGCCTCACTCTTTTCCAGAGGCTGTTATATCCCAAAGTCCAGGCCTAGATCCAGATCTGAGCCTCTCACAGCCAGGTCCATTCAAAACAGATCCCTTTTTATTTTTCCTCGCAATTTGTTGGTAAGTTCAGGGGCCATCTGCTTTACCTTCATGTCCAGGCTTCTCTGATGCATTCAGTACCCCAGCATGCACCAACTAGAGCCTGCCTGACATGCGAGAAAGCTCCATGGATATTTGGAAGAGAAGATCTACCCTAAAGCTGATGCCTAGGAGTTAGTCATCTCAGCTGAAGCTCCTCAATTTAGACGTTCACTGTAATGGTGGAAAATAGGCCCCTCTAGAGGCAATTTGAGCAGCGTAGCTAAAAAACTTAAGGCAAATGGTTTACTGTAAAGTTTTTTTTTTCTTCACCCTCACTGAAGAAAGAACAGAGTAGTTAGGATATCTATGTTTAAGACTTCTGAAGTGAGGTGAATTAAATCCTTACTCTGCTTACTCTCTCCAGGAAATCCAGTCTGCAGGCTCTCCCGACATCTGTGTCAACATCTTTTTAATCAAAACTTTAAGATTTCTCACCAACTGTGTCTGAGTAATATTTTTTCTTTTTTTTTTCTTTTCTATTTTTAACAATGCTCAGTTGTGAGAGCTGAAAGAATTAGCAGTAAATTTACTCATGGGAAAAAACACATTATGACAATGAAGCAAAGGTCTCTAGTGCCTGCAGTCCCACAGTGAGTATGCATGTTCAGATGTGCATATTAATTGTCATTTATATCAGTGGCAAGAGGCAAGGAACAAATGGTGCATGGGCATCTGTTTTCAAACGCTTACTCAAGGTGCTGACTCACGTCCATAGGTCACCTGAAAGTAAAATTAGTCCCTTAGGATCCAGGCCAAGTGTTCTGGGAAAATATCCCATCTCAACAGTCTTTGAGTCTTAGAAGAAACTGTTAGTGACTCATTTTTTTCCCCATTTTTTCCTTCAAAAATGTAAAATAACCTCCTGCTAATAGTGTTTTCAGAGCCTTCTGTCTAGTTATACCACAATTCCATTATGTTTTAGCCTCTTTCCTCTCATCCACCAAAACAAGAAAGATAATTCATATTGCAGTTTGGTCTTCTAGATCCATTGGTATCAATCTAATGGCACAACCTGATTTTTTTTAAGATGTGTTATTGTACTTCTTACTTCTAAATTTCACTCTGTGTTGCTCAGCAGTGATTAAACAAATATGTTAATAATGCCAAAACAGCCAACACAAGAAAAAAAATAGAATTATAACTTACCCAAATAACAAAGATCTGAATCTCTGACAATTGTGTTAAATTGTGATATTAAAGAGCTTAAAGAAAAGCTAATGGTTTCAAATATTTACCATAGGCTGTTTTAATGAAGATATTCTCCTGCACTTACAGGTTTTTGGCAATATCCATGTATAATTCTCAAAGTGAGAAATGTTGGTTGTTTTCACACTTCTTTTGATTAAAATCTCTGCTCTAATCAATGAGACCTTTGATTTCCTCAGACAGGTTTAAAAAATGTCACTTAATATCAGTTTCCATCATGTTGTATTTCAGTACTGGTTTAACAATTGCTCTCCAGGAGAATTACTTATTTCTTGTTTTATTTGTGTGAGGAGCTCTACAGTGTGACAGGTCCATGAGAAAGTGAACCCAGCCGAGGAGCAGGTGGTCTGCTGCTCCTATGTTATTGCCATTATGTTGCCTTTGTTAAATTACTCCATAAACCCAAGTTTCCTCATTGCCATTTGTTAAATTTGCCTACCTCCACTCTGTGAGCACAGATAATCAGTCAAACCTTAATTGGGGTATATTTAGATCAAAGTATGCAGCCAGCGTTTGCTCCCAGTACCTGGGTTGCAAGTGATAGTCACATGAGTGGCTTGCTCTATTGGACATGCTTTTTGTTTAACCATGATCATTGCTGGCAGGCGGCTTTTTGTGCAAGTGAAAAGCCCTTTAGAATTCCTCTAATTCTGACAAAGAAACTGTCTTTGGGAGGAGAAATTGAGTATTGCCTTCTTGCATCTGAATAGTCTTTCAGCTCTATATTCACAGCAATATACTTAATATCCGCAGACAAGAAGCAGAAGGTTTGGATCCATGTTATTTGTTCCTTATCTAGCTTCTAGAAAGTCTTGGAAGCTTGTATTTTTACCAGTTAAGGAGATATATGTAAGGTCTGTTAGTACAGGCATGGATTTCTCTTGAGAAGTGTTGCAAAAACACTTTGCTACAAAAATCACAGAGGTTGTCTTTTTTTTTATTTAAGAAGTAATAAATCAAAGCAAGGTTTGTGTAGGGATGAGTGATACATCATCTTTGCAGTGCTCCTCTGAGAAAGGTAGAAAATGTTTATGGAAACATTTCCATTTTTTACCTTATTTCTGATCTGATTTCTGGTTTAATCAGTTGTTTTCAGATGGATTAAATTAGCTTTATTTATTACCTTTCACATATTTCATTTTCTTTGGTGGCACCATTTTTTATTGTCTTTTATTTATCCATATCATGATAGCACCTAAAGGCCCCATCTGAAGTTAAGAGTCCTGGTGCTCTGAAAACTAGAGAATAAAAGGTGGCTCATGTCCTGAAGAGCCTGCAGTTTAATCAAGACAGCAAGACATATGCTACACTTAATTTCAGATACACTATCAAGAGCAAAACACCTACAATTAGTTTTTGGCACTAATAGCTCTTCGGGGTTCAGTCAAGCAAAGACATACACAGGCGCTAGATTTTAGGGCATGTTGAGCAGCCCCATTTAGTTCAAAGTGACAAGGACATATGCAAAGCTGATGATAAATCTTCCAGGGCAGGAGGTTAGGTTGTGTGACCAGGCCATTGGCCGGTTGAGAGGGAAAGCTGTCGTTAGGGACAGAAAGTTGACCTGCTCTTTGGATTTCTCTACATTTGAATGCTGAGTTAACAAAGCACAGATTTAGTATGTTTAAAGAGTCAATGCGGAGAAAATACAGTAAAGTAGCTCTGTTTTCCACAAAATTCCTCGCAGACCTTATTCTAAAGGAACTTTGCAAAGAGTAAAGGCCACTTTTGAAGCAACATAAAGGCCACTTTTGTCAGTGAAATAACTTGCTGGACTTTTTCCCCACAGATTTGTATAGAGCACTGGTTCACATCAGGGTCTGAAAAAAAATTAGTTTTGATTGTATATACATACATACAAAAGGGTAAACAGTCTGAATAAAGCCCTTTGTACTGGATTAGTGTCTTAGCTCTTTAACCCAAGCTGCAGGTTTGGGATGTCTTTGTTCGGTTAGGTTTTCGGGGCTGACCAAACCGGGTGTGTTTGAGTTTCAGTCCTCACCCTTTTGAGGTCTGTAGGACTGATTCCTTGCATTCAGTGCCAGCAGTACTGTAAGTGCCCGATGCTTTATTCTCTAAGCTATTCATCCTTTCAACCTTTGGCTTTTTTTTCCGTAATCCATCTACCTTACTAAGTTTTCAAGTCAAGTAAAATGTTAAATGTGCTTCAAGCAAGAGCAACACAGAAATAACAGAGCATGCCAAGAATTTCTGGCCGTCTAGTTTATTTGTTCTCTCTCTCTCTGTGTGTGTGTGTGCATGTGTGTGTGTGTGTGTGTACAAATATATATGTACACGTGTGAATGTGCATGGGAGTATATGATTACACCACGAAAGATGAATCTACCATGAGGCAGAAGTCATGTAAAGCACATATTCCGAAGGATATTATACAGAGGCAAAATAAACACATTTGAGCAACTTTTTGCTAATATCAGAAACAAGTAATTGCTCTACATCACGAATATTTTTGTGGAGAATTCAAATGCTTAATGCTGCTTGTCTGAAGCCTTGATGACTTTTTTTTTTTGGCTGCAGGGGACAAGAGGCTTACACACATGCCACCACTTCAAAGATTTGCCTTCTATTAATTTTTTACTTAAGCTTCAGAGTGTTAAATTGTTCAATTTAAGCCGTGAATATATTTTATAAGATCATCCTAGCCCACCATTTTTCCCAAAATAGAGAAGTTCAGGATATTTGGCAGTTTCACCTCCTCACCAACTCTGTGCAAAATATATATGAATAATCTCTTTGAACCTCAGCAGCTTGTGATATAGAGAAACACAAGTTCAAACCTTAGTCTTTCCTTAACGATGGAAATAGACTGTTCTAAAAATAAGTGCTGAATTTGATGATTTAGATTTTAAAAAAAAAAAAGCATATCATAAATAGAAATGTGTTGTAACTTTTCCAACTGGAAATTAAAAATAATGGGCTATTTTCCATTTCCTTGTGGGGCTTTCATGAGCTGAATCAATATAATGAAATGTTCTAGTCAGCAAAATAAATCAAGAGCCTTTTACTGTTTTTATCACAAGAGATCCCCAGTGAGGTGAGGGAGGAGAACAGAAGAGAACGCATGACATTATGCAACTATCCTACATCAGAGTGTGAGTCCGGCTGCTGCTCCTGAGCTGGATGCTGCCTCTGCTTAGCCAAAGCTGGGAAAAAGATGGAAATGTGAGATTTCCAAGAACAGGGCACACTGTTTCTAATCTGTCTCAATTATAAAGAAAAAAATGGGGATCCAGTGATTTCCTGAGCTCTCACCATGACTTGGAGACCTTCTGTTCTTGCATTCCTTGGGATGAGAGCCTGCCTGACACTATTGCCCCAAAGTCAACTGAAAAGATTCCCATCTTACTTCTGTGAGACTTGTACCGGTCCGAAATGCAGAACTGAGCCTGATGGCATGCTTCAGATGGGACCCACAGTGGAGTTCCTGGAGCAGAGTTCTCCCCACATGGTGACTCTGCCATGGAGGCTTCCCACTACTCGCCGTGGTCTGGGAGTCAAGAGCTGCCTGTCTGCAAATACTACTTAGAGAGCTTGGGAACACGTCACCAGAAAACCACTCTGGCCACTGGGTTTACATCGTGTTGTGTTCCGCGGGAAATGTTTGTATTTGTTTCAGAGAGAAGTCCTGCTGTTTCAGATTAAGTGCCTTTGCCATCTGCTAAAAGAATGGTAAAACAGCACACAGTCAGCTGTTAAAGAACAGAGATAGAAACTCAGTGCAGAGCCGTGTTCTTGCTAGCTCCATGGTAAAAATTCCCTTTTCATAGGGTGGTTCATTATGCTTTTTTGTGAGATTTTCATCTCTCCAAAAGCCAAAGGAATTCTAGTGTCAAAAAATACAGCTTCCGTAGCTGTCCTAGTTCATCTCAACATCCCTCTGCTCTCTGCAGCCAGCACCACTTCCAGGGCAGGATCAGACACTCTGGAGGGAAGATCGCCGGAGTGTCAGCCACAAGCAGGTCACTGCAAACATATGGACGCCCATGCTCTGAACCAGACTATTAAGGAGGAAAAGCTGTGAAGGCTGCTGACCTATTTCTTTCTATGAACAATTTCATTTGGTTCTTTTAGGCCTGTCCAACTGGCAGGGACTGTGGGACAATAGAGCTTCAGACCTAGGCTGACTGGCAGTAGATGGGACTACCTGGAAACTTGCCACTCCTGATTGCTCCTTCAGAGCAGACCATTTCAAAGCTGGTGTAAGGAGGGTATGTACATCAATCAAGAAAGTGCTACTACTCTTGCTAATAACAGTAGATGATGTATAGAAGGCTATCAATGAGCTTAGACTTTTGGATTCCCTAAGGCTAATGCTACCCAAGTAAATTAAACAACTTGAATGAAAATCCTCTGGCACTGAAACTTGATTGTCTGAACCATTAAATTGCTAGAAGGGTCTTTGGCACAGTGTTGACCAGTCCTATTAATGCTCTCTCAATTCCTGGACATGCTGCAGAAGTTAGGTCAGTCCAGAGACCATTCCCATTAGGCAGTCTGTGTATATATGGATTCAAGCTGTTACAAGCCAGTTGGCCAGAAAACAGTCCTGGACATGTTTGATTCACCCGTATAGATGCATCCAAAGTGTACTGAGGTTATCAATATAGACACTCTGTGTCCTAGGCACCAGCCTTTGGACTCTGTGAACACATTAGACCATATCCTCATCATGCTACAAGGCTTGTCATAGAAGTCTCACCAATACTAAGGGGTTTCAGAAGTCTGGAAATCATTTAAGATCTTAGGGAACTTCCTAGCATCAAGTCCAACCAAAGAGCCACCTTACTGAGTAGCCTGTGCCCAACACTGGCCAGAAGGGGAGCAGTATGAAAACAGTACAAAAGCCCTCTTATACTCTCCTGAATATCAGCAATTTGTAGTTCAGGTATTTGATAGCTTAGGATCCCTCAGTCTTGATAAATACTGTGTTGTCTATTGCAGTGATAAAATAACCTTTTTGCTCTGATTTGTGAGCAGAAAAAGGAAGTACTGGCATTCATCTAACCATCCTGGAAGAGCCAGGTTAAGTTCTGCTCCTCGGGCTTTCCTGGGAGCTCTTTCTGCATATTTTGAGCACTTTGGGAGTGACTGTGCAACATGCATTGGGAAGATAGACAGGTAGATGGAGGAGGGATGTTTAGCCTGCAGGCTACTAAAAAATATGTGCTCCCCCTGATAGTTACTGTGTGCTGTTTTGCTCACTAGTTGAAAGGATGAAGCGAAAGCTGGTCACCTCCTACTCTTTTTCCCACTTAACAGCTTGTTCAGCTGAATGTTGTACGCAGCAATGAGGAAGGCGTTTAGGAAATGGTGAGGAACATATTTTGCTCTTAATTTTGAATAAATAGGCACATGTGGTTAATGAGTAAGATATTGGTCACTTTGTGATGAGGACCCCTTCCAGTGCATCACAGGGGTCCTACAAGATTGTATATGAGATCTACTTTAGTCCATATTTGGTTTCTATGGCAGTAAGCCTGAACATTTTAATGAATTGCTCCAGAAACATTCCATGAATATAAATCCAATGTCAATTAATGTTGTTTTAACTATTGGCAGCAGGGAGAAATAGTGATCACTGTATGTCAATATAGTAAGTTAGAATCTTTTAAAAACCTAAAAATAAATGTTGCACAGACAAGTTTGTGCCTTCAAGACCGCATGAAGCAATGCAGATGGGAAGCTAATGGATATTCTCTCCTCAGAGGACAGCAAAAGGGGACATTTGGAGCATTCCAGGACTCCCCTTTTCCTTGCTGCCTTGCAGGAGTAGAGTGAGATGTGTACCCCAAAATACGGCAGTTTGACAGGCTGGACACTGTGCTACACCAAAGGCTGAGGGAGGCTTTTTGCCCTCCCCAAAAGCCACCAGGGTGGTCTGTTTGCCTCTCAGTCATCCTTATGAGCTCTTTCTAACCCTTCTCTGTCCTTTTCTCTCCTATTTACCATGCTTCAGAAAACATCATTGTATTCCTCCATCATTTCACCCTTCCCTTGGGATGTGTGTGAGCGTTGTCTGAACACGTTCTCTCTTCTCTGGGTTCATTTTCCCCCTGATGCAAATCGGAGACAGTGAGGGCCCCAGTCCCTGGTCACTTGTCTGTGTCAGCAGCTGCACTAAAATCCAAGCAGCTTGCCCCTAAATTTTAACCTGGCCATGCAAACAGTGATAAAATTGTGATTTTTTTTTCATACATTTGGGAATGTTTCTTCTCAGGTTTCACTGAGGTTGGCCATTGCAAACTGTGACAGACATAGCAAAAGATCCCCCATTTTGGTAGACCAAATGCAGATAGAGGAGGTGAGAAACTAAGAAAATTTGCTTTCTTGCTGCTGCTTGCCTGGTGCCTCCTCTTTGCTGCAGGAACAGGAGTCATCTGCATGCCAGTTTAGGGCTCACTCTCTAATTTATGTTTTCACTTTTTAACATGCAGCGTACAATAACCTGGATCCTACAGCAGCCCAGAGGGATGGAAACCTCTGTTCTGTAAGACTTAGCCCATTTAGCTCATTGCCCCAAGTCTGAGGGCACTGATGAAACTGAGAGTCAGGAAAATGGTTCTAAACTTTTTATCTGACACTACAACTGAAGTGGCTGTACTTCAAACCATCTGCCTTGTAACATGTATGGTATTCCTAGTTGCCCACTACTGCTTTCACTAGTGCCACTGAGCAAAGGTGAGAGAATAATAGCTACTGTAACAAGAATAGAGTAGGAAATAACAAGTTGCATATGCATTTGCACTGCATATTGCAGTGTGATTTGTCTTTTTATCTGAACATATCCTATTTTTCCTGTAAGGTCTAGCACAGAATTACGCAAATAGATTATATCTCTGCTTCTACTTCTATTTCTGCCCTTCCTGGGAAAAAAAAAAAAAAAGAAACTTTTATTCCATATTTACCCAAAATTATTGCTTTTACTACTGCACTTACATTCCCTGTGCCAACCAGTCCAGCCTGTGATTTGAGGACCTGCTGGATCTCCAAGTGTCTGACAGATTCTGGTTTCATCACACTGATAAGCTCTGGCTTTCAAAACCGGTCTCCTGGCCTGCATCATGCTGCACTGGGGGTATATGGAGGTGAGTTGTGAAACCCTTGGCTACAGCAACTACCTAACACAGACACAGATCTCCTGAGGTCTAGAAGTCTTGTCAGACTCTGGAAGATGTTTATAAACCATTCCAAAAGTCTGCACACCCTCACTTTCATGTGTTGATGTAAGAGTTTTGGCTGTGATTGATGGGGAAGAGTATCCTATTGTCCCTGGACCACTGAGAAGACAGTTCAGGGGTTCTGAAGCAGCACTTGCTTTTAACCATCAGGTTGGTTCCCTCCAGGATAAGTCCATGGCAGGGTGATATAGTGGAAGGGACCTTGGGAGCTGGCCAAGCAGTTGGAGAAGCAAGCAGATGTGCAGACAGTGAATGGGATGTGGATACAGATGGGGATATGGATATGGATGGGGTTGGGGATGCAGGCACACCTGTGGCATTGAGGACAGGTCCATCTCTGTGGATTTCATAATGTGCAGTAGAGTATCAAATTATTTACAGCTGTGAAAAAAGTTGCTTATGGGCACACAGCATTTTAGAAAGAAATAAGTTAACCCAAAAGAAATGCTGATTGTTGAACAGTTTTGAAGTACTATCCTCAAAACTGGCCTTTTGATTTCCTGCCTCAGTTTTCTTATCTGTAAATAAGCTTAATATTTAATTCAGGCATGCTATTTGGTTTAATTGGTTGATAGTTTTAGCTTAAAAAGTTAAATGCTATGTGCATTTTACTTAGTTTTGCTTACCATTAATTTAGCTGCTACTTTAATGAGTGGCCCTAAGCTTTTCCTGTGGGCAGCATCTGAAGCCAGAGCTCTGCCAGTCTTTAAGCAATGAGGGACATTCCTCTGACTGTCCTTGTCAGAGCAGGGGGAAATCTCTCAGCATTTGACCAATGACAGTCTCTTGGCGTGGGCCATGGACCGGAGCAGCGCAGGGTGTTGCCTCAGTCACCATCTGGGATTAGCCCCTCTACAGGTTCAGGGAAGACGTCACATGTAAAATGAGACTAATGGAAGTGGTAAAGCAGAGAAAGTTTCTTCCTCCTCTTCTATCCCTGGTGTCAGTTAGCATAGGGACTTCAGCGTAATATTATTATAACATTTTTTACAGTAGGAATTATAATTGAAATTTGTTATGTATGAGGATAACTAAAATTCGATCATTTCACACTCTTCACTCCATGCCTGAGGACGTTTTGGGGTAAATAGATTGCTTAGAAACAGCCAGTGACTACAGCTAAAATTACATTTTACCAACTGAGCTGAATGGCTTTTTAATTACAACACTGATGTCTGCATGCTGTCACCACCGTCTAATACTAAGATGGTATTGATTTGATTTTTAACTTTGATGTACCAAGGGAGAAAATGCAGAGTAGGATTTTTTCTGAAATCTTTTTTCCAAAGTAGTCATGACCCCAGCTCTAAAATGATGGGTTATTTTTTGTCTGTGTCCTTTTATGTTTGTTTGTACCTTGAATATTGTTACTGTCCACCTTGAATTTGTTTAGTTGTATACAAACATTTTGAAATTAAAATTTATAATTTCATTGTACTGGTGAGCCTTGGTAACAATTAAATTTATGCTATACATATAAATGTTATGTGAAACAACTGAAAAAGCTACGAGTTAGACATATCAGAAAGCCAAAGCAACCTACATGACCACAATCTCTTGTGCTAATGCACTCCTAGTGCATTAATTTCCTTAAATAGCAATTACAAATGCTTTGAAACCAAGATGTTAAGGATCTTCTATTTTATGAGAAAGTACTTATTTTTAAGGATATATTCTGTGTCTTTACTGTAGCAGAGATTGGTCACTAACTGCTACTTAGAGTGAGGGAGTCTTTTCCTTTGTGAATGCAGACCTTTCCTCCTCTGTCTAAGGAAAAATTTTAAAAGCTTGCCTGGGATGAACCTTTGGTTTGTGAAAGGATTTCTACCTTGTCCATGAGCTGTGAGGAAGCCACAGCCACAAAGCATGTCTTCTTGGGCTGCTCTGCTCCATGGGGAAGAGAAAACTAGCTCCTGTGCTGCAGACTCCTCCACTCCCGACTTAGCTCAGACTTAGGCTCAGACTAAAAGAGGCTATTTCATATCTGTACGTGAATATCAAGTAATATTGATCCAATACATAGGTTGGTGATTCAGAACTAGGAAGAGTGGAGTTGATCCAAAATCTTTTTAATTTGAAGGGCCTCTAACTACCAACTGCCATGGGTTTGGACAAGCACTGTGGAAAAGGTAATCCATTTACTGTGCAGGTGGGATACTGGTCTGTACAGGTATTCGTTGTTGTCGTGGTTTAACCCTAGCCAATTGGTAGAGCTGGGAATACAGCTGACATCATTAATATCTGAGCTAACAATAAAAAAGGAAATGAAAGTATATTAACTGCACCCACTGCATAGCCATAAAGGCAAAGGTCTGTCTGAGATTAACAAACAGCTTTTCAGTAGAGATGGGACTATAACTCACTTCAGGGGCTCTGATCTTTGATGAGTTTATGAATGAAAACAAAGCTCAAGTGAATGACTTACGGACATGATTCACTCAGTTGTCTCATACACTTTTATGACCTTTTAGTGTTTTCAGTTGCCAGGAGGATGGGATGCTGGGATGGCCTCCAGGAGCCCTTTGCTTGAGCTCTGGCTCGGTTAAAGACTTGCAGTGTGTCCTTGGGAAAACCTCTTTAATATACCTCACATCTCTGCTCCCCGTTTGTAAAACAGGAATGATAATTTTATGTCTTTTGTATGTAGGTCACCTGAACATCAAATTCAGTGATGAAAAGTTCTAAGTTGTAGCCTACTGTGCTATATTTCCCCTGTCATCAGTAGAAATACTCTTATTTACTCCAGCTAATATCTATGTATATATACATACCATTTCCAACCTAAACTACTCTGTCAAATAATCAAGTAAATAGCAAACAGAGCCAAAAGAATAGGGAGAAATGAGAACATCCAAAGGGGAGACACAGCTGTGGTAGCCGACTCTAATGCTCCCAACCCAAGGACCTCATGAAAAAGTCTTGGCAGAGTCAAGAAAACAAAAGGGAAGTAATAATTTGGACTTTTATGATGTTTTTCAGGGTTCATAATTCCAGCCTTTTTACAACCTACAAGGTCAAAGAACTACATGAGAAAAGTGGTGGTTTTCATGAAACCATGTGACTGCTGGATCTGGACCTTTCCAGATCAAACCGGTTGCTGCAACATGTGCAACGATAGCATGAGGTGTTTGCCATGCTGCTAAAGAAAAATATTGCATGAACAAACAGAGTAGGCCTTGGGTTGTTTTGCTTTTTGCTGGGGCTGAATTCGAGAGTATGGGTGTGGTCAACCCATTCCCCGAAAGCTTTCCCGTCCCGCTGCTCTTTCAAGTAGAGTTTTGCCACAGGATGACAGATCTTGTAAACCCAGTTCTGCCTGAGATAGCTGGTTTTGTAATGGATATTATCTAAAATTTTACCCTGTAGAAATTACAGTAAATTCTATTACCTCTGTTAAGACCATTACCAGTGCGTTGCACCTATTATTTCATGATGTGTATGCATATCATTTACCATACATTAAAAGAATCTCTTAGCAACATATTTTGAGTACTCTACCATCTTTTGGAGTGTGGACAAAATGAAGGGAAGACATGGGCTATATGCAAATAGGCAGCTTCTGAAGGGTTAATGAACAATGAGGAATTTGTGTATAGCTCATTAATTGTTATATTGCATCCCTTTATCTAAATTGTTAGTGGCCTGCTTAGTCAATTGAAACATATTACTTTGATATTAAAGCTGCAATCAAAATCTTTATTCTTGTGCATGTTCTACTTGAGAATACTAATCCTTCAGAATAAGGCAGTTGGAATTATCTTGAAAAGTATTACAATTCAATAAACCATATGCTCAAAAATAGAGACATTAGGTTCAGCCAAATATCCTAGGAACTGATGCAGTTATTTTGACTTTCCCATACAAACAGACCAATTTGAAATACTGTATGAAAAAGCCCATCAGGGTTTGGATTTAAATTCTGGCCTCATGTTCAAGGAAAATGAGAATGATAATTCCATGCCAGCACATCACACAAAATTAGTGTTGCTGTGGTACTATAACAGAGCCCTGCACAGGGAGGGTGGTTATTGTGGATTGTGATATGGTACATGGAGGTTTTTATATTTGTTACATAAGCCCGGAGTATTCCAACTAGTTTATGATGCTCTGTGAGGCGTATCTGCTCTAGATTTCTACTCTAGAGCAAGGAGTGAGAGAAGAACTTTAAAACCTGTCCAGATATTACTGAGGCTTAGCTGTCTTGACAAAAAGCTGTTTTCACCTAAATGGAGACAGCAGCATGGACACATTCCCAAATTAGGCATCTAAATTACTCCCTAAAATAAAGAAGGATGAGCATGGCCCTTAGTGCCCAGGTAGCCTAGGGATGTTGCAGAGCCCTGCTGCATTTGACCTGTGTCAGACCAGCCCAAAGGTGATGATCCCTGTTACAAGCAGTTTGAGTGGAAGACAAAAGCAAAAGATGGAGCAGACCAAAAAGAAGGGAAATAAGGGGTAACACTGATCAGTAGAATTGGTGTTTAGTCATCTGCATTTTCAATCATCACCAAGAGGAGAGTTTTAAAAGAGAAGAAGTGCAGTGGAAGAGGTTTGAAGAGGTTTGTGGGAAAGAGGGTGCACAGGCACCTCTACAGCCTTCATTTAAATAAGCCTAAATCCTGAGTGGCTTTATTCACCATGCTGGAATTGGTTAAGAGTTGCAGAAGTGTGTTAAGACATGTGGGTTGGGCAGCAAAGTGATAAAGTTTTTGTCTTGGACACAGGGAAGTGTTGAGAAGCTCAGTAACTGTGCCCATACACTCAAGTGTGCACTGCAGCAGTGAAGGCACAGAGTACCTTCAGGTGTGTAGGGGATTGAGGTGCACCACTTAGAGCATTTCCATTACATTTTATGTGACATGGGTTCCTGAAAGAGCCAGCAAGACTCAGAGCTCTCTTCCTTTATTTACCCTGCTAATTTAGAATGTACTGTGATCAGCATGTGTCTGTGTATATCTGTGTGGGTGGGTGGGTGGGGGTGTGAGTGTGGGTGTGTGTGCATCCAGGTGTGGGAAATGCTGTGTTACTGGGAGCAGTAATTTTATAAATAGGGAAAATGACAAACCAGCACAGTAGAAGAATGAACACCCATATTAATATTCTGGTTGTTTCCAAGACAAAAGAAGGATAAGAGCTGGAAGTGAAATAGGATTTTTCAGTCTAAACAGAAATGTCTTTCTGTTTTCCAAGCTGTTCACAGAAACCTATGTTTCCACAGACATTAGTGTGCTTTTGCATTTCAGATCGTTAGTGTCATGACAGCTGTTATGAAGAAATATTATGTAGTGGGTAAAAAAACATTTTACATATTTTGCTGATAAAGTTAATTTGTTCAATGGACATCAATTAAAAATCAGGTTTTCTAAAATGCACTTTTTAGTGTTAAATTTGATGATATCAACTCAAATAAATCAAACTTGACTGCAACCTAAGGAAAACAAATGCTTCGGCATTGTTTTAAAACACATGGTAAATAGAAAGCTCAGTAATGAGGAGATGGTGCCAGGAATGCCAGGATATCATCTTCTTACTATGATTCGACTTAAGGTCAGTGACATTGATGTAACTTTGACTTCAAGACAGGAAATATTTCATAGTAAACAGAGCAAGAATGAATCCCCTTGGAATAGTAAAGGTACAAATTGCTTTAGTTTTCATTTCTGTACTGCTAAATTTGTATTTCATGTGTGGGATTGTAATTGATGACTGCTTACTTGTCTGGATGAAGAAGGTTGAAAAAAATGCATTCTGATTGTCGAGGTTGTTTGTGTTAGAGGCTAAAATAGCAGTCATCATGCTGAAATCTTTGTAAACAACATACAAGCAATTCTTTTCTTCTTAAGAAAAACAGAAAAGGAGAAAAGAAGCTTCCAAGCCAAAATATCCGTGTATCATCTGGCTGACATCTGGGAGTATAATGTACAAATTTTCCTGGAAATATGATTTGTATCAGCTAAGCAAACTCCAGTGTACCAGCTAAAGCATTAGATCTTCAGTTAGAGCTTTGAGGGATTTGAGGAGATTTTAACACCAGGTATCCTAATTCCCTTTCTACCAAGGTTCACAGTTAAAAATAAAGAGGTTTCTTCCATAGTATTTGTCAGTAAATACTGTAAAATCTGTAATTATTATTTTCATATGCCAATTTCTCAACTCTTCCAAAGACTCCCAGTTGCCTCTCATTATCTGATAGTCCCACATCTAAATTTCCCCTGATCCCTTACAGACAAGCTTATGTTCCAGTTAACAGTGTAATTCATTAACATTCTCTGTGTTGTAGAGGAAGTGAAGCAAAACAAAGCTCTTTCCAGTTAACATTATTTTCACATCTTTTCAGGAAGAGGTGGAGTTGTTTCTTTATTTGTCTTTGCTGAGCTTTTATCTTGGTCATTGTTCTCTCATGGGAATTCCAGTGAGCGGGAGAAAGAAAATACAGTGTTCTTTCCCCTTATAGCATATGAGCATGAGCCACCTTCAACATTATTTGAGACGTGTTTTAGTGTTGGTATTATAACAGAGCGAGTGACTGAGACTGAGGATGCTTGGATTTTATCCTGTCCTTGTCTTGGAACTGCCTTGAGGAAGTGACTTTTATCTGAGGGGGGAAAGCCATCAAGTCTATCTAAGACATGGCAATTGACAGAGCCTGATGAGTTAATGAAAGGGAAAACACAACACTGAAATCAGTGGCAAAGGACTCAGATCAGTGACCCAGAGACCCATTTCAGTTCTGTCTTATTTTGTTTATTAACTCTGATTAGGGTTAAACCAGAAATGGAGTTTGTGTTATCTTATTCAAGAGCAATGAAATCAGCTTAGATTTGTTTATAGAAGAGTAGAATCCATAAAGAACCTATGTTTCATTTCAGGAATGCAAATTTTTTTTCATTTCATTTAAGGAAATAATGTCAAGTAATTCCTTTAGGGTCAGTTTCCAGAGCCTGTAATAAAACACTTGTACTACTTTAAGGGAGAATTATATGTAATTGGGAAATATTATGTGTAATTGGGAAACATTTGGAAGAGAAAGGAGTCAGGGAAGGATCAGTAGCACACTTCTTTTTACTCTGAACTTAACCAAATTTGCAGTTTTCTATATTCACCCTTTGTTTTCCCTGCAATGTGGGATGTATACAGAGGCTCTCGCATACCTGCTTTTCTCAACTGGCCACACTGTTTATTCTAAAATGGGCTAGCTGGGTGTTTGTAAGTCTGAAAGGAGGGATGACAGAGAATGCTTTCTTATAGGCATCCTGGTCCTTAGGGTGCTCTTTGGGTAAATCCACCATATTCTGCAGATCCCTTCCCTTCTGTGGATCTCTAGTGCGTCTCATTTTTTCTTGAAAGGCACATCTTGTCCCTGATCCAAGAAAGCACGTGTAAGACACTAACTATATGTTTTAATTCAAGGATGAATAACAGGTTTAAAGAAAATATGTATTTGTGACTTTTGACCAACTGTTTTTGTTCACTGGTTAGTATTAATGAAACTCAGATAGACTGCAACTACTCCATCTTAAGAATACTTGTTTATGTTTTGTTTGTGTGTAGGGCTGCAAATTGTTATGGATCCTATTCCCTGGAAGAAACATGCAAATAAATCATTATGTGCTTTGTCTGTGCTCCATTATACACTTCTTCATTCAGTTCATTGCCCTCACAAGACCCAATAGTTCATTTTGCCGACTGTGTTTTCCTAAGGCCTAATGGTATCACAAACACCAAGATGCAGAAGGTACCGCATGACACACGTGTTCCTGCATCACTGCTCAAACTGCAGTGGATCCAGACCATTTTCTCTGGTTAGTGTTTTCCTGAAAGTCTTTGTACCCCTAATTCACAAGCCTGAAGCAGACAGCCTGCTCAGGCACTGCCAATAGTGGATATTTGAACTCTAATAACCTGTAAGTTGTAACTTTGGTTACAGCATCAGAGAAAACTGGAAGACCATTTCTCCTATTGACAGTGGGTAGGTCATAATCTTGTGGACTGAACACAGTAGAATTTCTCCATGCTTTTCCATTCAGCTTTATTTTTTACTACTAGGATGTGATAAAACAATGGCAAAGGCTGTTCCATTGTTGATTTCCAGGGTGCCATCCTATCTTGTACTCCGACAGTCAGATACCCTTGCTCACAGGGCATACACCTGAGAAATTGTAAGGAAAATATGCAGAAGTAGGTCTTTCATCCAGCATGTGTCTTGTCCTTTGCACACCATGAAAGGACTCCACCTGCTGTAATTAGAAAAGATCCAAACTTAGTAACTCGTAGCCTTTGCAAAACTGTTGCATGTCAAGAGCTACCTCTGGGCAACCAGCAGGTCTGGCTCAAAGTATTTGCATCTGCTAGGGTTTGTACTATCATATTTTTCTTTCTTTAAGGGGAAAAAAAGTGTATTTCCCTCTACACATACACACAGCCTTCTGGTGGTATTGTAAAATACACTCTTCTGGACTCTGTGTTGCTGTAATGTTGTTTCAGCTGATAAGTGTTAACAAGAAGCCAATACAACGGAGTACGAAGCCAGTGTGAGAGCTCCATGAGAGCAGATCTTTGCTGAGAACAACAAACACTGTAAGATGATATGTGTGATCTTTTCCACCAGGAGTAGAGAGGCAATAGATTGAATGTACCAAAAGCTTTTTCAAAATCCTCTGTTGCTATCCAAGTTTTACCTCTGTCTATTTGTGTGGTCAAATGAAACTCCATTTTCACTCCTTTCTCTTCTTTTTTCTTTCCTTTTGTACACTTTAATTGCCATTCTAATTAGCTTTCTATTACTACTTTAAGGGGCAAATACTGATGCCTGTTCTGTAGATGCTGAGAGCTTTTCTGCAGGCAGCTGTGCATGGGTTTGCTTACACTGTTAGGCAGGAAGGGCTGGAGAGAGGATGGCTGCTTGTCTGGGCTGTGGGGGAGTGAACACGAGCCCCTTTCCAGACTATGCCTGCATCACTAGCCCTTCTGGAGGCAAGAAAGCTGCCGTTTCTCACCCATAGAAGGGTAAGAATGATGTTCTCTGAAGAAGGGTAGTTAGGGAATAAATATATAGATGATTACAAGATGTTAAAGATAATTAAACATTCGTATGTTCCTGTAAAGTTTCTATGCCCTTACACTCAGCACGAGCAGTGTTCCTGTCATTTCCCGGTTCCATGTGCTGGGCACAGTCTAGGACTGTTCAGAGCAGCTGAAAACAGGCCTAAAAGAGCACCAGGTCCCCCATAGTCTTACAAAAGTCCTCCTACCTGTGTAAGAACTAGGATCTAGTCATTAGAGATGGAACAGGAGACTTCAGTGACTCTGGTGATGGCATTTTCTTCCTCTTCCTTATCTGACACTGATCTAAGTTTTGTTTTGCAAAACACTTAGAAGTCTGAGAAGTGTTATATAGGAATTAAGTATTATTTATTAGGCAAAGTGCTGAAGGAAAATGTGGATTCTTGGTATTGTTTTCTTGATATCGCTGAAAGGAAGTCTCATGCCAGGGAGCTGTGTTCCTCATATAACCTTGTGGATGTGGACACACACCAGGCTCTTCATCTGCTGGTTTCAAAGCCTCCAGGAGGGTCCATCTCACAGGATGTGTTCATGAGGTGCAGGGAGAGGAGCAGTGTGCCTCGGATCACCCCATTTCCAATGTAAAGCCCTTGATCCATGTGGTGTGCAAAGGTTGTGATTGTTCATCAGTGAGAGCCCTTCTGAGACATCTGGGCTTGCTGTGGAATGCAGGGGAGCAGCCCTGCATCTGAGGACACCCTGCAAACCTCCACTTGCCTCCTGCTCAAGGCAGAGCCAAGTCTGGCAGCTCTAAGCTGCCAATTGCGGATTTGTGTGCATTTAGGGCTGGCCTATATGTTCAGCTTTAGCATTGTGCCCGTGGAAAATGCTGGCCAATAAAGCATAAATGCCTTTGTCCCACTAACATTGGCACTTCTTGTTTTCTAAAGGACTCCTGAGACCACTGAAATAATGCAACTAGTACTAATGTGGTATGGTAGAGCAGAGACAAAAGAGAATAAGACAGGTTTATTCTACAGAAGAAAATGCAAGTGTAGTTTAATCCTACAGCCCATTAGGGTGACCATCTCCACACCATAGGCAGGTGCAGAGGACTTGAGAGTTCGAGAAGGTGAGAATTGTGATCCTCCAGTCAAGTAATTGAGATTACTTGCTCAAAATACAAAAGCAGAAAAATACAGTATATGAAAATACAGTTACCAGAGTAAATAGAAGCTGGTTTTGCCAATAGTTAAATATTGTTTCACAGCTATTGGCCAAGCCGTTCAACACACATTAAAAAAAAAAAAAAAAAAAGCTAACAGACAGATTGTCTTCATGTTTCAGGAGAAAGCAAAACAGTCTGGAGGTGGCAGTGGCCTACACAGAGGAATGTTGTCCTGAGTTTCAACAAGTTCCATCTGGTCTCAGACTTCATTTCGTTTGATTTGCGGCATTTAAAATTATATTTGGTTTCCTAATTGCCAGCATACTCCTGCTGGGCTGTTCAGTAGAAGTGAGATGTCCTTGCTAGATGACATCTTCCTTTTCCCCTGCTGGTGCTAGCATGCAGAGCAGGCACCTTTTCTCATTCCTTCTTGGTGTTCCCAGCTAAAAATTCTAATGGTGCAATACAGTGCTAAGACCAAGTGCTCTGCCTTTGCTGCTTCTCCACTCCCTAGTAGTGGAGTACATGGCAAACACAGCCATGCTTAAACTTTCCTTCTTAGGTCTGTCTTAGATAACTGTAAACGTGAAGATACCAATTCATGAAAGGCTTTCCACAGTTAGCAGCGCATAGCTCTGATTCCAGTGGTGGACACCATGCACATTTTCTCTGAGGAGTTCAGCTTCCTCTTTTGGACATTCTGGCAAAGACATTCAGGCTACTCTTAGAGGAGCAATGGAACTGCTACCCTATTGTGAATATCTATATTGCCCCCCCTTGAATTTTTATTGCCCATTGGAGGCTTGTACACAGCCACCTGTGTCCGGGGGGTTTTGCTGAGCCCCTGCAAGCCTGCCTGTCTGCCCCTTCTTCTGCCTCCACACACAGCTGCTGGAACAAGGGGACTTATTCTGACCACAGCAGGCTTACACCCAGTTACTATGCTCCAGGTGTTACAGATACTATGAGGAAGAGTCACTATCTCACCTGATTTTATGTTTTTCAAGATTTGGCTTTCTACAGAAAGTGGAGGCAGACAGGCATCTCTAGGTGCAGGTTCAGCCCATCCTCAGAGACAAATCCCCCTGTCCCTGATTCACTCCTGGTGGAAGCAGAGGGTTACAGATTGAGCAGCCTGCTGCTGCCTTTTCCTTTGCATTCAGAAGGGGTGACTGGTGGAAGGAAGTCGCCCCAGGTCTTAGGCTCAATCAGCAGAGTCTAAGCAGAGAAGCACTCAGCATGGAGGAGTGCCCACCTTCCCACCTACTTCCCATTCACCAAAGCATGTTGCTTCCCAGCCCACAGGGTACGTCTGTGCCTGAATTACAAAATTGTCTTCTTCAAGCCTGTGTGGGCAAGAGGTATATGCATCAGTAAACAAAATGTTTAGAAACATTTTGCAATCAGTCTATTTTTAATCTTTCCCTTCTCCCTCTCATTCTGTCCTGCCCCCTTCCTCATTTTGGTTCATTTCACCAAATAAATATTAAATGTTTTTCTTTCACATGCTCTGATAGTTTTCTTCGACTCTCAAATTCTTTTCTTCATTGGAGAATATTTTAATATATTATAAAGTCTATTTTTTAAAAAGCAGGAGTTTTCAACAAAAAAATCATCAGTACAAAAAAATAAAAATTCTTCTAGTCTAACATTAAAACCCTAATGCCAGGTGAGTTGGAGCAGTTTTGCAGGTCTTTCATCACCCCATCATGTCTCCTGCAGCAAGATGAGCCAGAGGACAGACCATTCCTGTGGCCACTCCTTGTGTCAGCTCCACTCAGAGACAGAGGCAGTCCATGCCACCCCAAGGTGCTCTGCAGGCTGCTGGGCACTCACAGGACCAAACATAGGCAGGCAGTCCCTTATGCAGGGAAAGTAGTCCATAGCAGCTCCACAACAGTCAGGACAGCATTCCCAACTGTTGGACTCACTGCAGCATTTTCTTCAGCATGGTACCCATTGAGAAAGGAGTGGGATGCAGAGAGATGAACTTTTAGTTCTTTGGGATGTACAGACGTGAAATATCTTTGATGCCTTTTCTCCAACCATCCAAACTCTCTCACAGGTAAGAATTTCAGAATTAAGGAACATTTCCTCTTCCTACTTCTCCACAGAGGCAAAAAACAAAAAACTGATCCAAAAGATGCTTATAGGAAGAGGGCAAAGACTATAGGCCTTTTCCAGTGCTGCTGCCCCACAATAATGACCTTAGTCCCAAGCCTGGAAGGAGAGTTAGATGCAAGGAATTTGTCTGCACTTCTAGATCCTTTTAAATCCAATTGGCCATTTGCCAATGCCGATTGCACCAAAAGGGGCATGTGAGTTTGACAATGCTCTTTTGTCCCCAGGCTTTAAGATTCGGTCCTCTAATTAATATATCCTTTTAACCTCCATGTATGGGCCCACCTTTACAAAGAGCTTGGCAAGTTTGTGAGCCAAAGAAGATGCTGACCTTATCGGCTAGGACGTGAGCTTGCAATGTGTCAGCTATATTGAAATTATTTCCATGCAGAAACCTCCTAGATAATTTGCTGGACTTTCATGTGAGATATCCAGTGCCCATTGGGAAGGAAACACTTGGCTGGGACAGCATGTCTGTAGTCTCTGAGAAAAAAGACATGCTGCAGTTTTGCACTCCAGCTTCCAAGTGCTTGCCCCTGTGCCTCTGCCTTTCCTAAGTCGGTTGCCCTCATATACCCTGCTGCTGTGACTTCCACTCTATTTCAGTCCAAGGTTTTTGTGATGGCTTCACTTTGTAATTAGAAGTGCTGTGAAGCATAGCTCAGAGTGCGATGAAGGATGGGGAGGATGAAACAGCAAGAAGCTGCAGAAGGATGCTGCTTTTCTCTACCTGCTCTCCTGGAGATGCAGCTGCTGGCACCACAAGGCTTCCTGCAGCTGCCGAGTTCCCCATGCAGCAGGGCACTGAGTAGGGCAGCGCTTTTTGGTGCGTCAAGCAGCCAGTTTTGGGCAACTGTCCTTTCCCCACATGTGAACAGTGGGTAGCTGCCCTCACCCCAAGCTCTGGATGAGCATCAATCAGCAGGTGTGGGACTGGCTAATAGCCATCAGCAGAGCCTGGGCACTGTGAGCACAAGGCCAGTGTCTCCTTCGCCTGAGCAGTGGGGTCAGGCTGGCCACAGACCAGTGGGTTCATAGGTGAGAAAAGCCACTTGCAGGGTGGGATCCTTGTCCCACTGCAAATACAGGAGCAGGAACAAGGAGCTAAGTGCTCTCCTCCCAGCACATGCTGGAGGGCAGAGCTGTGGGTGGGGAAAGGCAGCACTGGTCGGAAGTCTTTACACAGGCCCATGGTGCGGGAAGGGGAATGCAGATGAGGAAGGATAAGGATGTCCTGATCCTGGACCAGCAGGCATACTTCTGGCTAGGGAGAGCAGTGCTGCATAGCTATGACATATGGGATAAATGCTTCTGATCTGCTTATGTTTTCTCAGGAGACTCGTGTCTCAGGTGCTGAAGACCTAATGCCTTCCTTTATTTGTCCTGCCCACACCAACCGTACTCTTTGTTTATCAGGAAATGTTGTTATGACCCTACTCTACTGAAAAGACCTATCCCAAGCCACAAAGAAAAGAAAACAATCAAGGGAATCTCCTAAACCACTTGGAAAAAAAAAAAAAAAAAAGCCCAAGATTTACCCTTAGAAGAATCTGAAATGAAATAAAAAAACAACAATTGTAACATTTCAAAAGGAAAGAAAATGCTCTGAGAGGTAAGAAAATTCTTTCTACCTCCTCCTGACACATGCAGCTTCTCAGCTATGCTGGCAGGCTGCGCAGGCAGAGAGGGTAACTCACTGAAAAGTGAAGCCTGTGTTTTGATTGAGGGGAGACTGCACAATTAAGAATCTTTAGCATTTTTGGCCATGAACATTATTAATCTCTTATGTGGATAATAAGGGGCATTTCCCAAGACCAATGCTGGATTTTTGCAAGAGCTGCATTCTTGCTGAAACCACACTTACTCTGAAGCCTATGTGATCTCGCTTTTTTTTATTTGGCTGTAAGAAATTCAATGCATTCAACAAGGTGTAACATCTGTCACACATCCACATAAGCACTGTTTATTTTTATGAAACATGAGCTATGCTTACAGTTAGTCGCTCTCACTTTGCATCCCCCAAATGAGAATCTTCAAGGAGAATCGCAGCACTTAATTTCCAGTGGTTTGTAGAGGCATAATATACAAAGTGGGCCTTCTGTAGCGCACCGATAATCCTACATAATTACACATATATGCACAACTAGTGTCAACAAACTAAAATCAAAGTCTGCTTTGAAAAAAAATCTATGTTATTACACAGAATAAATCACATAGAGGAGATGTGCAGCTGTATTCAGATGCTGGCTAGAAGATGGAGAAGAAGGGTGTGATTAAGCAAGGCTTCAGTTTTGATCCAGAGCTGCTGCTGACTCCCTCTTCACCTCCAGCAACTTTGCTGGCTGGGTTTCTCCAACTGTGAAAGGCAGAGGGGATAATGTTTATGTAGAGGTGTGCTGTGAGAGCTATTGGCTGTATCTGTGTGAATGCTAATTTATTACTGGTGAAGTATAGCCCAGATGAAAGTGTTACAGCATGCAGCCTTCAAAGTGGATCTGCTGGTTGGCACTGCAGATTTTTATCTGAGAGGGCTGCATAACCTAGGCACAGTCTGGAGGTGATGACCATAGGGATAAATTCATAATCAGGGCAAGACTTCAGCTGGGGAAGAAACATGCAGGGGATGTAGGTCTGGAAAACAAGCATAGTGTGTTTTGCGCTGAATTTTTAGCTTTCTTTTTACCCTGTAGTTTATCTGATTTTCTAGTAAGCGATAGTCTATTGATCCAAATTCACCTCTGATTAAGTCCAACATCCTGAGAGACATTCACCCACACATACACCCAGCAACTCACAGCAAAGGAACTTCTGAAAAGAGTACACATTCTGTACTGTACATGTGAGTAGAAAGATAAAAAAGTGCACTGTAAAGTATTGTTGTTTATAACTGGTAGAATTTGGCCTTTAACTAGATGCCATGTTGTGTTGACATCTGTCTTCCAATGTGATAATTTTTTGTCCCTTTTGAGCTAAATGCAGTGAATATGATGGGGTACGTCAAGTCTTTCCACCTTAATTCGAGGAAGCAGCCTACACACAGCACTTCAGTTTCATGAACGTCCAGATGGCATATTTCTGGGGGAAGGGGTGAGTAAAAGCACACGTTTGTGTGTCTGTGTCTGTGTGTGCGTGGACACCTACACACATGTGCATTTGGCTATGAAGCCGCTGATCAGTATGTTCGCAGCATAGAGGTAAAAAGGAATGTGTTTATTCTGTAACCTGTAAAAGCATCTCATCATAACTGCACCTTGTGTTAGCCCTTTCCCCCTCCTTCAGGCAGATTATAGCATTTGCCACAACTCCAGACCAGGGGTGGGTCAAATATGGAGTTTGCCAGCAGCTCACCACTCTCCAGTATCCATCTTACACACATAGTTCCCTCTTTTCTCCTCTTTCTTTTACACTTCAGGCAAGAGAAGGACTCAGTCTTCAACAAACTCAGAGCAAAAGGCTGCATTTCCAGTACTTGCTTACCTTGAACAGTAAATAACCAAAGTTCAGACCATTGCCTACAAGTCACTGTGATGAGCTGATTGATGAATAAACCCATACTGCACTCTAGGTAGGCCCTATAAATCCCAGCTGGATCTCTTTCCCTTGCATGGGCATATAATCCACCCAGCTCTTCAGCCTGGGGCTCAATTTATCAGTACAGCTTCACTTTACTGAGGTGGAAATGCCAGGTCAAACAAGAGGAGCAGGCACTTCTCTGTGTTGCATCCTGCAGGGTGAAAATATTCATGCTCTCAAAAGTGTGGGAAGATTCTTTTCCGAGCGAGCAGAAAAACTAAAGTTGTACCTCCAAAGTGCTTAGGGGACACGCAGGCCTGGAAGTAGCAGCACACAAGAGGAGAACCCCACAGAAAAGTGACAAGATTAAAGGATCTTCTCTCCCCCGCCCCCTTCTCCCATCCCTCCCCCGAACGGGTAGCAAAATCAAAGTTAAAAATGTATCTATGGAAGGGACTGATGAAAGATTAATAATTAATTTTAGAGCAGCGATACAGCATTTTTTGAAATGTAAATTTGATGCGCAAAAGTGGCATATTATGATAAGCAGGAGCAACAAGGGAGAGTGAGTACAGGAGGGCCTGTTGCTCAGAGACAGGCTAGTGAGGAGCACTTACAGCCGCCTTTATTTTTTCTCTTCCCCTCCCTCTCTCTCTTTATGCAAACTTATTATCTGAACTTAGGAGGTTTTGAAGAAGTTTAAGGGCTGCGTATCTGAGGCACAGTCTTCAGAGCGCATCTCAGCTGTGGTTTTGCCTTGAAAGCTAAATCTCTAGTTGTGCATTGCCATCCAGTGTCTTCCCATACTTCTCTTCTCCTGACTGCTCCCGCCACTGTGGTGCTAACTGCTCCATTTCATTACTAAGACTTTCCCTTCTGCTTCTAATATTTGGATTTCATTTTCTGCCCCTTCCCCTCCCCTGCCCCATCCCTGCTTCCCTCACAACTCCCCTCCTCCTTAGCTCTTTTGAACCATCTCCTTTTGTGCTTTTTCCCGTGCGTGGTGCGGGCTCTTTTACTCTCCCTTTTCTTTCCCCAGCCCTGTTTACATGAGGGCTTTGAGAGCAGCTTCACCGTGCGCTCTCATGAGAGTTGTGCAAATTGCACCAGTGCTTTCGTTGGAAGAGACACTCATCTCTGGAGCCCCATGCTGTGCAAGAGTGCATCAAGACCAAGTAAGCCCCTTGATGCTGCCTCACGCTGTGATCCTCCTTTGCACAGTGTCATGTGTCAGGACGGTTTTCCCACAATGCATTCTTTAGTGCGGTGGCAGGGGGAAAAAAAAAAAAGAACAAATAATCTGCTGCCGTCACAGGCACACACATTACCTGCAGGGCAAGGAGAGGAGCCAATCTTCTTTCACTGAATCAAATTCACTCCCTAAAGTTGCTTTTGGATGTGTTTTTTATTAATTATTGCCCAGGAGGTCCAGACTCTGAACCTTCCAACTTTTTGCCCATTGCATGTTGGTTGTTTTTGCAAACAGCAGAATTATGAAAGTTGTTGAGGAAAAAAAAAAAATTTGTGCTTTCATTCCCTTACTTGGATTCAAATGACGGTTTTATTAATGCATATCGACAGACGTAAGCTTCGCAAGTACAATTAAGGCCATATAAATCATTCATATCCCTGCCCTGTCATTTACGGGAATATAGCATAAACTCCATATCCTTATCTTAATTAAGCTGATAACGCACAACAGATAGAGCTCCTAAGTGCAACTGGAAAGAGCCCTGAACGCTGCAGGCTCTCACAAGCACGTGTTTGTGCAGGGCTTTCACCGCCCAGCCAGACGTCACCTGCTGCAGCAGCTGGGCAGGCTCTGCAGCGCGCTGGAGAGCAGGAATCAAGCCCTGCGTCGCTCCGTGGTTTGCTGGCAAGGTTTTGACACTGCCATGAGGTTTGATGTTTCTCCTGCAGGGAACCCACACAGCTCCACAGCTGAGCCTCGGGTGCTGGCAGCGAAGCACCCACGTACACCTCCAAGCAGAGGCACTCCATCTAAACCAGCCACCGCCGCAGCCCGGAGCGAGACAAGAAGGCTGGAGCGGGGAGGGGGCAGGATGCAGGCAAAAGTTATAGCAAAGCGATTTGAAATCACCCAGCTCTGCCGGATGCAGGGGAACAGGCTGCGGCGCGACACTCGCCTGGGGCCGTGTGGGGACAGCGTCCCACACACACTGCACCCAGCCCCGCACCTGCAGGAGGGCAGGCTGGGCGCAAGAGAGGTGCTGCTGACTTCTGTTGCCCTCTCAGCAGCCTCATGCGTTGTCCGATGTTTGTCCTGTTCAGGGAAGACTGCATTTCTCAGTGCCCTTCTATTCCTCCACAGACCTCTGCCTCCTTGCCCTTCACCTCTCTCCACGATGGGGAAGTTCTACCAGTCTCGATGTGCAAGGTTAGCTGGCAGAACGATGGGGTTTGTGTGTGTCTGACATCAGCCCCGAGGGAGATGAGGGGGGAAGGTCAGCTGGTTTTTGGCAAGGAGGAGAAAGAGTACTCCAACAGTGCAGCTGTAGCAAGAGGCAGGCTAAGGTAAGAAGAAATATTTCAAAAGAGTATTTTTTGGCTCTGCCCCAGAAAAGCATCCCTATTCAAGAGGAGCACTTAAGCATTTGCTTATGTTTAAGCATGTGCTCAAATCCTGTTGACCTAAACAGAAATGAAGCATATGTGTTTAGATGAGCATATGCTTAAGTGCATTCTTCAGACAGGAGGGTTGAAGGCAATTAAGCACGTATCTATATGCAAGCTAACTATCTGTCATTTACATTTAGTCATTGCCATGCATTTTGGACAGTGAACAATTCTGGCAAGGAATTTTTTTACTAATCATTTCACAACATTTGATAGCTTTAATGAAAATACAACATTCCCTGTTCCTTTGAAATAAGGTTCTCTCCCTAAAAATACCACAAAAAAATAAATAGACCAAACCATAGATTTTGTAATTGCAACTTTTCTTGAGGAGCTAACAAATAGCACTGGAATGTAAGCTGCTGTCTGTGTCCGCTCTGGGTCATTTCACCAGAGAGAGACATCTTGCATAACCATGAAAGGAGACAGAACTGTCATTTAAGTCTTGAAACACAGAATAAACTTTTCCCATCCATTGTTCCCTTGTATATGTGTAAACGTTACCTTTAGTGGGCATGATTTGATTTAGACCTTCCCCACATTGCAGCTGGTTTAATGGAATGCCATAATAGTGTCACACGGTTATTCTTGAAAAACAGCTACTAAATGTTGATGTTACTTATTGTAGCAATATTTATGTGAGAATGCTGCAAATACTTGGGAAAAGGTTTTAAAGGTTGAAAGGCGAGTATAACCATAAATTATGAGAAATGCTGCAGTTGGGAAGTGACATAAAGTTCAATGGCCTCAGCTGTCGACACTGTGTGTTCATTGTTTTGGACACTCATGTGACTGCGTCTCAGCCAGCCAAGGGCTGGTTCTCTCCCTTACTGGATGGGATTTCAATGCAGGATTGTGGAGGTTTTTAAAGTGATTCTCTAATGTCTATTGTGTAACTTTCTCATCTCTGACACAAGAATCACCCTAAAAGCCAACCTTAGTAATCTGAGTGACTGAAACAGATGATGGGGTTCACATTAATGCTGGCTTACAAAACTAATTCATGTTTTATTTCCTCATAACACTGAACAGAGAAACAGAAGACAAAAATGCGGTGCTGACCACTAAGGCGAATTTGTTTGTTTGAGGGTTATTTCCAGGATCTTTGAACTGCTTTTTGGGAGGCTTCCACCCAGCAAAGTGTAGAGAAACCCAGAGCCAAAGCCAGCCCAAAGGGTCACAGTGCTGCTGACACAATGGGGTTTCCCTACCAGGCAGAGAACATCTGGGGCAGCTCTTGCCCCAGGACTAGGAGGGAAGTAAGAACGAATGGAGCTGGGACAAGGAGCCTGGGGGAAGATCTGCAGAGGTGGGCTGGCTGCTGCTGTCCCCTGCCACGGCCATCTCCATTTGATCTCACGCTCAGCAGCAGCCTGCTGGCTTCTCTCGGGCTGTGACACAGGCAAAGCAAGCAGCAAAGCCAGGATAACCTTTCTGCTCACAACAGCCCACGGCATCTTTTGCCTGTATCTAGACTAGCACAAGGGAAGCCTGGAATAGATAACGTCCTGAATTGCAAGATCACTCCAAACCGTCCTCAGACATACTGTGCCATCCTCCTACCGACACTCTCCTTAGGCAGTGGAGAGCTTTATAGCTTAGTTAGATTAAATCGGTCCCTTTATAAAGTTCATTTTGGAATGGAAGTATGAGTTTTCCAAGTGTTGTGGCATGCAGAGAGGCCCCCAACCTCCCCTCAAAACTTTTAAACATGCAGTGGAGGGTGGAGGGAGGAGATAGTAAACCTAATAAAGCAACCGGGGTTTTGCTCTGTGGTCAGGGAGGAGTCCACACGCAAAACTGTGGGCAAATCTCAAAGAGTGTCATTAGGGGTTATTGGAGTCCAGCCTATAAAGTCCTTAACAACCATAGCTGTGGTTCTCCATACACATACCCCATGCTACTTGCTGCCAAGTATCCTTAGAGCTTCCTTTTTTATGGTATTGAATATGTTATGCAAGCACATGTGGCTACGGGTGCATGCATTTGCACAGTGTTTGTGAAACATCACTTATTCTGCATTTATAAAAAGTCTGTAATGCATGTTAAATTATTTTTTCCCTGATTTGAATGTTTGGTTAATAAATGGGACAGCTTGTAGCAATGTTCTCTTCTGCCAAGACAAGGGTAACAGGGACATTGTACAGATAAGCATTTAGCAAAGTTGGGAAATGTCATTAGCACATAAAACCTAAAATCATCATAAGCCCATAAAAACTATGGTAAGCCAACAAGTAAAATCTCAGTAAGTCTATAATCACATAACCCCTGTAATAAATTGTTGTTGTGTAGTAAAAGCTGATTAAAAATTTATTAAATCAGTTCAAACTACGTAGGTCTCACCTTAATGCATCATATGGTGTTTACCCTGACTTGCAAGGAGCCCTTTGCTTCTTTCCCGCTCCATACATACCCACAGTGATGGGGGCAGACAAGTTCTGCTTACCTGTACCAGACCAGCAAATCAATAACTTACAGTGTGCAGAGACAATGCCAAATAAAAATACTCTGCTTGAACCTAGCAAATGTGCAGGGCACATCATCTAAAGCATAAATATGTCACTGGCCAAGTTAAATGGCTGCCAACAGCACTGTCTTGCTTTCAATGCCTTCTCCTCCTCAAAGACTGCTAGTGCATGTAGCCCAAACTTCTTCCTGACAGCAGAGAGGCACCTGAAATACAGATAATCAGCAATTTAAGGATCCCAAATACGAAAGCAAGTGCTAATACCTTGCTGCATCCTTTTCTTCAGACAGCTGCTGTGGGAAGAGATTCAGGGCAAGCTCTGCACACCAGGCAGTGCCACAAAAGTCCCTTGCTTTGCTTGGAAATCCTGGGGCTCCTATTCTGGTTCTGTGGGATGATATGAATCAGCCTCACCCCATTATTTCCTCTGACTCCACCAAGAAGCAGCAGCCACAGTATTTCAACATGTCAGTCCAAGTCTGCCATAAATCAATCATCTATGCCCAGCTGCTATCTGTGTCTCAGGAAACGCTCCCCAAGTGACAACCACTGGCTGCTCTACTGTATAAATGCTGCTTCACTCTGTCAGCATCTCACCATTCACAAAGAAACAGCTCACACAAAGTTTCCATGGTCTGTCCTGTCACAACCATAGGCAGCAGCAAGAGGAAAAGTTCATGAAGTTCAGCATATACATGGATTTGTGACAGGAACACTCGGAGCAGCCTTGCCTGGTCCCTCCATACCAAACACCCTCAGTGATGAGGGTGCTCAGCAGCTATTCAGCTGTACTATCCATCTGGGAGAAACACCCAATGTTCCAGCTGGAAATATGCTGTAAAGCAGCAGCTGATTTGTGCTGTTGGCCCCATGAGATGTGGTGCCACGTAGGCTGGTCACCAGTAATAATCTACTTATCTTTTCATTTCTGATAGCTTTGTTCTCAGGTAATCCGAAAAGGAAAAAAAAAAATCACCAAATACACTGCTTATTGCAAGTCTTTTATTCTGTCGTTCCTGCAAAGAAGATAAAATTTAAATAGTGAAGGGAGCATGAAACCTATTCCTGTAGAGTATCAGAGTTTTGGTGCAAGAAATGTCTTTTTAAAAGATGGTTAACTAATAATGTCTCTGTAATGATAGAGGGGGATTTTCAGAAAGTCGGTTCAGCATTTCTAAATAAAAATAAAATTTTCTGATTAACTTTCAAATGGAAGTCCCAAAAAAGTCTCTGAGAAAAAAGTTAATTGAAAGCGCCTAGTCATTGGTGTGATATCTTTCTGTTAAGAGTTCAGTACACCTTGTCTGGAAGAGGGAGAGGCAAGGGAAGAAGGCAAGGCAAGACTAGGCAAGGAAACAAAAAACATTTTAGGAATTACTCTATTGCTCACTAAGAAACATTGTAACTTTTAATCTTTAACTTGGCTTTAAAAAGACTATGTTATCAATTAATTTCTGAGTTTTAAGCCATGTACAAAATTATCAAAGATATTGATTCTAAAAGAAAATGCTTGCAATTCAGTTGCATAAGAGTGAGACAGAAAAATCCAAATGTCAAGCTAAGTCAAAGAAGGATCAAGAAGATCGAAGCTGTGGGACTTTGTCTTCAAAGTAACAATCTCTTAGACAGACAATTAAATGAAAGTCCAAAAGCGGAGGTTTGGGATGGTTTTGGAGGCTTCCAGAGAAATACCATTAGTACCTGGCATACTGTAAAGTCATTAAAACTAACCTTGAAGTTGATACAAGCTTCATAGAAGATCTATTCCTAAAATAAGTATTAAATGTGCTACAGAGCTGGCCAGGAAAATCGTCTATTCCTTATCGTTTGCTTCGTTGGACATCTATAGGATAACAGCATGTGCTGCCTCAGTGAAAGTTAAAGAATGATGTCCATAGGGCAAACAGTTATCTATAAACTCATTTCTTCCAAACGTTTAGGGAGACAAAATCCTTTTGATTTTATTGAATGTACATTTCTGTTTAATCTCCTGCCATCCTCTCCTTAGCACCACCAGTGGCTGCAGAATTGACCCCGGGCTTGAGCTGAGCTCTCCCTTTGGAGTGAGCCACAACTCCTGGAAACAGGATGTAATGGCACTTTTGATGCCTGTTTGAATGAAGAGGATCTCAATGCAATTCCTCAGAGCAATTCTCAAGCCATGTGGGATCTAAAGATTGCTAGTGCCAGTCATAATTTAACTTCTTACCCGATAAATCCATATTATTTCTTTTTCATGGTCATCACACACTTCATTGTCAGTTAGAGGCTCAGATAAAGGTGTTCGGGGTCTTGACTTTAAAAATTAGTACTTGGGCTCTGCTTCAGCAAGGCATCTGAGTTTGTTCTTGGCTTTATATTCAGACCGTTCTTCAAGGAGCATCTCTACAGCTTAACAGCTATAGTGTAATTAAGAAACACGCTGGGGACAAGATTCAGACTGCCAGTTTCACCTAGGAAAACCACAAGCTTGTTATTCGGAGACAAAAATTAGGAGTACTGAAGGAAAGGTTCCTTCTACCAAGACTCCATATGCAGTCCATTGTGAGAAGCAAGCATCTCCAGGAAGGAGTTCATGCCACGTGCCTTAGGTAGCCGTCTGAGATGAAATAGTTATGAGTTGCAGAATCATGCTGTCTTGTGTTTAGTGTCATAGCAATGTATAGATCTAAAGAATACAAATCTTTATGATCCCCCTCTCCTCTTGTGCTCTCTTTCCTCCTCACTTTGTCCATTGGTTTGAAGAGACATACTGCTACAAGCAGATCTTTTTGGTCTTCCTCTCTGCCCCTGACATCTTTCAGACCATGGTGCCTTCCTGGCTGGTGGGCAGGACTTGCTTGGTCAGTCTTTCACCTGTGTTTCCCCAACATCTCCTGAGAAATCCTTTCTTCTATAACCTGTGTGTCCTTTAATTGTGTGAACTTCTGATCAGCTTCATCAGACAAGTATCTATAATTTATTTCTCTTCCCTTCTGGACTAGATAAGAAAAATGAGTTTTCTCTAGGCCAAATCCACCTTTTTCCCCTAATGATCTCTGTTTGAATTTCCCATCAGCAGAAGACAAGTTTCTATCATTAACCTGTCTTACATGGAGAAACCTCTCCCAGCCCTTCCTCAGTTTCTTCCCCAATAAGGAAGTAAAAACACCAGATAATTGATCTGAGTTCCATATTCAAAGTAGATTTATATGGAGAATCCCTGGTGTCAAAAATGGTAAGCTCTCCATAGGCAGAATAGCCAGCCAAGAGCGCCCAGCACTGCACAGCACTCTGAGACTTCACAGCACCAGTTAAACTCAGGCTCTGTGTCTTTTTTATTCCTTTCTAAGATACGTATTTGTGCTTTTCATTGACAACTATTGAGACTAAGATACATATTTGTGCTTTTCGTTGACAACTATTGAGATTGCAATATTTTTAAGAGTTCATTGTTGCATTAAAACTCCCGCTGCAAATCTCAGTATGTAGACATACTGAAGCAGTGGTGAAATGGTGGCAGCAAATTGGGAAGAAGAAAAAAATAAATATTTTTAAAAGCAAGTAATTAGTACCGGACTGTGTCACATGATTTCTAAAAGGTCCCAGATGTGACAACCAGAGCAGAACTAAGCATGTAAGACAGAAAGGTTTTTGCACCTTGAACTACTGAAGAGACCAATCACACAAATTTCTGCCTTGGAGGCACAGTGAGCTGAAGATGCATTTATTTGTGTGGCCCTACCTCTCCAGCCTTCTTCCTGTGCTTCTACAGCAAGACCTAGCAAGATTAAACACAAGCACATTCCCCTGCTAAGCCTCTCACTTTGCACTGAAACAGGCAGCAGTCCCCATGGGACAGCTTATCCCAGCCTGCTCTGAACCGTGCTGATGCCTTTTTCTTGCGTGATGGCTCTCTGCCAAAGGAGCAGAACTGCCCGCTGTGGTGGATCCTGACACTGCAATAGCCACATGAGCAAGCAAAATGCATCCTCTTCTCCTCCTGTCGTATCCCATCACTGGTGAGTGCAGACGGATAGTCCTCCAATCTTTACACTGCAATTAGTAACAGTCAGGGCTTCACAACAACAGGCAGCTTCCAGGTAGTACTCCTGTGTAAGGGATGTCAGTCTTTCCACATCTGTGGCTGAAATACTAAGGAGAAACAAGGCAGGAGCTCTTGCTCAAAACCAAATCCTCTCAGCCGCAATTATCTTACTCTTTGCCTAAAAATAAAACCAACACATTCAGAGTCTTAGCCCGTTTGCTGTTGCTTGAGCTTTGTTATGCTGTTGCCTTCAATAACGCTTGGCTTTTCTTCCCAGATCTAGGTGAAGGTGGTCCATGCTGAAGTCAGTTATCTCTGTAAGAAAAAATTCAATATAAAATCTCTGCCTTTGGCTTTTCTCAGCACTTGCCCTTTCACTCACAAAGCTTGTTTATGGTGCAAACGATTTACAGAAGTCTGACAGCAGTTCAACAAGGTGAAAAGCGAAAGGCAGAAGAACTCCACGTTTTTGTCATGTCATAAACATGATAGAACAACAAAAACAATTCCATTTTCTGCTTTCTCCTTTCAGTAGTGATAAAGTCAGATCTCTGAGGAGGTATTACTTTGAAACTAACACTTAAATATGTGCCTTTGAGGCTTTTTTCCCATTGTTTTCCCTTTAAAATGAGTTTAAAAATACATTGGGGATTCAGTAGTATCTATAATTCTGTCTCTAGATTTCTGCTTCTCTGAGATTTGCCTCTTTGTCTCTTTTATTCCAAAACTATCTCTGGTGTAAACAGGTGCAACTGTCTCATCTTCCGTGAAGCTCCACCCGTACAGCCAGACATGCCAAACCAGACATTTTGGGAATGCATCTGCTGCAGTTCCTTCCTTACTTCCATACCTGCAGGTCAGTGCCAGGTTCTCTTTTCCTCTACTCCCCACGGTGATCCTCCACGGAGCAGAACAGAAAGTGAGCCATGACACCATCCCCCAGCACTTGGGTCCCTCAGCTTGCACATGGTTCCATGTTGACCAGTACTGTCACATGCCTGTCATGAGGGTGTCCCACATGGAGGGAAAAAAGCATCTCAGCAGTCTCAAATCAGCTTTCTGCAAGTCTGGTAACACCTGCTTCTTCAGTGAGCCACCTGAAGAGAAAGTGATATCAAGCCCAGCCAATACATTGAAATGACTGCAGCAGGAGAAACTACTACTCAGTTATTACCCAGATTATTATTTTTACCCTTTTTCTTTCTTTTTTCCCCGTAAACCTCAGCACCAATTTTATCCAGAATATGCTATGAAAAGGGAAGAGGAGAGGGGAAGGGGAAGGAAGAAGATTGTTTTCTGGCTGACAGGCAGAAGCACATCCAAGCTGGTCTTTTGGAATATTTTGACCCAAAATGGACTCTTGTAAACTTGTAGCTAAAGCACACAAATGCATCTCCAGATAAGACATGGGTATGCCTCTAAGACGATACTGGTCTATGACCTAGGTTTAAATTGGAAGTATTTACAATGGCACTGAAAACTCTTGAGAAAGTCACAAATGCTCGCATACAGTTGCTTCCGCCATTGGATCCAAAGACCAAATCTGGGACTCTGCTCATACTCAGCCCTCTAATTTGTTTCAAAACTGTCTATCAGTGGGTACACATGCAACCAGCAAAGCATGACTGGTATGACTGGCTGTTGGCTAGCATGCCACTCTGTCAATCATCCTCCAAATAAACAAACAAAACAAAACAAAACAAAACAAAACAAAACAAAACCAAGGTGTGCTTTTTCATTAATTGTGTGCCACAGTAGGATTTACTGACAAAGGAGACAGAAAACACCAGAGAGAAATGCATTTCCAACTATGTCCACTGCGCTAAGACCTCTTCTTCCCCAAGAAAGATTAAAGGATATTTTAAATTATGTGAAGAAGATAATGTTTTTAAGCTGAATTAAATTTACAGACATACACTGACTTTCTGTAAGGTTGGTCAATGATCCAAAATAGTTCTGAGTCAAGATTAATGTTTATAATCTCTTGGCCCCAGTGTTATTGGGGGCTATTGAGGACAAGTTCACACAGGAATTTAGTCTAAGGGTGATCTTTTGACTTCAGTGGGTTTGGTACACTTCAGTGCGCTCAGGATGTTAGAAAGTGCCCTAGAATATGTCTGTTGCAATTCAAATCTATGAAGTTATTTGAATTAAAAGGAAACAATGACAGAAATGTGAAAGGGTAGAATAATTTTTTCAAATTATTCTGCTTCCTCTCTCTGGTACAGGTTTCCTGAAGTATTTGGGCAAAACCTTTCATCAGCACATAGATTTCCCCCCCTCCAAAATGAAGAAAGTAGTACTTGCCATCTGCACAGATGGGTTCTAAGAGAGGTAGGTGAGGAAAGTTTGCAAAATGTGCTGATACCCCCAGGTGACAGGGTTAGAAAAGTAATATTTGCTGCAGTCACCTTATTTATTCTGCTTGAAGAATGATAAGGACCACATTTTCAAAGGGGTCTCAATTCATCTTTCTGTTTGAACAGACAATGTTAAACAGCAAACCTCAATCGTGTGCTTTTCCTCACTTGGATTCTGTCTTTGCCCTCAGTGGAAGGAAAAGTCCTGTAAATGTATTTGCATTTCGTAAGAGCAGCTCTCAGCTTCTATCTGCAGCACCCAGAAGCCAGCACAGGGGTGCGGAGGGGAAGCGCGGGCGGGGAGCGCTGCTCTGTGCCCCTGCTGTGCCTCGTGAAGAGAAAGGGTTTGCTTTTCTCCCTTTTCCTCCTGCCGAAGGAATCCTGGGGGCGGGCTGGGAAAGGAATCCTGATCACTGCTGGAACGGAGAGGGGGAGGAAGCTCATTCATTCACCACCCTCTGGGCCAGGCTCGTACTCGCCTGTTCCTTGACCGATTGAGTCACGTGCTTTTCGTCTGTCTGCTGACCCCAGGAGATTATTTTCTCCCTGGTCCTTGTGTCAGCTGGATGTGACATTGAAAACTACACCTGGGATGATCTCCTCTACACCAGACTAATGCATCCCACCTCCTCATCCCCACTATCCTTTGTGTTCCTGCAATGCCCTTCAGGTTTGTCCTGCATAGCCTGGAAATACTCATTATATGCCACCAAGGACAGCACCCTGTGTAAGGCACCCATCATATGATGCTCAACGCATTTAGCGTAATTCTCAATGTAGTTCTAGTATCAACCCAGCTGACCCTGTGGGGATATTTAGCAACGGTCCTGGCTTAGAGCTCTGCAAAGTCAATGGGAATTTTTTAATCTAACTTTCTTAAGAAAAAAGGGGCTTGCACGGTCATGCTGGTTTTTCACAAACTGTGTTCTTGTGGGTGTAAAAGACAGAGGTACCATTGCCCCTCTACCCCAACTTCCTCCTGAACTCATGAGCACTTTCAGCTTAACCCAACAGAAGTGCACAATGTTCAAAGCCATTCTTCTTCCTAAATGTTTCATGCGGAGAAGCAAATGGCAGAAGAGACAGACCTTTCCAGTGCCGTCTCTGGGAAGGCAGCTACAGGCCACTTGTGCCCACCAAGAGATGCCAGAGAAGAGAGCAGAGGGAAAAACACCCCAACCCCCACATGCACTCTGCTCATTCCTTGAGCCCTACTAAACACTATAGGATCCAGCCAGAAGACACCATGCAATAGGAAATCAATTTTTGTAAATCTCGGTGCTAACAGAGCAACTTATTAGCTTTGCTTGCAGCAAGCACCTTTTCTGAAATCCTTTTCTGAAAAAAATAAAAAGTAAAACATTTTTTTGAGGATGGCTATTTCTTGCTATATCTGTTTCAGGACAAACTGGAGCAGTGGTACCACTCTTTTCTGATTCTGTTTATGTAGTTGCAACATTAACTGATGTTCATTGGCAAGACATCAGATTTCTCCCTATCTTGTACTTTTCTTTGAGTCAAAACTCCAACCAATCATTTTGCTTTAAATAAAATGCAATCACAAGTTAGTAGAATTGATTGTGGATAAGATTACTAGACTGGAGGAAAAGGTGTGGAGGTATTTCCCTATGAATCAATTTCCTGGGAAAAAAAAAAATTTAAAAAAGCAGCTGAACGAAATCTAAAGTCCAGTGTAAGTTCTACAGCAGCTGTAAACTGGATGGACAGACACAAGCAGGAAGTCATCGTGTAGATACCAAAGCAAGTTATTTAAGTTAGCAACTTACAGAAGCCTGGAGGACCAAGGGATGTGAAGGATGTATGCAGAAGAGCAGAATCATGACCTCTCCAGATGTTTTCACGCTAACAACACCCTTCTCCTCCACTGGGCTTTTAAAGGTTGTAACACAGAAAGATGCTGGTGAAGGGAATGTTTTGTTTAATTGATATCCGTGCATTGTCCTCTTGCACTGGTATTTGTTAGTTTCAGCTTCACAGGGTCCTTTGTCTCAGAATCAGAATGGAATCAGTATGTTACCTTTTGAACCACTTACACCAGTCTCAGATCTTATCTGTGCTGACATTTTACTATGATCAACATCAGCAGTGAACTTGGCCCACTATGTTCGTTATGACACCTGTCCCTTATGGCTTTGAGACCTACATATTCCTACTAATATCAAAAAACCTCTGTATGAGTCTTGATATTTTATGGGTTTGCTGGCATCAAGGTCACAAATGAGATCTTCAGTGTCCAGTGTGCACTTTGGGATCTACAGCTGAAAACAATGTGCAAGGTGTCAGTAAAAATAATATGATGTGCTGTTTACCAGCAATCAGATTTATTAACCAAATTCAGATTCAGCAGAAAGCATGAATTGTTTGGAACTCAGCTGAATTCAGTGGAATAACTGGAATGGATGCCATTGCAACAAACTTGAAATCTGGTCCTATGTCTTACTGTATTCTACTCTGTTTAAACTTTAATTCAAAACTAATAGTGGTATAACTCACGATTTTGGTGAAGAGATTTTTGAACTCCTCCATTCTACTGACAAATTTTTAAACTGGATTTATGCACCAATCTTGAAATGGATCATTCGGTTAATGGCGAATTTGTCGAGAAAAGGACTGATTAATGAGCCAGCTGGATCAGAAAGGATTTTGATATACTTTCCTTTGACAGCCTTAGTGGGAGAAGCTCAGGTAGGTGTCAAAACACATCTTTTGCTTTCTTTCATACCTGCTTTGTTGATAAGACTGGCTGTAAGGTACAATCTCCTTCCTGGAGTAAAGACTTACAGTATGGGGTTTTTTTTTTGTATTTTGGCTTGCTGTTTTACCTAATCATGTAAAATTAACTGTGGACAGCAAAATGGCCAGGGAGGCCCACCTGACTTGGGGAGCCACAGGAGGCAGGGCACATTGTTGAGGCAGCATGCATCACCCCAATAATGGCTCCAACCCACAGGACAAATGCAGCTCCTCCTGCTGCCTGCGGGGCTGAGCAGCTGGGAGGTCAAGTCAGTAATGTCAGTGACTCAATATTTCATCCTCATGGAATACTTGTATTTCTGTGTCTCCGGAACTGAATAAGGGAAAAATAAATCAAAACCAAATTTCAATTTAGTTTTGTAAAATATAATTAGATGACAATGCACTCGAAACTTTTGACAGTGTCACTTCTAGAAAGCAAAAGCCTAGGTAGCCTTCCAGTCCTACTAAGTTGTTTCAAGTTGATCAAGATCTCTTTCTGTTACACAGCAAAACTCCTTTTTGAAACTTCTGCAGAAATTTTTGATGCCTTTTTCTGTTGCCTTTTAACTATTTGCATATCCCATCTCTCTTCTCTGACTGTCTTTTAGCTGATTATTTCGACTTGTGTTGGTCATATTCACCCTACAGTCCATCTAGGCAGACGTATAATTGGATGTACTGGAGTTTCTCCATTGACATGCTCTGAGCTAATGGGAATAAATTAAGTTCATGCAAAAGCTTTACATGATCCAGATTCAAAATACCCCCAAGTGCAATCAATGCCTCTGTGACTGTTTGATCCTTTTATTTCAACATGGGTAATCCTACATCTTGTTTGTGATTCTGTTTTATCTGTTTCGAATTGTGTTGCTATTATTCAGTTATCTTAAGTAAATTACCATTTTCTCCTAATCATCTTGGATTATCACCTTCTCTTTAACCTTCCTTCCTTAAGAGCTTGGAAAAGAACTGTGGGGTGGGTTGAAGGGAAAGATGGTCGTATGTCTGACCATCTAGTCACAAAAAAATTTCTCTAAAGTCCAGTTTGATTTCCATAATACTGAGGCTGTGTTGGTTTGAATTTTTAATTATTTATTACAGTCTTCAGAGTGTGGCAATGTGACTGACCTATTGCTTTTTAATTATTTTTGTTGGTTTTGATACTATTAACCATGACATTTTGCTGATCCAGCTATATTACTCTTTTCGTTTTGGCACTGAGATCATTCAATGTCTCTGTCCATCTCTGTCAACAGAAAGTCAGCCTCTTCTCAAAAGATCACTTTGTCTGATGATGTCTGTTGGAAAAGATGATTAAATCCTCACCTCCAACTTGTAGGTATGAATTTGGGTTAGATTTTTGTCTCTTCTGGCACTGTGTAGATTTCTGGCTCCAATAAAACAGTAATATCCTAGGGTTGTTTTAATCTTGCTTCAACATGAAAAGGAACACATAATAATTTCAATAAAGGGATGTCAGCAAGACAAGCTTTTATTAGCAGTCCCATGCCTATTACAAAAGCTCATTATCTTTCCTCCATTTAGTGACTGGAGGAGGGAGAGTTTCGAAAGGAGGCAGATTCCCCAGTTACTCCTGGAAACCCCTGAGACATCAGTGCCCACTACTCTCTGTTTGCATGGGTTGCACTCCTGTTTTGCCTGGTTCCAAGATTGTTATTAGCTGCATCTACAAATACCATTTGTAAAATGGTAAAATTCAATACACTTTAGACTTTACAACTTTTCTCAACCACGTGTAAAAAAGGAAGGAGCTGGAAGAAACTGGGCTATGCTGGTCGGGTAGAACAAGTTGTGAAAAATCGCTTCTATTTCCATAGCCAATCACTGAAAATGAAAGCTAGAACATGAAGCTTTCCTCTGGGACTGTGTGGGTGAGTCTGAGCTCCTGAGACATCTCATCTCTGGTTCACGCAGAACCAGCACCTGGTCAAAGAACCTGTACCAGGTTTCAGTCAACCATTGCTCTGTGTTCATTTATAATAATGGAATCATTCAGGTGGGAGAAGACCAAAGACCAAAAATTAAATCTAAAACTTGTCCTTTCAGATTGTATGGCTTTACAACCTAATAAAAGAAGAAGGAAAACATTGGAAAGAGGAAAAGGAGAAAAATCCTGATGGGTCAATATAAGCCCCAGAAAACATAGATCTCCACAAAGCCTTTGGGTTGGGACTTGTCTAACCAAAAAGTCATCCTTCTCTTCAAGCAGTAGTAGATAAGAGCAATCATGCCCTAAAAGTGCATACATTTTCTTCTAGGAGAAGCAGACAATGAGTACCATCTCAGAGGAAAATGCCTTCCTTTGCAGACTCTGAAGGGAGAGATGACAGCAAGGTGCTGCTGTCAGCTCTGAATGCAGGCTTTGAAGAAGAAATATCTGGGGCAGAGAACAGTTCTTGGGGGAAACAAACATCCCCTGATTGTCTCTTCTTGTTGTTGGGCAGAACCTCTTTTGCCAGGGCAATGCTCCCATTCCCCCAATATGCTGTGGTTCCTGCCAGGCACTGGGTATCCCCACTCTGCACTGCCCTGCTCCACAGGGCTGTGAACTTGACTGGCAGAGTGAACAAGAGTTCAGACTTTGCCTGTTTTGTGCAAACTTTTGGTTAACACCTTTTATAATATCTTTTTCAGCAATGTTCAAAATGCTGGGTTCTTAATCTGGTGGAACATTCTAAATTATTCTTTTTTTAAGGGCACCCATTTAACCCTAAGAACATTCCTTTTAAACCTGAACAGTTTTTCAGAAACACCTCAGCTTCTTCATTCCCCTGCAGACAGTGCCTGAGACCTGGCTGAGCCATGTACCCGCATCGTGTAAAGGCAGTGACAGGACATTAGAAAAACCCCCTCAGACATAAAACACTGCTGAGCTGTTTTATGCATTGACAATGTTAATGATTGTGGCGTGTCTAAATCCTAATTCCTTCAAGAAAATTGGTGTCTCGAACTGATTTTCTGTGGGGCTTCTGGCAGTGGGGAAGTAGATTTTGAATTTTCGCTTTCCTAAATGTACTTCCATGTCCTTGTACAACTACATTCCATCACTGCCAGCTCCATGTGCCTGCTGTTCTGATGGAGAAAGCACATTAAATGAACCCTCAAACTTAACAACTGTGGAAGGAAACCAAGACACAAATGATGTCTGACAGGGTTAGAGCACTGATATCACTATTTAACAGTGGAGAATTAGTGAAGTTATGGATAAATCATTATGAAGTGTGTTTTGAGCCATTTTCCATTTGTGTATGGTGATCGCTTATAAAACATCAGCATCAGTGATTGCTGGAGTCTTTACTTGTAACACCATCTCCACGCTACAAAATACCATTTTTGTTCCATCTGAACTAAAAGTTGATGAGCAGTCAAGTGTAGAAAAGAGGAATGCATTATATCCCACTTATCCAAAAAGCACAAAATACCAAATTTTTTCTTATAAACAAGGCACGTTCCTAATCTAACTGGATCACTACGTCAGCTGCTACAAATGAAAAGCTATCATGTTTCATCACCACTTATTGAACTCCAAACTTGCCCTGGCTTTGCTCGCAGTCCCTGAACAGAATCTCATGGACCTCTGTACATGGACAGATTATGGTACATAGTCCCAAGCACTTATTTTGTCTTTTATCCTTCTGTCTAATATAAAAATATATTGAACGCACAAATATTTCACAAAGACGTTGGTTCCTTTTTCCTCGGCTTTGCTAGTTTGTAGTAAAAGAACCTGCTCTAAAGCAGGGAATTGCCTATGGAAATTATAGCTTATCGAACATAATACTGATAACTGAGTAATGTACATTTCTCATATATTCATACACCAAGAAGAACAGGAAAGAAGAGTGGAAAACAAGAGGGAGCAGTGTTAATGACAACACAAAAGCAGTAAAGTGCAAAAGGGAGGAAGCATCAAGAAACAGCTCTGTGCTGTGCTATCATTACCAGGTATAAAACAGCTTGCACTTGACCCACATAGTTCTTTCCACAAATCTGTATGAGCTTACCTGGCATTTTTCAAAAGCAGTTTTAAAGGAGAGGTATTTAAAAGTCTTCTTGCATCTATTTCCAGAAGGTTAGGGCAGCACACGAATTCTCAGTTTGTTAGTGATGAGTTCTTTTTATTAATGAGATTTCCAAATTATGAAAATATTTGACTGAATGCTAAAATCACACTATAATCTTGCCAGGTCTGTATAAACACTCTTCTGTTGGACTGTTCTCTTATAAAGAAACTTTCTGCAGTAGCTCTTTCTTGTTTGTGAACACACGTGTACACACGTACACACACAAACACACTCCCTCAGAAACAACTAAATCTGAGTCTATTTGCAACATCCAAATGTTAGCTGTTAATATTTATACAAAAGAAAAAAGAAAAAACTATTGAAGATGCTACTACTACATTCCTTGCAGGTCTTTTGCTTTATAGGAATTCACAGAAGATGCAAACTATTCCAGATCTGATTGAAATACAAAGGTTTTATTAAAATCCAAGGGAAAGAAAAAAAAAAAAAAACACAGTCCCAATCAAGCCCATGGGAATTTTTCCATTGGCTGTGCTGTGCCAGGACTTCAAATGGATATTTAACCTGGCGAAGAAATGAGTAGAGACGATTGCACGATTTCCTCTCGTTTGAACGTTCTCATTAGATGAGGCCTCGGTGACCCCTGGGTTGATGGGTTGTTTCAATGTTTAATTGCTTTGACCTTCAGGGAGTTTCTTTTCATGTCCAACATAACCTTAGGTTTTTTTAGTTTAATGTGACAAATTACTTCATAAAAACAGCCCTGGATATTTTCATTAATTCTGGACAAATTGTGTTACACATAAAAGATGTCTTTTTCACAGATGCTGTAACCATGCCAAATAGTATCGTAATTGTTCTGTTTAGCTACTTTGGTATATATCTGTACATATTTAGAGTAATTGGTGTGATTTAGGGGAGTATATAAATGATGACATAATTCTAAGAGGGGTAAGATCACAAAAAAACCCACAATTTTGACACCCTACTCCATAAACTAAGCCTTCCCAAGGGTCACATTTTCTGAAAATTATTCACTTCTTTTCTTCTGAGACGGGAGCACATTTCCTTCCATGTTGCCACTGTAACACTGACAGAGCCACGGAAGAAGCCATGGTGGTGATGCAGAAAAGGTGTTGATTCTTTCCAAATGAGCCATGTCCAGCTGGAAGCTGCATCTTCCACATCTCTGAGACCCTGCAGAGTGGTCCAGCTGCTCTAAAGCTCTGGAAGTGCCACCACTGGCTGCTTTCCACAAAAGTCAGGTGTCGACTTCCCTAGGCACCCTTAGGCCAAAGCATGTCAATGAAAGCATTTCAGAGTCAAGGCATACAAGCCTGGGGATGGTTTTCCTGCTTTTCCCCTCTAAACAAAGAGCATGGCGTTGCATGTGAAAATGCTGGGTACTGCGCAGTGCTCCTCCACTGCCTCCACCAGGCTGGCACTCCTGCGGAGGGAGAAGGCCCTGTTCCCTCACGGTAAATCCAGTATAGTCAAATTTCCACCTGCTGCAGACTGGCCTCTTGGTTGACACAAAGTGCGCTTATGCCAGCCTGTCCATATGGAAATGAGATGCTTAGCTGCGTGCCTCACACATGCGGATCCCCATCTGCAAATGTCACCTGTGAAAGACAGAGGCCACTCCAGGAAGTACAAAGCTCGGGATTGTTTAGGCAGAATGGAAAATGACACCCCGGCATTTACAATGGGATTTTTATTATCGATGTCACAGATATGATACTTGCTACTGACATGCTTGAATTAGAAGAGACAAAGTAAACTGTTAGAAAGAAGAGGCCATTGAACTAAATACAAGTGTAACCTGCGTGCTTATATTGCAGCATTCGATTTCCTCTTAAGTCTCAGGAAGAGGGGGCAGACAGCAAAGGGGAGACCTGTGTTTCAGCTGAAATCTCTTGTGTCTACACAGGAGAGTAGGGCCTCTCCAAAAAGCAGACAAAGAGCCTGGAGCAGGCAGTTGCGAGAGGTTTCGTTACAGGAGATGGAGTTTGCAATTCCCGCCAACCTCCATCCCAGTGCAGATCTCTGCAAAGCTGCAAGTAAGGAAAAAGTCAAAAATACTGCAGTTGGAAACATTCCTAAGAATTGAGCAGCTAATGACATGCCATGGTCAAAAGCTACATTTGTTATGTCCTAAGCATACCACTGTTGACACAGATTTGGGGTCTCTGGATTTATAAGCCGAGCAAGCGGTCATCCCGTGTCTCAGAGCCTGAAACTGGCCGTAAGAACCAAGAGGCCTTTTTATCTTGGAGAGTTTTGGATGGGAGCTGGGCTGAGAAATCAGGCAATCCAGTTGGTGCTCACATGTCCATTTGCATTGGAAAGACAAAGTAACTGGTGCTGTGTGGTGAAAATGAAAGAACAGTGAAGTTTCTAAACATGTCACCCAAAGAGAAATTTCACTGGTCACTCTGAGCTTTGTAGAAACTGCTTATAATAGCAGTAAAGTAAGGGGTGAGTAGGTTTCATCTCTACTGGTTCCTTTTTCTTTTAAGGAAATAAAAGTATTTTAAAAGCATTTCTAGTATTGATTGCAGAAGACTCTGTGTTAAGTGCTTCATTCCCCGAGAAGTTTGGCCCCTGAGGGCTTTTAGGATCATAGCTCAAAGGACTGAATCTGTGACAGACAGACACAGATAGATTATGAGATGTCTTAGAAGGCCAAAAATCTGGTCCCTCCTTCTGCAAAGCTGTGTACAACTGGAAGATTGTAGCTGAATTATCCATACGAAAACCTCAGTGTCTTCATCCCACTCAAAGAGCCTCTCTAAACACTGCGCTGTCAGGAATAAGAAAGAACAGCAAAATAAGCCACTGTGTGATTCAAATATTCCTAAGTGGTCACTGAAACACCCTCCTCTTGGCCACAAGACCGCATTCTTCAACTCTGTTTGCTGCACTATGAAACACATGAGGTCATTTTTAGCACAAGCCTTATGAATAGAGACTGGAATTTTCTACAAGGTCTTCTTTTCTTATCCCCCATTTCTCCCCCCTTTAAAAACAACTCCCAGTCTGCCAGTACAAGAGGGTTCACTGTCTGGGAATTCCCTGCCCACGATACCTATAGCCTTAGAGGGGACCTGGTGGCCCCTGCCGGGTCTGCAGAACCATTTGCCACTTTACCTGGAAGCAACCTGATCTCCTCCTCCTGCCACCCTGCCTGGTATCATCTAGCAACAGCAAGAGGCTAAGAAACATCAGGAATAACAGATTCGATTTTCCTCTAAAGCCAAAGTTTTATGTTAAGGAGGAGAAGTGAATGATACATTGCAGGTATTTATAGCAATTAGATGCTGCCTGTAAGAACATGAGACTGTCAGGAGGAGCAGTGACTGAAAGGCATGCAGACAGCTGCTTGATGAAGTGGTGTTCACTCAATGAAATCTGTGCTCTCAGCATTTTTAAACAAAAAGCAGCTCCTTTTAGGTGAGACCTTTAGCACTCGGTCCAGAAGGGGAACAATAAAGGACTCTGGCACAGGCATCTCCCAGTGCTTTGTATTTGAAACTTAGAGCTACCATTTTCTATTGTTTTCAGCCTCGATTTAGGAGCTTCACTGCTTCTCTAAGTAAAAGAAGAACCTGTCCCTTAACAACTACCTCTGCTACTTTGCCTTTTGCAGAATTATGCAGTGTATGCCAAACATAGCATAAATGAGCAGCCCATACATGTGAATTACTGGCCAGCTGACCAGCAGTGCCTCGTCATGCTGGGTAGAGACTTCTGTGTCCAACCACTTCTCACTCCAGGAAGGAAGAAGGGTGAGTCTCTTAGGTCGCCAGGGGCACTCTGCCACACCTGGGGTACATCCCAGCCAATATGAAACCACAAAACCTATTCATTGGAATCAATGTCACTTCCACTAAAATGTTACAAATGAAAAAAATACTTTAGATTGAGAATTCTTTGTGTTGACTCTACATTTTTTAATAAATAAACCAATTCTTAATTATTCAAATTATGTATACTTACTGAAATTTAGATTCAGGGCCAGAAGCCTTAGGCCCAGCCCTGAAATCCCTTCTGACATGGGTGGCAGCAAAAGGCTGAGGCTACTTCTCGTAATGCAAACAGCACTTGCTATTCTGTGTTTCACTCTTTCAGCAGCTCCCTGAAATGAAGTCCTGCTGGAGCAAGAAGGAAACCTTAGCTAGAGAGCATGCTCCAGCTGGGATACATTTTGCAAGTTTTGCATACCATTATGAGGACTTAAATTGAGCCCTCCTGCAGTAGCACAGAACGGGGAACTCCAGTGTAGGGGAAAAAAACCACATTTAGATTCACCCAGATTTATATCCTTTGATCAAAAGCTGCCCCTTGTGCTTATGAGAATCTCATGTAAATATCTGCAAAGTTACTCCTTTATACGCTTTCACATTTCTTTCCAGAGAAACCTTTGCAATGTTATCTGCAGCAACTGTGGTTTCTTGGGCTGCTGAAATCATGGCTCGTAGTGCTGAATATTAGTATCTCATTATCTTTTTTCTTATTAGGGATGTATCTGCCCCTTGTTTCAGAGGCTGTGACCATATTTTATCCCTTACTTTCATGGTATCTACAAAAATGGTGTCCTGCTGCATAACTGCTCTCCAATCTGCCATGATAATGGAAAGACTTCTTTTATTGCCACTCTGTTGTACTTAGCTACATCTTTCAAAGAACACTGCCAAGGTTGGTCCAAAATTTAAATCTCACAGAAGCAGACTTTGACAAACATATGTCTGAATAGAAATGTTGCCATTGATTTTTTTAATTGCAAGTGAAAACAGTCGTATTTGATGAAATAACCATTCCCCTGAACTTTCCGCCCTAAGCCTGAAAACCTAAAAGTGAAAGTGACTCAAACACAGGCAAACCTGACTTCATTGATTTCTATTGTCCACAGTGAGAAAACACAACCAGTAAACAAAGCAGAAAGAGTGACAAGTAAATTGGATTTTTAAAAATTCTTTCACTTTTAATAATGTTAAGGTGGGATTTGTAACACAGGTAAAGGCATTTGTTTGTTTTCAACAGAGGAGCTGTAAGGTGACAGTGTCCCTTTAAATGCCTTCCCATTGTAATTTATTTGCTTCGGGGATGACGGCACTGAAGTTCACTCTGGAAATACTTGCAGCTCCTGAAGAAGTTAAATTTGCCACAAGTTTCACAACCTTCCTCAGAGAGAGCTTTTTCTTTCAGGTCATCCCAAAGCAAGTCTCTTCCCCTACACATTTCTCCCTCTGTGGCAGATGGGACCCCAACACATCCCAACAGCGCGCTTGTGCACACCCTGACTCTCCCTCCAAGGGAGGAAAAAGAAGATTCAGGCAGCTCAGGTGGGGCTGGGCATGATGCAGGGTTTCACATCCAAAGATGAAAGTCCAGAGGCTTTGGCGTCACAGCCTTCACAGGACAGAGCAACTGGTGGGGAAATAGACTTTCCCCTTCCCGCAAGCCAAGGAAACCTCTGATGATTCTTGATGGTAATTTGGCCCTCATTTATCTCAGACCCAGTTTCTCTGGAAATCTGTCAAGTTTTGCCCAAGAGTAACCCAAGACAAAGTGGAGCAAGGACATCAGGATCTGGCATGCTGTGGGGAGCTACACCAATGACTTAAGCTGATCGAACTGCCACTGTGGAATGCGAATTCCTGTACCAAACTGAAAATCAGAATCCTGTGCAAAGTGTTTATTTTGCATATTATCTCATTAAATGATGTGTCTGTAAAAATGTGAGGATTTTCAATGCCGGAATTGTTCATATCATAAATGCCTAAACAAAGCAACAGCAAAAGTCTCTACAAGGAGGAAAGCAACTGCCTTTGCTTCCACTCATCAGCATGTCTGGATAAAAATCACCTTTCCTGTTTAGTGTTTGTCTTCCATATTTTCAAGTGTAAAAATTCAAGTAAAAAAAAATCAATGTGTAGCAGCTGGCCCATTTAAAGAGGTGATACATATTATTCAAGTGATTACACGAATGGCTAAAAGTGTTGCATTATTCCCTATTTTCATTTGTGCAGCATAGCTTTGGCATGGTGATGAACTATGTCAACCAGGAACCTTGGCTGCCTTCTAATGGAGAAAGCCCCTCAAAGATCTTTGATGTGACAACGAAACTGGGAAATATTACTGACTCACAGCCTTTAAGCAATCAAGAAGTGATCAAAGCAGTGACTCAAGAATTCAAGGGAAAAATTACATGCTCAGGGAAATGAGGAAAGCTTATTACCTACTGATATTCAATAGAACAGGCAACTGAAAGTCTAATTTTGTGAAATATGCTTTTAATTGGTATTCACCGACTTATTGTATATTACTTATGTAAAAAGCAGCTTTTAATTCCAAAAAAAATTAATGGCTCAAAATTCCAGTCATGATAGTGTGGGGTGGAAACACTTAGTCTCATTTCAACTCTGTCCTACTCCAACATAAAATGCAGGGCAGGGGTCTCCAGGGTTCACCTCTGTAACCTCAGCCCGGGAGCCATCAGCCTTGCACAGATTTCTCCTCTGTCAGAGAGTGAAGGGTTGGTGAGGGCATCTGAGCATTGTTCTGTGAAGTGCCTATACCTGCAAATTAGGCAGGGGCAAAGCACAAAATGTCCAGCTCTGCACGTAGCAGCACACTCTCCACCCAGTGCCTGGGGACAGCCTGGGATATGAAGGGAAGACAGCTGAAAGCACACTGGGTTTGGGGAGAAGCAAGTGCGGCTCCCTTAAGCCACCCTGTGCCACGTGTCCCAGCCCATTGCACTCTACTGGCTTTGGCCTCGGGTTTGGTATGAAGGCATGCCTGCTTTCTGGAGAGTCTCAGGTCCCTACTATGTGGCCATGAGAGGAAGGCAGGGGGTGAAACAAAAGGCAAAGCACTTTCCTCAAACGGAGAAGTGCACTAGGGGAAGCTCCAGTCAACTGTCCAAAGTCAATAGGACTTGGACATCCAAGCACTCCGGGGAGGTTCCTACAACACATGCTAATGTGTAGTTACTTTCCTGTGTTCTATTTTGTTCTAATCAGGTGAAATCACCATATTTCCCAGTTTACTACTATGGCTGTGCTGTCGCTGAAGTTGGGATGGCCATGGGTGTTTGCCCCTGCCCCACCCAGAGCACAGGTGTGCTGTCTGTCACCCAGCCTGAAGACCGATGGCAAGGGGACATGTTGTGGAGCTGTGGCCATTGAGTGCTAGTGAGACAAGGAGAAGTTCCCTTCACAGGCAGATTAGAGATGGGACAGGGGAAATTCCTTTCACGTGATCAGCCTATTTTGCTTTTGCTGAAAACACCCATTTATTTGCCTGGTGAACCATCCACTCACATTAGCTACATATAATTTTCTTACATTTCAACAGAAAGACTATCAACTAACTGGTTTTCTGACTGCCCATTGATTGGTTGTCAAGCATCTCTATTTCTAAAATACTTGGATTATGCCAATGATCAGGTAAAAATTGAAGCTACTTGTCTTGATGTTACATTCTATTCCCCCTAGACTCTACTTTTTAAAAGATCTCAAATGCTGCCAAATGAGAATTGTACATTTTTAGGGAATGCTGAGAGGATGATCCATGCTGACAGGCATTCACTCGCTATCTGCCACAGGTAGCCCAGCATTAAGTGCTGCAGGGCAATGAAAGGATTTGATCTAATCTTGTATTATAAGAAGCACCCAGCACTGTACATTCTCTTTTCCAACACAGACACTTATGTACAGCCTAAGGGCCCAATCCTGCTCCTCTTGAAATCAGTTGGAGTTTTTGCCTTTGCTTCAGCAGCAGAGGGGGAAGGAGCAACTTTCGCAAGGGCGTTAATGATGGCTGGCCCTTCAGTCTTTCCTTCCTAATTGCTGTTTAATGGGAGAAGGCAGGTGCAACAGTGCTGGAAACGCTACCTGTGTAATTAGAGCAACCTGCCTTCCAGCTTTTTTTCTGTCGGGTAACTTCTCTTCCATTGCTCTTCCTCGCTAAAAGTCTGAAATTCATGCACTGACTGGTAATCTGGATTAAGGAAAGGAGAGGTTCTTTCAGTAGAGATGGAGTTGAATGAACATCAAAAAATTCAGGGTTCTTCTGTAATAAAAACGAACTCATTAACTACACTAGAAGGACATGTACACAGCATGCAAATACTCTCAATAACTAAACACTTCTTGTAAGCAGCTGATGAATTGTGCTGGTTGAAACAAAGCCTGAATACAGAAGCCAATGACTAAGACTTAAGAATGCTTTTCATTTTCTTTCCCATCTTGTTAGCCAGTAAAATGCATTTATTGTATCCTATCATCACCATTCATTGTAGCACATCAGACTTTAAACCAAGAAGATATGTTACAGATACTGTGCATAGCTGCATAACTGAGAAACATGAGGACTTAGCTGAATGCAGGTTTTCTCTGCCTGATCTTTGCTAATATGAAAGTTGGAGCACTCATACAACGAACCCAGAGACTGATCTCGCAATGTTCATGCCTGGGTATCCTTTCTCTTACAAATAGCACAAGTCCTTAGAAACTTGCTTCGAGCTGCTTGCAAGAAGCACTCATCTTTTTCTATCACCTGGAACTATGGGACTGGGTTCAAAAATATGGAATTAAAAGAAAATATTGGCCAAAATTAAGGACTGCATCAAATAGCTTTCAATAGCTTCAAACACAGAGATAGAAACATGTATAAGTTTGAAAAAAACATCCAAAAAGTTCTGTTTTCATATCACATTATCCATTCCTGGCTGGCTGTAAGCAGCAGAGCCTGATCCAGCTAGGTCTTATTCATGTAGGTAATCCCTTTGACCCCAGTCATAAATACATTATTCTAGCTCAAGATAATCTCCAAGTATCAATCTGAACTGATGTCTGTGCTCTTGAACACAAATGTACATTTTCCATTTCTTCCATCTCGGAGCTGTAATGCTAAGCAGGCTGTCTTAAGATAATATTTTGCTTAAAAAAAAAAAAAATCCAAGCATATCCCACCAGAACTGACTTTTAAAAAGAAAAAATCCAGGTGGCTCAGTTTGGAAAGAAACTTCAGATTTGTTGTAGTTCTCTTTCCGTGTGCTTTTTTTCCCAAAGGCAGACATTCATACACATATAATTCCCTCTTCTTGTCACTGGGCTTCTGGGTCAGTGAACATTCCTTTGCTGTAGTGTTTTTCAGATGAAACTCCAAGAGAAACACTGTCCTCAATGATGGGTCGGATACAGAAGAGGAGGATGGGCAAATATTCTAAGATTGGCCTGGATTCTTGCCAGGAGCAGAAGAAAAGAGCCTTTGTGTTTGGACATCTGAAGGCCAGGCATAAACATGTTAGCCGATACTTAACACCCAAAGCCAGAGCCAGAACCGTTAGACACCCTGAATAATCCCCACTAGGCCTCCTTTGGGTTTCAACTGCCCAGTACAATGGGGCAGCCTCCTCCAATTACCAAATGTGTTTCTTCTAAAAACATCCTTACAGGAACTCCCAAAATAGCAGCGATTAAAAGCAAACAGCCTGTAATTCATTGACATATGCAAACCTTTTAATGTTTTGCAGGAGACAAGTTGCAACTTTTTGTACCTACAAGACTATTTATGCATTTTTAATAATTACCCTTGTATATTATGTGATACAATTCCTTTAGGCATTTAGTTAAGAGAAGCAACAGAATTCACATTCAAAAGAAACTGTTAGTTTTGCTGCAAGAAGCGCAGCTAATTTATGTAGTGAATTTTTTATACATTTTTCCCCTGATTTCTCTTCCCTGCTGTCCTCTTTCCCCTTTCTTCTTCACTACATTAAGAAATTCTGATGTGCCTGCAGCAACATCCACTGGTGGGGAGTGTCTGCAGTGATGCCAGCCCTGACTTCCCAGCAGTGGAAGCCAGCAATGTGTGCTGCTTCAGCAGTACACGCTCCCTTCTAAGCCCCCCTGGGAATCGCCTCACCCTAGGGTCCTCTCTAATCACACACCTTCTGCGAGCTGGCGGGCTCCCGTGTCACCTGACAGACAGCGATCCTGATCCCATCTGTTCTGCACAGAAAACAGCACGAGGAAATCTTTCCTGCAGATCAAGAATAAACTTGCTTTCACAACTAATGCGGTCCTGCAAGCTCTGACTTTTATTTGAGCTCAGATTCCCGTGTTGCCACCTAACGCCTCAGCTCTAGTTTAGGATGAGCTGATCGAAATGCCAAGCAGGGAAATTGAGGCACAGGGCTAGGCACGGAGTGCCTGCAGTTCCCACCACCAGCACGGGCACACACAGGTTTGGGAAAGCAGAGCCTGAACTAACAGCACAACTTGTCAAAACAATGCAGGTTGTAGCAACAGGCGGTGCTTGACCTGCCTCAGGGGTAAAATGTAAAGAGTTAGTTTCTTCCTCGCCAGACAGCAAAGGACCAGATCCCCAGCTGTATTGCTGCACTGATTTCATCAATTTATACCTGCGAATACCTGCTCCTCCCTCTCTTCTTATAATAACAACCAAAGAAAACCCTGTCAAATACTTTTGTGTTACTGTTGTTTCACAATATATTTGAGAAGGGATTTTCAAGTCAGCCATTGCAGATACTACACTTACGGGAAATGCAAATAGAACCTATTTCTTAGCACGTGCAGGTCACAGTTCTTGCACAACAACATTTCCTCTTGGCTTCTGAAGGCAGTTTGTCAAATCAAGGACTTCATCTTCCCATTTTACATTAGCAGTAGATAATTAGGAACTGCCCACAATTAAATATTGATGTTAAAAAACATAAATAAATCCCAGCACTTCCCTGCTTAGACAGTAAGAAGGCTTTTCATCAAAAAACACAGGACACATGAGAATGTGAATAGTAAAAAGCTCATAACAAAGAAGGATAAACTCTTCTTTGTGTGCTTACAGCATCCATTTCTTTCTCTGTAACTGAGAACCTATACAAACAAATGGGATAAAAAGACAACATATACCTCTATATCAGCTGTAATCTGCCAATTCTTCAGCCAAACCTACTGGAACACAAAGGCAAGGGGCAAGGTTTACACAAGGTGCACACCGAGCCAGCTCTTGTCTCAACAAAAGTGCTCCTCAGCTCCTATAGCTGCAGCAGGACAAGTCTAGGTAGGACTGACAAAACCACTTTCCCAGCTCTAGCAGTATTTCAGCCCAGCTCCTTGCTCATCCTCAGAGTTCACTTGAGACTGTGACTCACTGTAGGTGAATCCTTTTATGGCTACACTAGCAGCAATTTCAAGCCCTGCATCATCAAAATTCCTGGGTATCCTGCTGCGTGGGAGGCGTGGATCTTCGGCTGCAGAGCACAAGGTAGTTTCAGTACCTGGAGAAAAAAACAACTGAGCAAGAAGCATCTGAGCCTGTCTCCAGTGCACACAGCAGGACTTGGACTCTGTAGGGCCATCGTTCAGCCTGGAGTGGACTCCCTGAGCCTGTGCCACAGAGGATGCTCGTGTTCACCTGTACGTGCCCACAGCCTGCTTGCAGCCACAGCAGGGGTAGGGCAGCCAGGTGGCTGGAAATCCTAGGCAAATGTGCAAATGCTCCAAATGCCTCAAGAAGTATTCTAGGTAGGGGAAGAGAATTAGGCACAGAGAATCATCTTTGTATGGCCTCCAGTCTACTCCTGGAGTTAGGTACCTCCTCTCAGACTTCCTATGTCCAAAAAGGACCAAAAAATTCCTCAGCCAGCTCTAGATCAATCTCACCGGAGAGCAGGGGGAAGCCCTGGTTCCATTGTAGCTGAACACATAGAGGTATTAGATTGAGGAAAGAACTGTTTTCCCTGACCACAAGACGATCCCCTGGAAAAGCTCCCTTCCTGTGACTTTACATGCCGGCAGTGGGGGAATGGAAATGCAACATTGTTTCAGTGCACCACAGAGACTGTGTTTGTAGCAAAGTTATTTTGAGAAGAAAAAAGACTTCAGGCTAAGAAAAGTTTACCACAACAACAGCAGCAATTCATATAACAGTACCAATTTAGAGCAAAAGTGCAAATCATACCTGTTTCTGGCTCTGACACTTCGGGCAGCATCCACTAACAAAAGAAATTGTGATAGAATTACTGAACTAACATTGCTTTCATTCATTTTATGGGCCAAAATTATTGTCTCAAACACTTCTGAAGCACTCAGATGCTCAGAGTACCTTGCAGCACTGTCAACTCACTCCGGGTGGATTTTCTGCCACCAGGGAGAAGCCAGCCAGGCTTGTCTCAGTCAGCGATGCTGGCTTCAGCCTGGTGAGCTTGATGAGTTGGCTTTGGTACACGGACCAGGCTTGCTTACGGCACCATCCCACCCAGCCGAGTGTCACATTCCTCCAGAAGCCCTTAGAAATCAGACACACAGCAGCTTAATGGAATAGTGGACACTCATTTGGGATGGCAGCTTTCCTGCGCAATTCAAGAGCGATAAGGAGGTAATTATTCACGGGTTTTTCTCTGTGACAAAACTATTTAGAAGGGATTGCAATCTGATGAACACAACTGAGGGAGGAGTGCCCTCCTTTAATTCCCCAGCAAAATGGAGTCACCACCCAGCATCGTTCTAAGCCTCCTTATTTCTCATTAACCTTAGCGTTTCCTTTCTTGCCCCTCAAAAAGCACAATTATGTAGACTGACAGTATCTCTCATGCCCTAATGCCTCACTACAGTATATACCTTTTCTTTTGACCCTCTCTCTTGAGCCAGGTTTAAGCCTCTCATAGGCTTCATGCAGACACCTCTGTAAGAAAAGCGGAACCATTTAGGAGACAGGGAGGAGAGTTATCAAATAAACTTTCCATTTTATTTACAGTTCAGGAGCCTTGCAGAATGACACACACTTATGGTTTGGGATCACTAGCAATTATTGTAAAGGTGAAAGCAGATACTGCAAATTTAACAAGCCTTTTGTATGAACTAATTGCATTAGAATACATTAGTAAGGGTGCACATTGTAGGTTTTATGTTTCATTGGAAAGGTCATCCTAGATTCGGGTTGAATAGTGAAAGAGAGGAAACCGTATTAGCAGTTTATCCAGCAAGTGTCTCTAGGATGAATTTCCTTCAGGTCATTTGCATTATTTGATTGTAGCTGAATAGTTCTCCCTCTGCTAAGCAAGTAGGGGAAGACCTACGGTGACAATAGGGGAAGTTCAAAGTCTTTGAGCCTTATTAGAAGGCTCATTTTCTGCACACATTTTCATGCACTCATTTCCCAGAACTAGGCTAGCAGCTGTATAATCAGGACAGCAACTTTACATGCTTCCTGTAAAATACGAACCTCCCAGGGAAAGCTGCTGTTAGTTTTTGGGAGGCAAGAGGGTTCCTCCTTCTTCAGAGGTGTGACACCCTGTTATGCCACATCACAAACCCCCCTTGCTGGTCGCTCTGCAAATTATTTGTGCCAGTTCCAGCCCTCCTTCAGCCACTTTGAGTGTCTCTAAAACACTGTGTTGGGGACAGTCACTACACCAACTCTGCCAGCCCCCAGGGCTCTAGTGGCTTTGCAAGCCTAGGGGTGGTGGCAGCCCTGAAGAGGCTGCAGAGGGCAGAGAGGTGGTAGCAACAGAGCCAGTGTTTGGGGAAGAGAGAGGGAGAGAGCAGCCCACGGGATCCTGAAGGAGGTTGTGGGGCGGAGAAGCTGAGCCGAGTAAGGCGCAAAATTTTGGTTCAAAGAGAAAACTCCTCTTCCCTGTCAGGCAGAAGTTCTGGGAAACCGTATTCCAGTGCTGCCTCATCACGTGGCTGCAGGAAGGGGACTAAGTGACAGCCAGAGAACAGCAGAGACTGTCCATCCAGACATTGTTGATCTGACAGTATAAAATCTTGTGGTTACTCCATGAATATCCATCAGGATTTCCAGAGGAGTGGCTAGTGTCTACTAGTTTTACTGAGCCATGTATTTCAACCAACTCTCCAGAAAACCTCACTGTGTAAAAATCAGGGGGTGGAATTCCACTAGGCTAAACAGTGACAGCAAGGTTAGAAGAGAAGCTAAGTTGATACTTAAAATTGCTCCCATCCTCCCCAAACCCCTCTCTATTGTGTAAGTGGCACAGAAAACACAGCACCCTCTGGGAGGCTGTAGTGGCATTTATGCTGTCGCCAGCCACCTTTGCTCTGAAAGGAGGTGGCTTCTACCCATCTGCCACCCCCAGAAGATGTAAAAGAGAGGAGCATATGGTTTTGAGAAAATGAAAGGTCCTGATATCTCAGCTTGGTAAAGCTATTGACTTACTGTCTGACCTCTGGCAAGACACGTGCCCTCCATCTGCCTGGCTCAGGCTGGCTGCGAGACAAGCAGGAGAGACTCTAGTGCAGAGATGCTGAGTTTGAGTTTAGCTTGTCAGAGCCACAGCAGCTGGTCACCTCTTGGATGCTGACAAGCTACATTAAGGCCCATTTCAGCCAGCTCATAGAAGCTGGGTCTTCTCACCCCACAAATTCAAACTGGCTGTAAGGCTGCCGACAACTTCCCAAACCCAGGACCACAAGGAGTTCAAAACTATGCATAGTACGACTGCTGCAAGGGTGAGCTGGGATCCCCTGGGCCCCGTTGCTCCTCTTCCCTCAGCTGCATAGCCCATTCTCCAGCTGCTGCAGCCCCACAGGCTCTCCACATCTGCTGGGACTGCACACTCACTCCTCGCCTATAGCTGCTTTATACAAATGCTTTCACTCAACCATGGCCAAGGGAGAGAATCAATCCACTCTGCATTGCACGTCACCTCTGGCAAGGTTAAAGCTTCAGTTCAGCAAAGCCCTTGTGCATTTGGCCACGGGGACTCGTCCTGTGCTGCAGCACATCGTGTAGGAGAGCTCTGAGCGTGCAGAGGATGACTAAGCCCCATCAGAAACCAGAGGCACCTCAGCCTTCCAGAACCGAGACAGAAAATCCTTAACATGGGGATAGTTAATATTGTCCATCCTTCATTAAAGCTGCGTAGCAGCCCAAATAATAATTTTTACCTATTCCACTTTAAAAACATAATACTTCAAATCTTAGTGCCCCATAATTTGCATATGGAATTCCAGGGAGGATATTTGATGGAGTGTGTGCTACAGCTCCTGTATGTACGTACTGTATCCAAAGGACATGACAATCTAGCATAACATCAGGTAAGTCCTAATAATAGCCATATTTTAAAGTCCATTTTAAATAATTAAAGATACAATATGAAATAAAAAGAGAGTGTGAAATGTCCATGTTAATAATATTATCATCAACCATTATTAAAGTCAAAGGCTTGGGTTTACATCACTGCTACAGTCCCATTAATAACTTTATCCTGACAAATGCCCCCAGGACCTCTATTTTCTTGTTCTTCTTGGTCCAGTTTATCATTTCTTTTCATAGGGAACTGAAAGCTGCTAGTTCTAGAGAAGGGGTGAAAGCCTCAATACCCCATCAGGTCCCATCAGCAGAAATACCCTGAAGCTGCTCCTGGTCCCTTCTTGGTGCCACTGAAATAGGCCTGACAAACCTCATTGCTCAGCCACCCAGCATTTTTTTCTCTCCCATCCTACACAAACACACACGTGTTTTCACTGCCCTCCAAGTTTCCTGACGAATTAATAGCCGTGAAAGTTACATCTGGAACTTGAAAAAATATTTTCAAGCACCTTCCTCCAATACGACTGGTGCCTGCCACCTCTGTCCCCCCTTTTCTTGTTTACTTCACCCCTCTTAGATCCTGGTGTTTCTCTCCAATTCAGTAGGAATGGGAAGGGACAGTGTTCCTGACTGCTCTGAATATCACGGGAATGAGGAAGAAAGGATTCATACTGGTGGTATGTGGGCTGAATATTCATTATATCAATGTCTTTACACAACAACAAAGTAAATATAAAATTTTTAACAATGTGTTTTGAAAGGTCATGAAAATACATTGAAATACATCAAATCAATAACAAGAACTTCAAACTACTCTCAGAAAACACTAAATAGCTACCTATAAGAATGATAAGCATTGGAAAGAACTTCATATAAAATCATTTCTCACTTCAGTACCCTCTCATGGTCTGATGGAAAGATTTTTCTGCTCTGGAAGAAAATGATTTGTTTGTAATATCAGTCTAATACTATTAGTTATATTGATTTGTGTTAGACTATGGACTGGTGAAGTTTTCAAAGCTTCAGCATTACACAGCTTATTGAAACCCCTCACAGGAGCTTTGGCCTGGGCAAGCTGCAGAGCAGGGTCCCCCAAGTGGTGTATATTTTGCTGGATTATGTTTAATCAAGTCATGTAACAATTACTGTAGATTAAATTGGCTTGAGTTGCTGAAATAATTCTATTAATACATCAAAATCTTGAGCGTGTTTCCTTGAACTATTCTACAATTCCATTTCTCTGACTATTCTCATATTCTTAAGAATTCAAATTTCAACACAATTGGGCCAAAGTCAAAATCACAACCTAATTTTAGCTGGTACCCTTTCAATAAAGAATTTTGGTCAAATCTTCTCAATGATAACAAAAGCTTTGGAACAGACCACAGAGTCATAGAATGGTTTGGGTTGGAAGGCACTTTTAAGGATCATCTAGACCCTGTGGTTCCCACCTAGTTCTTAAAACTCATCTATTGCTCAGTCCAGTTCATGTGAATAAATACAATATTCTTGGTTAACACAAGCACCTGGAACATGCTTGCACAGACAGCACATAATTATTGTCTTCCTTATATAAAGTAAAAATGCTGTGTGGGGCTTCTGTTTGCCAAACCTCCCCGACTTTTCCAAAACCTCTTACAGTATCACTACAACAAATTTGTTTCTTGAGAAGATCCCTTAGCCCTCATGCCCCAGTAATGCATGAACCCCAAGGACTGGACATATTTTGCAGAGGCTCTGCAAATATGAATTACTTTTTACCTCAAAATTCATAAACAAAAAAGGTAATCTCATGTGTACCTGCTTCTTTGAAGTGTTAACAGTCCTGGTTTGTATTTAAAAAAAGCAATAATAATAAAATCCCTTAAATAACAAAAAGATTCCTTAAACTCTAGAAGATTAACAAAATAGAAACACTATTTAAGGTGATGGATCATGTAAGGTAATCACTAAACTCTCAGACTGTAAAATAGGATTACACACCATTTCTTCTTTTTTTTTTATTTTCTCTCTTGGACACTGCAGTATCAACTGCTGTAGTCCTAAATTTAGCCAAACACTGCAATTATCAGATGTATTCAGTTGCAAAAGCTTTTGTCACTTTTGTGGTTGTCTGACGGTATATGGTTCAATCATAAAAGGGCAAATGACAGGCGAGTGTAGGAAATGAATTTTCTTCTTCTTCCTGACATACCAGGGGAAGGCCCCCTGCTGTAATATGGAAAATCTTTTATGCAAAAGAGCACAGCAACTTACAGCGCACAATCACTATGCAGACTTTTGTTGGGGTATTTTTTCACAATTCAGCAAAGGAAAGAGAAGGAAAGGCAGCCTTAAAATGAAGTTTAAAAGTTCAAATTTGATTTTAGCGTTAGGGTATATTTATAGGTTCATGGATCTAGTAATTAAAATGCATTAAAGCTCCTTCTAAATATGAACATTCTTTCTTTAAGCGATGCTGCTTTTCTGGTGATCCTGAGGCCACAGCAGCAGAGTTTTTCATACACAGCTGAAGCAAGGTGAGAGGCAGAGAAGGATGCTGAGTCCAGCGGGAAGCAGGCAGGGGCACCCTAGGTTGTCTACTAGGAAAACAAAGAGAAGGCTGTATATTTAGTATTTATACTGGTATTTCTGAGTTAATGCAAACAAAACCCTGGGAAAACACAGAAAAATATCCTTCCTGCAGGTTTTAAGTAAAACTGCCTTTAGAATAAATAATCTCTACTCCTTTCCACGGATGGGACTTTAACACCTTCTGGCAATAAACAAAAATCTTAAAGAGAGGAGAAATTTAGCATTTGTCATTCTAAGGTCCTGGTGTGAAGTGGTATTACGGCAAATAAGCATCACTCAGATTATCCACATTGCTTCCAAGTGAAAACAGCATAAAGGCTTATTATTTGCTGAAAGATACACTTTGGCTCATGATCACTGCTCAGCTATAGGAACCACAGGTGGCAGCTCTCAAGTAAGAAAAAGGTCTGCTCCTTATACAGACGCTGGCAGTGGACACCATGGCAAATTTTCTGGGGTTTCTCAAGTCGGTAACTCTTCAGCTGAAGGGCAATTGGCCAAAACCTCAGGGGCACAGCAGTGCCTTCCGGGCTGGCCTTGCAGGCTGTGCTCTCTCAAGGAGTTTCACAGGCTCCTGTCCTGGTCAGGGTGCAGACCCTTGAAAAGAGAGAGAACGCAGCATACAGAGGGAAGTAGAGGCTTTACACCCCAAAACTACACTTCCCATCAGGCATTGGCACATCATTTCCAGATCAAATGTGGGGTCACTTTCAGCTTAACTTTTTTCAGTCTAAATGAAAAATAATACCTTTTTTTTTTGTTTCCAAGCCATCTATTTACTTGGCAATTTTTTTCCAGGCAAAGCTTATGTTTTGCTTCTAAAAATCTTTTTTTAGTTAAGAACCCACATTCTAATGAAAAAGAGTCTCAATGAACAATCTCTTTGAATTACTCACAGAAAACTGAACAAATACCAACAGCAAGACATATTAGGAAGGAGTATTTAGTTCCTTAGGGAAAAAAGTAGCCCTTCAATAACCAATGGCTAAAGTACAGCAGAACTGGTCCCAGTGAGTGCAAATCAGCTACTGATTTCAATGAACCTGTGCCGGTTTATCCCAGGTGAAGTTCTGGCCCACCGAGCTCAGAGAAACAAAATGTCACCTTTACTTTCTAAACACTCTTTCTCAAATCATATTCCCCTTGTAATAATGTGCAGTGAGTGTTTAGCTCAACATGCCTCTTATAGTTTCTGTTTGGGAGATGATTTTTCTTTTTAATTTCTCTGTCAGGCACACTTATTGAAGCGCACACACTTTAGACAGATGCAATCTGCAAAAAAGGTTTGAAAGACAGTGATTTATTTATTAAATTCCTGCTTGAGAGGGTGAGGTAAGCCACACAAAAATTTTAAAGCTTCTCACTAATATAAGGCATATGTGTTATATATGTAAAACATGGTGACGGAAAACATTTAGAATATTTGGGCACAAAACCTTCGCAGGGTAGAACTGCAGGGGGAGAAAAGAGGCAGCAGATGGAGAAGAAGGTGTAAGGACAAGTTCTGCTCTGCACTTAACTCCACTTTGTTACCTCAGGGCCAGCAGCATTTATTATATGGGCTTTATACATACATCAAGTTTTTGTTCTTGTGTGTTTTATGTTGTGTAGTCGACACAGAGATCACTGGAGGCTAGAGTTAGCCAGGGATATATCCAAACATCTTTTTAAAGCACATCCAAAGAAAAGAGATTTTTTAAAGTGTTTAATGGTCCCATCTGTAAGCAGGTGGCAATTTTTGCAGGCTTTTCAGTTGAAATGGCATTGAGAATTGTGGAGGTGAGGTGGCAGTGGCTGAACTATCTGGCTCAGAAAGGACAGCCCGTGCACAGAGGAAGGACCATCAGACTGCTGACACCGGCAATCAGGAGCTGCTAAAGTAAGGCACAACAGCGATCAGGAAGATATTGCAGCTGCTCTGTATCTTACTGAGGAGTGGAAAGTTGCATTCAATAAGGCGAGGAGTGGGGCTTTCGTGGAGGAATTCAAGGTGTGATGTGAAAGGGAGAAACGCGATGTGAAAGACCAGCCAGAACGATGATCCTAGCAGGGATAACTGGGATACATGGCCAAAGGCAGAGGTGACTCTCACCACACAAGGGGGAAAACCTGTACTCATTATAAAACCATGTTCTGCTCCACCATCCTGTCCATCTTCCTGGCACATAATACGGAAAACAACGTCAAACCCCGTGGGTACAACATCAAACCACCATCACACAGGGCACCAGTACCACAATACAGAGCTGGCAGTGGAGAAATCGAGCCGAAAACGATCCAAGGAACTGTGCAACAGTGGACAAGCCCTTGAGTCACCCAACCCTGCTCCAGTAGTAAAGAGCAAGGTCCTTTCCACCCTCCAAAGGGAAGAGCAATGACTTAGGAGGCTGCCAGAAGATCCCTACCAGGGAAAAGGGCTAGAAACTGAGTCCTCACCTGCAGTGCATGAGCTATTTCTGGCAAAATCAGAGCTGAGGATATTAAAGTTTCAGACTAGATAAATCATATTTGTGGTGTCTTCTCTTTCTCCCTGAGGGGTGGGAGAGTTAGATAGAGGGCAAGGTGAGAAGATGCCGACTGTTGAGAGTTGCTATGTGGATGTATAAAGGAAAAGATTACATTAGTCAGGATGGGAGATGAGAAGAGTTTTGGCAGTGCCCACAGAGTAAAACTGAAAAGGAAGATATGGCAAGCATTAGAGAGGACCCCAAGGGGATGGGGCTGGGGGTGGGAAGGAGACGAGAGAAGAGGCACGGAGAGATACCAGATGTAAAAGATAACAACCCAGTAGAATTTTGCCAAGAATAAAGGCTTCTGAGCCATCACTTTGAATTCACATGTCCACCCTCTACTAGTAAAACCATTAGACAGACAAGAATTAAGAGGAGAGAAATCAGTCGCCTGCAAACAGCTTGCTGAAGACATGACATTCCTGAAGAAAAATGTACACAAGCCTAAGCAGCTTACAAGAGCGAGCTATCTCACCCGGCTCACCCCCCATGAACACTATTAAATCCATGAGAATCAGAACAAGGAAATTGTCAGGGAAAGGCTGCGATTAGCCAGGGTCTCAACTAGAAAAATAGTTTATGAATTGTCATAAAAATTTAAAGCTCAACCTCACATTAGCTGCTGCAGTGTCTCTGCTCCCACCTACAGTACAGTTCGTCTCCCTCTGTCTTCATCACTGACTGTGCCAGTACAAGGGGGAAATCGTCTGAATGTTTCCCCAAAATTAAATGCTGAAACAGCATATCATTATTTTTGATATTCAAATCTATTATTAATAAGCTATACACTACAAAAAGATTCCGAACATGAGTGATACATCTCATAATTCTGACCTATTAACAGAAGTACATGAGTCTCCCTGGACCAAAAAAATAGTTGTTAAAAAAGATGAATCGCTTACTCAAATCAAAATAATGTGACAGTTCCATGAAAGATTTCAAAATAAAAGTTAATAAGTTAATGGATTCGTTTTACTGCTTCTAAGATGCAAACAGACAATGCAGAACAGTCAGTTGTCTTCTTATTAAATAATATGAATCGAAGACTCCATCATGTTTGTATTAAGTAACAGGCACTAATACTCTCTCTGATGGTGTATCACGGCAAACGTGTCAGTAAGAGGGCAGAGACAAAGCACATTCTGAATCTTCTTTGGCGTCAGTGACCAGGTACTTAAAATTTTGTCATATACCTAAATATTACCCTGAATGCAGTGGCAGAAACATCACCCCAGCTGAGGGCCACCCTTTAAGCCAGCAAAACCTTCCCGATTTACAATTGTTCCTAATCCTCGTGGTTTGCGTGACACTCATCTTAGCAGTTTCCCTGTTATCTGCCGTGCAGCAGAGTGCTGGGAGCCCCCTGCACCCCTTCTCCTAAACACCCCTCCCAGGAAAGACAGCACTTCCCTCCAAGAATACCCAATAGCTTCTGATGGAGCCCAGGCAAGTGTCTTGAACCAGGGTGCTGGCCTTTCGGTAGTGAAAATGAGGGGAGAGGAATATCACCCTCAACGTGCACTAGAGGAAAAAGTTTCTGAAAATTTTGATTCAAAAAAAGTATTTTTTTTTTCCAGTATGAGTTGAATAAAAATAAAATGGCATCTCCCTGATTTAAAAAAAATGATTCTTCTGGCTTCTTACAAGTGCTATAGCCCAGAAGTATTCCTAAGGAGAGAGAAGATACTTGGGAAGAACATTGCCGTTAGGGAATGGTAGAGGGACTTTCTCCAGCCCCATGGAAGTCCCGCTCAGTTTTGGCTGCATTACATGGTCTTGATAACCAAAGTCTGTATATGCAGAGGACTTACTTGAGTAGGAATGAGGGGTGACAAAAAATCTTCCCTCTGAAAGTGGGTTACATTGTACAGGCATAAGGGATTTCACTGCCTGCTCAGAATAGATAGATGGAAGGGTTTTAAATGTAAAAATCTGGTGGTGAAAGGACAGGAAATAAGTGACTTGTGGCTCCTGCCATTTAAGCATGAAAGGGGCATGTGAAGAGGCATTAATTTCAGCCACACTGGGCTGAAGGGTGAGGACTATTCACATAAGTAAGGCTTTGGAGGACTGGGCTTGTAAACCCCAGCTGCTTAAACAAAGGTCTGAGTCACCTTTTTCGAGTACCTAAGTCTGGTTTTCTAAAGGACCTTCCCCTCCTAAGTCACTTGGGTTATATCTACCCCTTCCATGCTGGATAATAGAGGGACTGTGCCTGGGCTGGTGGGAGAGCAGGGATGAAGGAGACTCAGTGAATGGGGCTGTGGGCTCAGCAGGACCTCCACAGGCTGCTGGTGCGGGGCTGGATGTGCCAGCACGGGCGGGGTACTGGAGCCTGCACACTAGCCCACATTTTTCATTCCCTCAGGCACTTTCAAAACTGCTACCTTAAGCCTGCAGCAGGATTTCAGCAGAGGTCTCTTAGGCTTTAAGCAGCTTCTAACTGTATTTATGTGCTTTATCCCTTGAGTAGGATAAACAGGTTAGCAATTAACTCTAGTTTTCTGACCTCTAGCTGGATAACCAGATCTCTAATTATATTTTTGGTGGCAGTGAATCTCAAGAGTTGTGTGACACTATCTGAAAGTTTCCACTCTCATGTAACGTCTGCAGCTCTGAGTGGAAATTGGCAGCCAAGAAATTATCGGCAAAAGAGAAAGCAAATTTTTCCCCCTCCTTGGTACTTCTGCCTCCTCAGCACTTCCAATCCTTCCTCTCTGTTGCTTGGAAAATATTTACCCCGATAGGTGATTCCTGGTATGCCAGACAGGTCATATTGAAACACAAAAGATTCTGAGAAGTATTTTATTCACAATTCCATTTCCTTTTAATAGGATCCTTGTAGTAGGCAATATTCACAGGAGTCAAGAAATTAGGGGTAACGATAAGCCCCATGCCTTGATAGGTTATTTTCTATTGTTTCTCAATAGAGCACTATTTTGTGAGAGAGGGTGTTTTTCAGTGCTACAAAACTATTATTTATGAAAAAGAAAAGGAAATAAAAAAATATAAGAAAAAATTTAATGTAGCACTTACTGTAGAAGCACAAGTGACCTTCAGAAAGGTGATATAGTTGGAGGGACAGCTCTGGAACTGGCAGAGCACACCTCAGGAACAGAGTATCTAGATGGCCTAATGCCAGGAGTTAACAGTGACAAAGCAGAGCAATTTGGAAAATCAGCTTGCTGTCATCCTGTATGCATGTAACTCTTGAAATAAAACAGCGATCTAATATAAAGGAAGTATATGGATTTACTCTGACAGCAATGCCAAGAGTTCATTCTAATCAAGTGCCACACGTATTCTCACTTTAAAAGGGGTAAAATAGACAGCAGATTAGCTGTGTTCACATCTTCAGAATGAGTGGTCTTTGGACTATTTTTTCCATGTGGATTCCTACTACCTGTACAGAAAATTCATATCTGTGTCTGAGCCCACTTCCTAGTTCACTGCCCATACAAATTATCCTTTCTGAAGACAGATGTGAAAGAACTGCTGAAGGTCTGCATCAAACCAGAAGAAAAATAAACTACTTCTTACTTACATAGAACATGATAATTTATTCTAATAAAAGCTGGTTTGGACTCACACCACAATCACTTCCACACTTCAGGCTTCTGTGCCGCAAAGATTACTTTGGAGAGCTGTGCCAAATTTCCCTGTCATCAGGACAAATGGACAGTCAGACACTAGTAGATTCCTTCTCAGGAAGGTGGAAACTAAAGTAAGATGTGCACACCATCAGATAATAACCTACAAAAGCAAAAGCCAAGAGAAGAAAATACAGTTCACACATCAGCTGGAAAGCTAATTATACAGGTCTGGAGGACCATGACAAAGTCATTTTAGAGATCTAATTTTGATTCGCAATGCAAAAGACAGAGATGAGCCGATTAGTTCCTGCTTAGATCTTTCCCTCCCTTCTCAGTGGCTTCCTAGCCTCTCGCAACTTGCCACCGATTCTGTTCAGCGGGGGCCAGTGCATTACAAACCCAGCACCAGCCAAGTCTCTACTTTGCCTGCTCTACCCCCACCACCAAGAAAGAAACTCATAACAAAGGTTACTCACACGGTGACTGCGGAGAAGCGATGCCTAGCGAGCCACTGCTGTTGGAGTCACATTTCCTGTATTTGTGCAGAAAGGAAAGAGTGGGAATGTAGTGCGGAAAACAGGTGAGATGCACTCAAAGAGATGTACACTTGAAGCAGGATTCAGGAAAAGAGAAGGAGAGAGATGATCAACTGAAATTTTAATTGGTCTTATCTTTTAAAATAGTGGACTAATTGTTTTCACGGAAAATTTTCGGATAAGGACTTAAGAAACAGCCTTAAGCATCCCAATAAACTTTGTGGAGGATATACCTAGAAGTCGATGCACCCAGAACAACTTAGCAAAGTATAAGCAGCGCTGCATGAGACCAGGCTTAGCAGAAGGACAAAAGCACCTATAAACTTCACATCTATTCCTGTGCTGAGCATCCAGCCTATACAGCGCCTCCCCAGCTCACATGGCACAGCTGGAGCCACTCAGTTGCCCTTTTGCCTCACATGCAGACAGAGACACAGAGACAGCCACATGAGGAACAAAAATACAGGAGTGAAATTGTTGCAGATCATAGATTCAGGGCACAAAATACTCTGAGTACTCTAAATAAAGGTCTAAAAGAAAAAAAATACTATATTGTATAATTTATACCTCAGAGAACAAAAAGATGGGCATGATTCTGTTCTTTAGATGCCTGAAAGATTCAAAATCAATCAAGACCAAATAAGTAGGCAGGCTATTCCAAGCTGAGCTTAAAGGGTAATGTGCAAAGAGTTGTTTCATGACTGAGCCTACCCCACAAGTGTGTTCTCATCCTCTATAACCTGCTTCGAGGCTAAGAAAAGACCAGACATCCTTCCTGTTTCTAAAAGTTCTGCCCTGTTTTTGTTCTTGGAAGAGGTTATAAAGGCTGAATTCTGCAACTACCTGGTCAACCACAAATACTCTTTGGTGGTAAAGCAAAGACAAGGGATCCAGTGGTTGCTGTTGAATAGCCAGCAGTAACAGTGTATGCTGTCCGAATGCATTCTTCTCCAAGAAGCTTTGCTGTTTCCCTGTTGCTAAAGTGGAAAATAATTGCTTCATGAGAGTGTTGGCTTTTTAATGACAAGTGATATACGTATACCAATATTCACATAGTCGTAAAATTCATTCTAGTTTCTTTGGCAATTTTACATATTTGGTTTTCCCCTTTCCAGTTTGTGTGTTAGTTTTTGCAATCCCATTAACAAATCACCTAGAAAACTAAAAGTGATCCACACAGAATTTAAAGCTAGTAATGAAAAGTCGCACTTGTCCACTAACATGGTCCAAAGATGCCATCACACCTAATCACACTTTTAATGCATAATAAAACAGTACTTCACACATTTATGGAGGGGAATAAAACCAATCTGTAACTGGTGCCCTTTAGTTTGGTTTAGTTTGCTCAGGAAATGATGACTTAATGAGAGCCCTCCTCATAGAAAGCATGCAAGTCTGAATTAGAAATGTGAAACTGAATTTATGAAATAACCTTGGCAGTAAATAATAGCACACCTCAAACCAGGATTCATCACACACCTGTGTGGTAGGGAATGGATGTCAGCTTCATCCCTCTCAGAGTATCAATCACTCCCAGGATGCAAATTCCATGAGATTCAGAAAGATTACATAAACTGCAGAAAGTATTTGAATCGATGTAATAAAATCTTCAGCACAGCATTGTGCAGCCTACAAGTGTCCTTACGAACACACTTTTTTCATCATTTTGCATATGAACACAAGTATGGTATGTAGACAGGTGAACTAACTCATAGCTGCAGACATGCTAGGCTTCATTTAAAGGTTTGTTCGAAGCTTTCAGTAATGAGTGTTGACTCTTCATCAGAAGAAGCCTCACCTTCCTTCAAATTAGCAGCAAAAGTCCTATGGCCTTCACTACGGGCGGGTCTTCCACCCTAAATGTATTTTGAGTGCTCTGCTTCTTTCTGACAGCCTCTGAGTGGTGCCCAAAGGAGGCTCAGCCAGCAGGACACACAACACCATTGTTGTCTACCATACTGGCTGGGATTGCTGTTTTGGAAGTGTTCCCTCAGGACAGGGATCACTTCATGGACTGCAGCTTTCCATAGGCCTGCTTCTGTCTATTCCAGTATAGGCACCCAAAGGAAACATCTGCATTTCCAAGCAGCCCAGAATCCAGTAGCAAAGCTCTTCTGAAAATCCAGCCCCTGGGTGATATATGTACATTAAGGTCCAATTCTTTTAAAACGCCTGTCCCAAGACGTTGGCCAAACCCTTCTAAACCCCTGTCCTTGGTGGCCATGCCAGGTGCCAGGGAAGTGGGAGCCAGCACAGCATGGTCAGTCCAGACAGCCACTGCTCCCTGTGGTCTGTGTGGCAGGCACAAAGTTAGCCAGGCATTTTGCTGGGAAGGCAAACACCACAGCCAGAAGGAGACAGACTGTCTTATTTTTAACTTCTACTACATAATATACTACTTATGTTCCATTTACTGCACATACAGTCTCCTAAATACTCAGTTATTTGGTAAAACTGTGTATCACAGTAAATCCCTGGATCATGTATATTGCAAGGGATTTCTGACACCAGGATACCTTAGGAAAAAAAGATGCATATGAAATGAGGAGCAGAAAAAAAAATGAAGGTCGCTTCTGCATTCTCATGTTTTTTTACTGTCATCAAAGAAGTATGAACACATAAACATAAAAACATAAATCTTATAGCTCATTTTATGTTTTTTATGTATTAAAAAGAACTGTTCACCTTCCATTTTTTATTTTATTCCTTTTGAAAGGAGATTAATAGAAAAAAGTTTTAAAATTAGGCATTCCACTGCCACTTCTTTTCTATTGCACTATTTATTACCTCTGTGAGACTGCAGAAGAGGGATGCAAATGACACTTTATTCCATAAGTCTTTGGGTCAAACTCAGCTACCTACCGTGCTGATCAGATTTCCTTTTTTTAATTTTGGCAAGGGCTAGATATAACCCATCTTCATATTAGATTTTGCAATGTAATCCTTGATATCTAAGCCCACCTACACCTGTCAGCATACGGCTTTCAAATTTTCTTGTCATTTCTTTCTTTTTTTTTTTCTTTCTTTCTTTCTTTCTTTTTTTTTTCTAGACTCACACATAGAATCCCCACCCTAACTGATATATAAAACATCAGGACAAAAGATAATAAACTTGTTTGCAGCAGTTTGGCAAAGCCTGAAAGGAAGCGTGAGGCCAGAGAGCTGGAAAGGTCCAGGTCCTGCAGTCACATCCAGAGTTAATTGAAGTCACTGCCAGCCTCAGTATCACAGAACTGGAAGTCTCTATTCAGAAAGAAAAAAAAAAGAAAACCACCTTAAAGATGTGCTTAATTCAGGGCACATCAGACCACCAGCATCACCCGCCTGCTGGAAATCAGGCTCACACCTAAACCGTGAGAGCAGATCAGCTCTTGTTGCTATTACATTTCCATTCAGGGGGGCTGGGGAGGGTTGGTGGAGGCTGCACCCCAGAGCACAAGGGCAACATTCATAACAGCCTTCATTCACTCCTCTGCAGTAATTCTTCTTCCTATATTCTACAGAATAGTCATTTAATATTTGTTTCTAGGTAATTAATTTTGGAAATGCCCTTCATTAAAATTGCACAGATCACCATGTGTTCTGCATGCACTGCAGGCACCCAGGTAACCTGGGGCTTATGCTGTGCGGAGTTGGAGACAGAGGAGCTAGTGGTAGGATGGAGGCAATGCAGATTTATAAGACTGTTTTTAAAATGTGAATGAACTGACAAACCTAATATTCCTCGGTGCAGCAATGGCTCGTCTCTACTTAAAAATTAGAAGATGCAAAACGGTGCTGGATATTCAGGGTGCAACCAAGACTTTGGTCTTTGCTGTGCCCTCACTGGAAATTATTAAACTTATAAGGCCAGAAAAATAATAAACCTCTGTTCCCATGAGTTATGTTCACTCTGCCCACCTCAAATTGTCATTTTGGAGCTTGATTGAAAAGTGGTTGCAAAGGAGGAGACAAACAGCCATCAAACCAGGGCACTGGCTGTGAGGTTCCTGCAGCTGCTCCTTGCCCATTCTCATCGACAAGATGGACCATCAGAAACTTTTCCATCCTATTCCAGCAACCTCATACCTTGGAGGACCAGGAAGGGCAGGGTGACCACCAGCCATCATGACAGGGAGCAACATTCTATTAACCAGTGTCCATGGCTCATCTACACTTAAGAAGTTTGGGATACCCGATGAGGATAACTCATTGCACGGTGCTGTTCTCTATTCTCCCCAACAAATTAAAAAGGTGATGCTTTCTTTCATTTCCAGCCAGAAGACTGAGTATAATGAGCTTGTGTTCCAGCAAACAACAGGTCAGATTTCCTGCCCTGGTGAGGGTTAGAAGTGTTCCACACACATTATAAGAGAGGTTCTGGAATAAAAATAATGCGCATACAATGTCTAGTTATTATCTATCATCGCCATATAGAATTAAAACCTAAAAATAATTTGGTCATTTTATCAATTCCTTCCAAGAGGTCACTCCACTTTGGATGTCCAGTTTTAGTCAACTGGGACCACATATGTAATCACACAAGCACATTTTAATTTATATACACAAGAGAAGAAACTTAATTCTGACATTCTGTAACTTTTGAAGGCTCAATTATTCAACCTTCATACCCCTCAAACAGATGGAGTTCAGGAGGAGGAAAACTTTATGACTTGTTTTAAAATAAATGTATCACTGGGTAGGAGAATTAAGTCCTCCACTCATAATCAAGTCTGTGACATCATTTGTTGCTTGAAATAATGGCAGTAACAGGCTGTTATCTTTGAAGTGCTGCTCACCAGAGGTGTATTAGAGCATGAGTGTATGGGAGCAGGTTCAAGACTAGTGCATCCACCGCTACTTGCAAGTCAGGACACAAATCCAGAGAGGTGGCACTCTTGGATCTTGCTGCGGATCCCTTAGGGACCTACAAGCTCTTTGGCCTCTTTCCCTCAATCCCCCATCTGCATCACATTCTGTCCTACTTTGGGCCCTGATATTTCCCTCATCCTCTTAATTTCATCCTGATCTTCCGCCTTCCTCCTCTTTTCCCTTGTCTGAACCCACATTCTCCCACCATCTTTCCACACTTCTGGTAGTTCTCCCCCTCTCAGTACTCCTGCCTCCCCCCATAAGATGAAACACACAAGATCACAAGAAAGCGACCCTTACTGGCAATTCCCCTACCCGGAAACACAGAAATAGAAAGTCATAACAAACAGGGGTTGCAGGGAAGACCTTCTCCAACCCACTCGCTTGGGCTCTCTTTCTCCATCCACAGCCTGGTCATGACCAGATGAGGGGAGAAGCTGAAGTCTGCTAAGGGTATATAGAGCCTGCAAGGACTGTGTCTGGCCCGGGATAAATAACCAGCTGTAAACTCACATTTTCAGAAATGTCAGAGTTTGGTTAAAGGCACTGCAAAATTCTGCACTTCTGTACCAAATCTTGACGTGCTAGACTTTCACAATGAAATAATAGTGATTCTTTTTAGGATAGTCAAGTGTATCAGTTTCCCTTAATTTCATTCTCTGAAACCGTGGAACCACGAAACTGGCTGCTTGCAGGATAGTTCGCCTTGAGTCAGAGAGTAGCCAAAAAAAGCTCTTTAATTTTTATAAGTTTGATAGAGCTATAAACAATGCTGCCAGTTCTGAGCATTAAGAAAGTACAAATCAGGCCATGCACAAAAAGCCTCACAGATTAGATGTAAAAGAGAAATTTTTTTTCTTTTTTTTTAAATACCAGGAAAAGCAGACACCTGTCGTTGAGGTGCTTTAGCTTTCTCATTGCATTTGCAAGGCTCCCCTTGCAAACTTTGCAACTTTGCAAAGTCAGGAAGCTTTTCTTTTGAAATGAGAGATAGGCTGCTTATATTTTCACTTGTCTCCTGGATCTTGATCTGGATGAAAACATCAAGCACTGAAACACTCAAATCAAGACAGATGGCTCAACTATATAAGCAAGAGGAAGCAGAATTTCATGATGAAAAGCATCAAGGAACATATCTATAGGTGATAGCACCAGTGTGTCTGTCACGCTCCTCGTATCTCTTACAATAAAATTCCAGTCAATGGATCTCAGCTCTGTGGTTAGTTATGTGCTCCTTTCCAGTGCTTTGGATAAGATTTCACTGCATGACAAAACAAGTGATTTAGAGGTAGCATTACTCAGTACAGTAAGAAGAGAGCTCATCTTCTTGCCCTGATCTTCTCCTTTCGTTGCATTATCTTTATTTTCTTACGTAAAGCCATGATGAAAAACAGCTGTAACATTTCTAAACCAGCAGCAACCCTAACAAGTCCCAGTAAAGTACAGAGGACCATGGTTGAGGCAGCAGCTTACATGAGCAATGCCTGAGAGGGGTCAGACCCTTTTGGGGCCAGGCTCCACAGGGATATGTACATCCGTGGGCACATCTGTGTGCAGCCCCAAGCACTCCAGGAGCACCCTGGCACGCCAGGCTACAGTGGGGAGAAGAAGCACACCCCTGTCTACTATGTTTACAAGAAAGGATGCTGAAGAGCTTGCTGAAAAAACTGCTTCCGGAGATGCCACATTTGGCTGCTCTGGGAAGCAGGGTGAAACTGCATGGAAGACGGACTACGAAGGGATGTTTCCTGGGTATGCCCCTCTACAGTCCCACCCTCCATCACACTGGCTGCTGTGGGCACTATTGCCTCTGCTGACCCTTTTCCCAGAAAGTAAACCTATGCATAGCACTGTATGTGCTGACTTAATACCCTGGGGATTTGTTGAGAGAAAAAACAGATATGAAAAAGGCAAGTAAGTGGATGCTTGTTCCTGTACTTCTGTATTCCTGTAGCTTCCAGAACAGTTTCCTGAATATGTACCTAACCCCTTTTTAAATAGCACACTCACTTTGGCCACTGCAATGCAACGATGATGCTAACATATCCAGAACTTCCTGGGACATATTTGTGTGGGACTGATAGCACTGTCAGCAAGATATGGGACAATGGTCCGATAATAAACTGGGGTCCACGGGCATAGAGATGGAAAAAAAAGATGCAAAAAGTAGAAGGCAAGAATCCCAAACCTTCTGATTTTTAAAAAGGAGAAACATTTCAAAGTGAGTATCAGGCACCTGTTGTTATGTGCTGATGGGGAAATCTTTCCACCAGATCCACAGGGCAGGTCTGAGATAAGCAGCTGGAGAATGATAAGTTATCTCTGTTGCGATTCAGGAAATATAGATGCTTCAGACGCTAATGGTGTGTCAGCAGGGAACCAGACACACAGTTGACTGGGGTTAAGTAAGCCTAGGAAGGTGTTTATTCATGTATAACATTTGCAGAGAAGGTGACTCCCTACCTCGCTCCTGGCTGCTCAGAGGAACTGCTTATAACCAGAAATATGCTCAGAGAAGTGAAGCAGAAAGGTCGGGCGGGGCGAGAGGTGAATCCCAGCCATGACAGCCCTCCCGTGAGCAATGGCACTCCCCAGCTCCGCACCCGTCCTGGGAAGGACGGGGGTCTGTCCACCTGCACCCGCCAGCCACAGCATCTCGGCGTAACCCAGCCGGGCTCCGGTGCTGGTGACAGCAGAGGGGCCACTGCCAGCGCTGAGGGACCGTAGCGTGCTGCAGCTCGGAAGAATTAGAGGTCACTTGCGCATCCTTTGGCACAGAGCTGGATCGACTGTAGCTAAACCAATCCCAGCAGACATTTGTCCAATCTATTTTCAAAATCCTCCCACTGTCACTCTAGGCAATCTATTCTTGTGCTTTCCAACTGAAAGTTAGAAAGCTGTTCTTAATGTCTAATCTAAATCATAAGTCAACTTTAAAAATGACAAGCATGGTTAAAAGTTTCAAGATTTTTCCTAATAATAAATGTGGTTTTCATTTTATTTCTCTGTTGGTTGCTGCACATTCAGGGTACTTTCAAATCACTTTTTAAAACATCCCTCTAGAATCATGATGTACAGAAACCATATTTATTATTTTTCACAAGAGCTGAGATTGTCGTTTAATTACATAAATCCAAGAGTAGGAGATTTAAGGAGGGAAAAAAAATTGCGATAAAGTCCTGAGAGAGTTGCCAACACTTAATTTAGCTGTAAAAGGTTTTTGGGGTTTTTTTATCTTATGCCTCACAGACCCATTGCCCAAAAATGTTCTGAAGTCACAGCAATGTCAAGCAGAAAAGACATCTCACCCATAACTAATAAAGAAAAATACCTCAGGTGTGTGAGACACATATTCCTACGTATATGCATACATATTCCTTCATTTACCACTCATCAAAATCCCTTCTAACTATCCCAGTCATGTGAACACTCTTTCAGTAGATACTTTGCAAGATCCCATTCAAACCAGTCAATAGCAAGAGAGGTAGTTTCCTCCTGCCTCACCGAAGATCAACCCTAGAAAACTGTCACTTTGCTCTGGTACTTGAATTAAAAAACATTACTCAAAAAAACCTGGACTCACTTTCTGATTCAAGCTTTTTGAAAGTGCAGCCTAAGGTTGCTACTAACCCTGATTCAAATGCAGAAACACAATAAAAACACAAATAGGAGCTCGGATCTTTTACATCAACAGCACCAGATATGAAGGAAAACTGCACTGGCTCAACTTTCTAGATCCACATGGCTGGGCACTGATTCATCCCTGGAGACAAACATGCTCGAAATTTACATCCTCAAAGCTTGTTATTTATCACTGGAAATGCCTAGCTTTTTAACTAGGGTGTCACATTAATTTTGCTTAACTTTAGCATCCGTGGCATAGTCAGCTGTATCTGAGTGAGTTACCCTAGGCACTGCACTTCCTCCCAGAGCAGACACAGAAGCATAGCAGATGAGCTGTGCCTCCCCTTGGCTGCCAATGGCCCCTGCACTGCAGACATCTGAAGTTGGGTGATATTATCATCACCCTCACTGCCTGTATCCTTCTCTCCAGAACTACCCAGGGAAGAGAAGACAGCAATTCCTGGTAAGAGACAAGTGACTCTCTCTGCTTACCATTTCCTCTCAGCAGGCTCAGGCCAGCCAGCATTCCCTTTTCAAGCTTGGTGCCCACTTATCAGGATTGTAATTGCGATAACCTGGAGTGCACTTCCAGGCTGAGAATTCCCTTGGAAAGGCAGGTATCTAAAAATTAGGTATTGCAACCCTGAGTTTCAGACCCCTTCCAGGTATCTAGCCAGAGGTGCATTGTTAGTCTCTTTTCTGTACCTTCGGCAAACACAAGGCAGGGAAGAGGGCTTGTGGGTGTCCTAAGCTGTTTAACTTCTGCTTTTAGCACATCACACCAGACCTATAAGTAGCATGTGCCTTTTTCTTTATGGATATAATACATTATCTACAAATTACATTCAAATCAAGAAGCAGTGTCTATGGTCTTGTCTTTTGCAGGCTAACCTAAGATGATAAATACAGTCCAGTGAAAGGTCCAGGACTGTACACTCCCAGAAAAGAGGAACAACCGTTCATACTCATTGTGTCAACCATGCACTTAGAATGTGAAGGCATGTAATTTCCAAATGGCCCAAATTTCCACGTTCAGCATGCCTACAGGACATATAGCATCCAGCTGGATGATCTCAGCTGTGTCTGGAAGATCTAGTTCTGCTATGCTATGTACTGCATCTGATCCAGTCCATCTCAATCTGTTCTCCACTCCCTAGACTTTTTCTTTGCCCCACTTTAGATTAAAATCTACAAGATGAAAATTTTTGTCCTCATTCCCAAAGCGCTGTGTGACAGTAGAAAATCTGGGCCTTGTCGATGCAATCTAACAACGTTATAACCAAAAATCTTTAACTGGAAGTATCACACAACTATAACAAGAGGCAGCTCTCCCATTCCCACCTGTAACGACCAGGATGCATTCAGATAGGAGGCAAAGAAAAGAGTGAGGTCTTCATCTCCTACCCTTAAAACAAAAGCACACAGATTTTTTAATGAATGCATTTATTTTTTGTCAGCAGCCATGAATATGGACCTCTTTCAAAATAATGTATGAGCACTGGGTGTTGACTAGGCTTTTCTGCACAGTCACTGGATAAATATGTTGGTATTTTATAAAAAACGACTATAAGAAAAATGAAGAAAGGAAATAATAGGGGAGGAGTACAAGAAGCCCTGCAAGAAATTTGTGAGAGCTGGTAGAAGCCACTACACCACTGAATTGCCCTTGAGTAGTCCAGCCATGGTTCACCATCCCAAAAGGTTTAAACCAGCAATGCCAAAACTCTGGAGCAAAAGGACTAAATCAGAGACCCTTTTGGCTGCATGAAGATCTCTTATTTTGAGCAGAGAGCAAGTTGTCGTGAAGCCATGGCAGGGAAAACACGCTGACACAGGGTCCCCCAGGATTACTGGTGCCAAACACAGAAGCTACTGTCAGCTCACAAAATGCTTTCCTGACATGCCAAAGATAAAAATTCTGTATTGCCAACCACCCTTACCACACATCCCAAAACATGCCATATGGCCAAAAGTACGACAATGGATTTTGCCATTCCTCGGGTTTGGATGTGAATTGACAATGAGTCTAACATATAAATTACATCATCTTTTAACTTTTTGTGATATATAACATCGGACAGCTTTGTCTGGGACAATCCATCATGAACTAGTCTTGTTGACATTCTGGATTCTCTCTTCTGACCTTGTCCTTTCAGCACAGGCATAATTGTGCTTATGATAATTTTATTCCCAGTTAGGCAGTGATTTTGCACACCTTTGAGTTACAGAATAACTAAGAAGCCAGTTCTCTGTACGACTGCTGAAACAAGGCACCTTGAACCAATTTATGCTGAAGCGCAGTCCAGTAGTGTAGCAGTAAATAAAAGTGGATAAACTCACCTCTCTTGGTGAGCATAAGTAGGTTAACTCTCCTTGGTCCTGTTTACTGTTGACTGTACCACAGGTGCACTCTCAGCTGGGGCCTCCCCACTGAGGAAACACCAACCATATGTTTGCACAGCAGAAAGTGAAGGGGGGGGAGATGCACGACCCAGTCTCCACAGTATGAAGGATCTAGCAGGCAAAGGGAAGGGATCCAGGCTCATTTCTGCCACTCAGCTCACGTGCAGAGACACTCCTATTTCAGCCACGGAGCTCTAGGCTCAGTTATCATTGCTAATTTTTCTGTACTTGCATATCATTGTGGGGGGTTAGGGATTTTTTTTTGGAAATGTAACACTTTGGCAATCATCTAGGGTGATGGGCAAATCTTTTTTGTTGAAGGATCGACTATTCAGTGTCACTTTAGTGGGAATATACAATTATTATGGAACATGAATTATTTGAGCTGTTCCCTACGAAGACTGATTGCCTTTCATGGGCTGTGTGTGGGAGCAGCAGAGAAATCCCTGCTGTTCCAACTGGTGTCGGCACCCCCAGACAGTCAAGCATAGCTGCAGAAGTGCAACTGTCACGTCACCTGTGGCAGTGCCTGAGTCATGGTCCCTGCCCACCCTGCACTCAAAGCAAGTGAGTGATTCAGCTTGTTTCAAACCACTGGATTTACACAAATGTGAGAAAATAAGTTGGACTGCAAACACTAAAAATTAAACTTTGAGCTGTCACTCACCACAGCAGAGAGAAAGGGGCATCCCAACCACATCCACATCTGCATTTTCAGGGAAGTAGTGGTTATGTCAGCCGTAGCCTCCTCTGAGTATGGAAATTCTAGACCAGTTATTAGATTGTTATAACAAATAGGCTATTGCATTCCCACTGTGATAACTTGGTAACCAGAGGAACGACGGTGTGTTTTAGTTGAAGACCACTGCCACCCAGTCACTTCAACCATCTTCAACACTTTTTTCAGCTCTGCCACTGAAGCTGCCAGGAAGATGTAGAGGAACACACGTCAGCTTGACCAGAGGCAGAAAGAAAGTTCCTCCAGGATCTTTTGCTCTAAAGCTGGAAAGAGCGGAAAACAGTGGGAGCTCTGCAGGCTGCAACTTTTTTAGCTGCTTGCCACAATATTCTTTTGTGTGCTTTCTGGATCTGCTTCTGTTACATGTGTTTTTCAACTGTTTCTAGTGGAGGTTCGTGTTACTGGAGTGTGGATATGTTGCTGAAGATGTTGTTCAAGTTTGCAGACTGCTTGTGTGCTACAAGCTAACTTTTACTGCCCTCAGTGCCTCTGGTCCCCTGTCTATCCAACTGTATTTGCCATCGAATTTAAAATAAAAGGTACTTGTTATTTATTGGAAAGATTAATTCCCTGGGGAATAATGACTTGTTTTTAGAATTGGTCTGGTTGCATGGCCTAGGCTTCAGACCTGAAGGAGAGGTGCTTCTGGAGATCAGGGCTGAAGAACAAGACAATTTACTCTTATCCCTCCACAGCCTCCTCACCTACTCCCTTTCTGGAAGCTGTTACTTAACATAGCATCAAAACATAAATGGTTATCAATCCAGTCCAGAAAGTGGGCACGAGACAGTAATAGACAAGAAATGGATGTTTTTGACAAATGCTGAAGCTCATGGAGGAGCAGTAACACTGCAATAACAGAAAGTGAGCTTCAATTGAGTTGAAAAAGCAACTATCTGGTACTACAGAATGAAGTGAGAACAAGGAAACATTTTATGATGTTGTGATTCCTCTTCCTCAGTTTTTCAAGGTGAGGAGGGGGTTGCTATGACTTTTGCATTTAACCATGAGGCTACCAAAGTGCACCTCAGCTCTGCTGCACAGTTGTGCTCCCAAAACAGCCTCTGGGTAGTAACGTTTGTCTTAGTCTGGCTTCCTCGGACTTTTCTTTGGGAGCTTTCCTGGAGGTTCAGCACGAAGACAGACACAACGAAGAACCATCGAGGCACAACCGGCATCCCACCATCAGGCCGGGGATGCTGCCGGGAGGACGGAGCCGACGGGGTCGCCTGCCCCCGGCATCCTCCGCCCCGCGGGTGGGCACCCACGCATCCCCCCCTGCCACACGCGCTCCAGACTTCCCTCTTTTTTTTTTTTTTTCCCAATTTATTTTTCCCCTGCAGAAGTCGAGGTTAAAACCCCGAAACCTGAAGCCCTGAAACCGAGCTGCTTGGCCCCGCCTGTGGCACGGCCCCGCCACAGACGCCCGTGTCCGCTGCGTGGCCCGGGCGCCGTCGGGATGGGAAGGGAGGCGGGGGAGTGGGGAGGGGACGGGGGCGCGGTCGAGCGCAAGCAGCAGGCTGCTGCCTGGGGTGACCGTGACCCGTGGGTTATGCGTGGGTGACCGCGGGGCTGGAGGGGTGAAGGAGCAGGGGAGAAGGGGTTACTCACGGGCTGGAAAAGGCAGGATCCCTTGTGCCTGCGTGGGGGCGAGAGGGAGAACCGCTGAGGTTTTATTCTTGAGAGAAGCAATTAAACTCAAATTAGCTGCACTCATGAGGTGGGAAGATAGCCCGATCTCTCTGTCCTTACTCCTCGGGGCGGCCGACGGCGGCAGCCCCTGGGGCAGCGTGGGTGCCCGGGCCGCTGCTCAGAGCATCCGCGGGCGGCGGGCGAGGCGCTCCCGCGTCTCCCTCCGCACCCGCGCACCCTCGGCGCTCCCCTGCCCCGCCCGGCCTCGCCTCGCCACCACATCCGGGGCGGTGGGTGAGGGAAATTCAAGTTAAAGAAGGGCTGACCCAGAGCTGCTCCCCGGCCCCGATCCCAGCCCGCGGCGAGCCCCCGGGGTTCGGGAGGAGCGGGACGGGGCCCGGAGCTCTCTTTGAGGCCACCGAGTGCCGGCGACCGAACAAGTCCGGTCTCCCCAGCCTGCATTTTAATCCTGAAATCTGGAAATGGAAATTGTTTGATGTATGAGGAGACGTTATCTAATTAGGGCGTAAGAAATTTAATCTTTCCAGCAGGCAGGTCATATAATTAATGTTAATTTAACGCTCAAATTCTCAGTCATTAATTTTTATTCTCTTAAATGTAGTTTGGCAGGGCCCCCTGATCCATGGCAATGGATTTTACTGAATGTAAGAGCACACTTGGTCTTTGGAGTGAATTACTGCAGCCCTTCCTATCCCAATAACAAGATCACATCATGTATGCATTATTAAGCCATGTAATTGAATGGTCCATAGTTTGCATATCAGACTATTAAAGTAATGTGTTTTGCTTTTCTTCCAACACGTAATGTTAAAGCCTTTGCGAATATTTGGTGATTCTGATAATTATCACCAAATTACTACAAATGTTCTCTTCATTAACGTGATTTCTCTCAAGCATTTTTTAAAAAATGTGAATAATGCATTAAGTGGTGGCTTGTAAAGTGTTTTTTTAAAATAAAACTTGTCAACTGCAATTCGAAAATTATAAAAGAAGAAGAAAAAGAGAAAGAGAAAGTAAAAGAGAAAAAGAAAGAAAGAAAAGAAAGAAAGAAAGAAAGAAAGAAAGAAAGAAAGAAAGAAAGAAAGAAAGAAAGAAAGAAAGAAAGAAAGAAAGAAAGAAAGAAAGAAAGAAAGAAAGAAAGAAAGAAAGAAAGAAAGAAAGAAAGAAAGAAAGAAAGAAAGAAAGAAAGAAAGAAAGAAAGAAAGAAAGAAAGAAAGAAAGAAAGAAAGAAAGAAAGAAAGAAAGNAAAGAAAGAAAGAAAGAAAGAAAAAAAAATACGGAGAGAGAATTAACTGTTGCACGGAAAGAAAACAATTCTCCTCTAAGATTGAAAAAGACGACTTCACTTTTTTCCTTATTTCAGATAAGTGACTATACACCTTAAAAGTTTCACTTCATCGGGAGCAAAAGTGCATGCAATCTAAGGAACTGTCGATTGCAGATGATACAGAACAGATGGAGGAACAAAGTTGGAGCTTTTGCCTTTACAGGGAGTAGATGGGGACATAGGCAGAAAGACAGAGAGATTGATTTGAAAAGATACTGACCTCTCTCCTTCAGCTGCAATTTAANCCCGCGGGGCCGGGGCCGGGGCCGCGGAGGCTCCTCGCCCCACCGGGAGCCCGGGTCCCGCTCTTATTTTGGTTGGGAGCGGGCAGCGCTGCCGNAAAAAAAAAAAAAAAGAAAACTCACAAGTGAGACCTGCCTCCTCCCCTGTCGGCCTCCTGCCTCCCCCTGCCCCAAGTTCGCACTGTCATCTGAACAAACTGCTGCGCGGATCTCAGAAGGTGAATAATTCTCAATTAACTAAGTAACTAACTTTCTTTGTGCAATCTTGAGTCACTCATTTAACTAAATCTTAAGCCTTCGAGACCCTTCATTATTGCCTTCCCCCGCCACACTATTTTCAAAGTTCAATAGCAAGGCAACAAAAAACACTGCTGCAAAATAAAAGTCTCTTTTAAAATTAAAGAGCTGCTCATTTGCATTGGAAGAAGTTATTTTTCCCCCTGCTTTGAATTATTTAGGCACCAAAAAAAAAAAAAAGGACACCCCACAAAGCCTCCCGCAGTCCGTGTCAGGATCAGTGTCACGGATGCTCTGCGGGGTGCGAAGCTACACTGACCAAGTGGGTAGGCGCTGGATCAGGTGTGCTGTTGGGCTGTGCGACTCAGGGTATCCCGCCGCGCTGGAAGGCTGCTGCTCCGCAGCCAGCAGCGCTCGGACCCCGCCGGGCCGGGCCGGCCGCTCCCCGCGGAGGGGCGGCGGAGGGTGCGC